>JAUESF010000006.1:8611407-8643606 GCA_032274765.1 Malacoctenus tetranemus
AACTGCTTCTGCTTCGAAATGCATGACTCCTTTTCCTTTCCTTTCCTTTCCTTTCCTTTCCTTTCCTTTCCTTTCCTGTCCGTCCTGCAGGCTGGAGGGAAACACTACCACCCCAGCTGTGCCAGGTGTGCCCGCTGTCACATGATGTTCCTGGAAGGAGAGGAAATGTACCTCACAGGTGAGTCAGAACCACGTGATGCAGTGATGTCTTGTTGTACCCTGATTAATAGCCTTGCCTCATAGAGCGCATGCATGCGTTAGCCAGATAGCACTGCATGAATAGAACCAATTATCTTCCATTGAATTATGAATAAGATGTTTTTGCTGTAAAGACGTTTTAGCCTGAATGTTTGTGGAAATGTTAAGGTCCTTCTGCATCTGCACGGGCATAAAAATAGACTTGTAGCATCATCGTACTTTGCAAGTGTCCAGATGGCTCTTGTGTGGCTCTGCATCTGTGGAGAGAGTGTGCTGGAGCCTGTATTAGTCACGTTGTGAGGACCCAGCTCCGTTCACACTCCTGTGTTTTGGAGGCTGGTTTCTCTTCAGCAGCACCCAACATTCAAATCGTTACACTGCTGTATGAAACCTTTCGTGCAGGATCAGGTTTGGGTTCAGGAAAGCAGCAGTTGTGGTTGTGAGGTCGATATGATGTTCTCTGGAGCGGTACGGCTGCAGCAGTGTGTACTCGTACATCCGTGTTTGTGCAGACCAATCGGGGTTTCAGACCTTGGGAGGGAGGACAGCTGAGGAATGGTGGGACATTTTACAGTTGGTCCTCAATTTCTCAGACACCTTCAAAGGGGGTCGCACGAGGGTGAAGACCTCGAATTAGGTTTCCAAGTAAAGGCCAACAGTCTGCATGTGTTGGGTGCTGTGTGCGACATTAGGAGGAGGCACGACAGGGAGAAGAACAGTGTGCCGAGGTAAAAGGCTGCTTTTAACAAAGCGCTGTTATATAGGTTATCGATCTCCCACTCGTTACTAGACTCAGCGGGAAAGACACAAATGCACACACCTTCCCCCCACCTGCCAGACTCAAAGGTTGGAGTCAATTACCTCTCAGCCTTCACCTCCTCGCCTGTGCACATTATTCTGCGCTGTCACTTACAGAATTATTCTGAACGCGGCCGACTTGGTCAGGGGTTCAAATCGAATCAGCCGGGAGCTTCTGTTATACAAATTAGATAACAGTGATTAAAGTTAATAAGCCGAGTCATGGATGTCATCAGATACGAGGCCACGCTGCTGAAGCATGTAGGACAAAGCGGGGTCTTCTTCATGTGATTCGGGGTTTTTTTATGCGAGTTTTAAAATATTCATGAGCGGCTATTGTGCTTGTCAATCATTTCAGTGAGCAAACATGTCATCGCGCTTCATATAATCCAGATGAAGAGAACGGGAGTCTGTACTAGAGCGATGCAGCGTTCACGTGGTGCTTTGGTATTTTTATCTTTATGTCCCGTACGGTTTCCTCTGAAGCATTACGTTGGTGCTTCCATGTGGTCCCCACTATAGGATACAGTTGTATATTTCTGGAGGCAAAAATAGAGGAAAGTACTTTATAAAGTAAATAAAACTGCATCTTGCACTTTTGAGATTAGGTGGCCGAAACAGACTTGAAGTCGATGTGGAGCTGCTGTAGCGTAACACGAGGTTGACACACACACAGTGTCGGAGTCGCCACACAGGTTGATGCCTCCTGTTTCACCTCATTGACATTCTGCAGCCCTCCTGCTCGGAGACCAGTAAAACTAAGCATTTGCATATTGTACTTGAGAGACTGTTTGTGTTATGTGTAAGTGTGTGGGTGCATTTTAATCTGTGCATGTAAATGCATACATCATTCCCTGTGCATCCACTTTAATGTATGTTTGCACCTTTGCGTGGCTGCATTTAAATGCTTGCATGTGTGTTTTCACTGTAAAGGAGTCTTTGTGTGTGTGTGTTTGTGTGCGTGTGCATGTGTGTGGAGCCTCAGCTAGTTGCCCCAAGGTTACATTCACTCCTTTTGATGACTTCAGACATGTAGGAGGGCTGAGCAATCACCCACGTGAGACACACTCAATTAGAGCGCACGCACACGCCAACGCGCACACACATACACCTCTTGCACACGCACGCTCGCAATCAATCTCATGATGCATGTCTGGAATAAGAAGTGGTGTGTGTGTGTGTGTGTGTGTGTGTGTGCGTGCGCGTGCGCGCACACGCGCGTGTGCGTGTGCGCGTACGTGTCTTATTGTGTAACCTGAAAAGTGGGGGACACTCAAAATGATGAGGTCCAGCCTAAATTGCCTAAATTGCAGCGGCTCACTCTGTCACGCTTCACTCCACTTCCTTGTTTACATCTGTGAACAGGTTAAGATGTTGTCTAAGAGACGAGGGGACCCAAACTACTTAAAACTCTACTTTTTCAGTAACTTTTTCTCCATTTAGATAATTAACCTTTTTGAATGAAGGCCTAAAACAAAATGTGCCTGGATGTTGGCCATGTTTGTGCTCAAGTTTGCTCCCATATTGAATCTTGTGCTGCTTTATTTTTCAGTGATTGGATGGCTGCAAGATGTGACCGTCATAATTTATTGATTTTATTAGTTCGGAAGCTCAAGCATGAATAAATTGTATATTTCGGGCCATAAAATTCTGCAAATGTCTTTCAAAATAAGAGAGTAATTTGCTGCCTTTGATATATTTATTCCTCCGTGTACCCTCATATTTCTGACCTCAGCTGACTGATCAGCGGTGCTGAACATCATATTTTTTATTTGCCACAATCAGATATGTTTTCATTAGAGAAATATTCTCCCAGGAAACTAAGACCTGGTGCTTAAAAGTCAGCAGACACAAAGTAAACATCTGAAAGACTCCATTAGTTTGATGTGGATGCTGCTTCTCGCTGCTGCATGACTCAGCAAAAAAGAAAATGGCCCAAAGCCGTTTAAAAAGCCGCTGCTTTATTAAGTAAAAGTAGACTTTCTAATGACATGAGCTCCAGTGTCAATATTGCTTTGCTGGAAACACACTGGCTGTTTTTACCCTGTGTTTCTGAATGAGCTGATGGTCTATTCAGGACTGATTAACCTTTTAGACGCTTCAGTGCTGAGTGATACTGAGAGAAACGCTGCAGTTCCACCGTGGAAGTAAGTGCAATAAATCGACTGCAGCTAATTTTCTTTGGATGGATTCCTTCGCGCAGCTTTTGGGACTGAATTTCCTTCCTCTGCACAACTTGAGGAGGCCACACGTTGGTTCCACAGCAGAACGGAGGCGCGTGGGTGGGACGGGGGTGCGCTGAATCACCACGCATGGTTTCTGTCTCCAGTATTGATTTTGCGCGCGCGGGTCCGCGTGCGAGCACGTCTCGTCGTCGGGCCCTGCATCTGTGCGCGTTTGCGAGCGTGTACGTGTTGCGTGTGCGCGGGTCAGATTGATGGCGTTGATAGTGGTTGTATATTACAGCCGCGATCAGCTAACTGAGCCCGTTGTGCCGGCCTGCAGAGCCCCAAGGCCCGAGGAAATGGGACGGAGTTAGCTTGTGTGCTCAGTGTGTGCACTTGTGCACGTAGGTGTGTTGGGGGTGGATGTATTACCGTCATTATCACTATCAGATCCAAATGCCTACAACATCCTGACATTAGTGGCTTATTGTTATAAATAAGCTCTAATAGCCCTCTTTCGTGCCCCCCCTCCCTCTCTCGTTTCCTGCTCAGCCAACTAATTTACACTCTTTCTTAATCTCTTCTCATTCATCCCTTTCTTTTCTTTTTTTTCTGCATCAGTCATTTTATTTTCCTATTTTAAATCAGGTCATTTCAGGTCATTTTAATTTAAAACACAATTTAGCTGAGATTTGTCATACATGCACACAGCTAGACATGACGATAACACAGTGGAAAAGGCCAAAATTGACTTTTCAGTGTGTCAGAATGATGTGTTTGTGTCTGTGTCTGTTTAGTTAGCAGGTTTAAGGTTCTGATTTTCTTTGTTTATCATGTTAAAATTGAATAACACTCTCTGATTATCTCACAAAACATCTTATAGGCAACCTAAGTTTTAACTTTATCGAGTGATGTATGTCTGAATGAATCTGCGTAACATCGGCTGGCTGTTGAGATATTTCAGTTTGTGGTGGACTTTATTGTTCTAAGAGCCGCGCCGCCAGGACGGCTAAAAATTCCCCTTCCCTCTGTCTCCCTCTTTGTTTATCTGTGTGGGGGAACCAGAAGAGCTACATCTTCTGTTCTCCGACCAGACAAACTGCCTCCACGGCCATGCGCCCCGCCTCCTCGATGTGTGTGTGTGAGTGAGTGTGTCTGTTGTTGATTGATGTTTATGCACTTGAAGAAGGCTGATCTACTCTTCATAGGCTCCCATAAAACTGTGTGACTGCTGCCCACGCGCAATAAACAAAGCAAACCCAGATACGATTCTGTGTCTGTGTGTGTGTGTGTGTGTGTGTGTGCAGGTTCAGAGGTTTGGCACCCCATGTGTAAAGAAGCAGCTCGGCTGGAGAGAAAACTGAGGGTGAGCGATACTGGAAATACCTGCACCCCTCTGCCCTCTCCTGCTGTTTCTCTTTCTGCGCTCGCTGCGGCGCTTTCTTTCTCTCTGTGTGCGAATCGTCTCATCCCCGATTCAAAAGCTGGAGTCCATTATTCCTTTTAAAAAAAGCCTAACTCAGCCAATTTGTCTTAAACTCGACTCTCTCAGCAACACCTTTTTGCATTTTTCATCGCATGAAATCAGCACAGCGAAGGTAAAAGAGACGCCGCACTTGTCGTGTACCTCCGTTTGGAAGAATGTTGTTCTGAAAGCCTCACCAAGGACATTGACATGTCTCAAAATTGCGTTTCCTCTGAATTATTTACCGGAGCAGCTCTTTGACGTCTTGTGGAGCCAAGAGTCAACATAAAAAAGAAAATAATGTTACCCGAGTTGCAATAACAGGCTCTCCTCTACTCCTGTTAGTACCTGTTTTAGATTTAAATCGATATAATTAAAGCCACCATAGGTATTGTTAACAATTCTCATCCAGTCTAATTGTCTACTTACGTGAGTTTTATGGACATAGTTTGACTGTAAAACTGAAATGGGCTCCAGGAAATGAAACCGAAAGCTGTAAAAACCCTTAAATTTATTGATGTTGGAGGCAAGTTATCAGATCAGGAGTGTGTATGCAGATTTTTACCTTATTTATTGAGCACTAAATTTATGCTTACTTATACAGTCGATGTCAAATCAAGTTTTTCATCAGCTATTATGATGATCCTAAAAAAAGCCATTACATTGATGAAATCACTTGTATTTCAGAAACCCTCTTAAAATTCTCCCTCTTGACTCCAAACGTTTGTCCCACCAGCTGAGACGCACCTCGGAGACGGCGTCCATATCTCCTCCCGGCTCCTCGCCGCTCCTCGGCTCCCCCCACCGGCTCATTTGTGTGAGTAACTGTCGCCATGGCGACGGCACCACACCAACGCCCCTCAGCTGTCACTGTCGCAGCCGTCATTCAAACCGAACCGGCACAGGCGGACGCATAAAGACTCCCCGAGATCAGGAGCTGTCTGCGATCAGACATCCTGTCTGTCCTCCTCCTCCTGTTCCGTCCTGGAGGACTCTCAGTCCAAGTGTGATTCAGTCAAGCCTACAAGAACTGTGTACTTTAATTCATGCAGTATTCTTATATTTCTCAAAATCCATCAAAACGGATTTCATGAAAGGTAGCTGTGGAAAACACTCTAAATTAGAAATCCTCTAAGCTTGAAAGATACAGAAAAAATCCTACTATTTACATTATAATCATCAAATGATATACTGTAAATTCATTTTAACTCTGACTTTGTTCAAAATGTAAAGTTTAGATCAAACATTGTTCATTAATGCAATTTTTAATGTAGTGATGAAGTTTACAGAAACTCAGATCTGTTGTCACGTTTCATTCGACTTCGACATGACATTCGGCTTCCTCTTGTTTTAGTAGTCAATTGTTGTAACTTATGCTAATTGTTCCCCCGTCCTGCTCATCCATGTTTTGCTTCCCTGCGTCTGTGTCTCGGCTTTGTCTCCCCTTCTGCCTTTGATTTAGTGCGACTGTTAAGATCTGATTCCATATTTATGACTCCATTTGGGGTCCGTCTGTCTCCGTCTCTGCCCACCTGTCTGCCTCACGCAGCCGAAGGCTGACACCGATGTTTTGGACTATAAGCAGCTGGCGGCTCTGCCCAGGGTCAAAGCCATATATGACATCCAGCGTCCCGACATCATCCCTTATCAGGCGGACCACGCGCACACACACCTTTCGGATGACACGCTGGAGAGATACAGCTGTGGACAGGTACACAACAACACGCAGGAGCAACTGCACACAAAGTGACAACCTCATTTAAAGTTGCATCTTAGTTCAAACAAAGGAAAAACAACCTTTTCTTGGTTCCAGTTTTGGAAACTTGAGATTCCTTATCACTATGAGTAGTTTCATTAATATTGTGGCCACGTTTTGTTGTTCGATCGTCGCTTTTTAATCACCTGTTTTTCTTCATGTCATTCATGTCTAGTCGTTGGGCTCCTTATCGCCGTACTCACATGTAAGTACAAACAAAACTTCAGCAAGAAGCGAAAAACTGTCCAAAAATAAGCTTCAGATAATCTGTCTGAGTGAATCAGTTCAACACTGACGTGAGGGTGATTTACTAATTTTACGCACGTCACTCTGAACTGCCTCTGTTTGTCCTTTACGATCAGGACCTGCTGGACATGGAGCTGCGAACGAGACGTTCCTCCAGCTCCGCCTTCACAGACTCTCCTGCACACAGTCGCCACGGTGGCTCCCCACTGCATTATTATCTCCCTGGTAATGTGCCCACTCACACTCACTCTCTCACACACACACACACACAGAACATGTCTCTGATTGGAAACAGTGGTTGCAAGACGGTGCCACGTCCCGTTTGGAGCAGCAGCACCCTCCCCCCTCACTCACACACCCACTCATACATGTGCTCACATGCATGCGAGGTTACGAGTCGGTCTGTCTTTCCGTCACACTGTCTGTCGTCTGTTTGGTGGCATGGGCCATTCATGCTTTGGTTCTTTTTTGTTCTTCTCATTGTGATTGGCTGGGCTGGCTGCAGGCAGTGAGAGTGGCAGGAGTTCACCCTATTACAGTCAGCCAGAGCCCAGGTGTGCTTCACCCACCACCACCTTCATTCAAGTCCCCAGGCATTTCCATGTGCCAGGTAGGCCGCAGCCCCCGACCCCCCTGACTGCTTCACTAACCCCCCCCCCCGTACACCAGCCATAGTCTCAAACTTACCCCTCCCGCCCCGATAGTCTCCATCTAACCACGACCCCACAAAGTCACACCAGGAGTAGATTTTACCTTCAGCCTCCCAGACAAAGTTTAATCGAAGAATTAGTTCTCAAGAATATTTGATCGAGAAGTCAAAATAGTGAACAAATTTAACCCTTAATCCTGTAAAGTAACATGCACACAGTGGTGAGGTGCGAAATAAAGTAAGTAAAATGATTGTAAAAAGTTATTAAACGAGTCTGTAAATATTTAAAATTAGCTCATAATGTCATCACGCGCTGTCGTGATTTCAGTCACATAAATCAATGTAATCTTCAACAAAATTAACCAGCAGCTAATGAATAGTGATGATAACTTTGAATTTAGAAGTTTCAAGAACCATAAACTATGATTTATTTCTACAAAAAATTGCCTCCCCTTTTTATTTTTGTCCCCTTTTCCTTTTTCATTCATGTTTTAACGCCCATAAAAGTGTAGTTATCCTCTCTTTGGCTCTTCCAGTGAAAAGTTTTCAATCATTTGAGAGCTTTTATCTACCAACTAATCCCAGTTTGTCGAAATTAAACGGTCCATCAGCACTGCGCTTTGTCAGTTTAATGTCTCTCCACTCTCGTTCCTGAGCAGTTCACTCCGTCTTTGTTGGATTCACTTTTGAGGACCTCCCTTCTCCACCGCAAGCGGTGCATTTGATTTCTCTCCGCCTGCGCCGGTCCATTTCTCACTGCTCGTCACCTCTCGCCATCGGTTTTTTTTTCCCGTTCCTTCTCTGAGCCCGTCTTCCTTGCCAGCTCCTCCAACAGCCGTCCGCTTTTCAAGAGTGAGCAAAATGTATTTGGTGGATGCTTTTATCCAAAGTGCTTCACAGTATCACGAGTGCATTCAAATTTAGACCGGATGGCCCATTGGGAGTCAAACCTCTAACTTGGTCGGAGCGGTGGCACACTCTGCTCACTGGGAAGACATTTCCATCTCTGTGTCTGTGCTTTCATCGCAGGTCAAACCTTCCGATGATGCTTAATTTACAGCCTTTTGTTGTTGTGGTGCTTTTCCAGCAGTTGGTGATGAATAGCTGGACTGATATCGCCACCAAACGAGAGCTATAAAATATACTTTAAGTTTCTTCCGTCTCTCCTCTTCATGTTTTCCTCAGTTGCTTCTCCCTCTCTCCTCCCTTCCAGTGTCCTCCGCCCACATCCTCATTCTTTGGCCATCTGCTTCTTATACCTGTAATAAGCTTGTGAATCTGTAATAATCAGCCTCTCTGCATGTCAGTCAGGTTGTCGGGCGACACAGCACCTCCTCCCTTATTCTGCTTTATTACCCGCGCTGCGAGCTTTATGGTTAAAGAGACTGTGAATGTACACGGCTAATTTGGTAGGATGAGATGAATGAGGGGATTCAGATTGTCCGTCTCCTCCTCCCCTCTCCTCGTCTTACGCTCTGCCACTGAGTCTTCACTTGTCTGTGTCTGCAGCTGCTGAGGAAACCAACATCTACAGGAAGCCTCCAATCTACAAGAGACAAGGTTGGTCTTTTTTTCGCGGTGTTGCACTTTTTCAAGCCTCTGTCAGGCTGTCAAGCTTTTGACTCCTGCGTACACAGATGCGACCATACCAGACGTAATTATACTGACAGCAAAAGAAGATCTCAGCACAAACAGAAGCACATTTTATACTTTTTTTGTCAGTTTGAAACTTGAACGATCTTCAGTCCTTCTCTTCAGTCTGAGATCTAAAAAACGATCTTATTCTGAAAAGCAGCGCGGGCTCAGGACCTGACCAAGCTTTAATTTTATACTTTTTGTCAATATCATCAAGGATTTATGTTTTTCATGCTGTTGGTGATATTCTGTAATATTTCTATATATAAATATGTAAATATGTTATATTTGACCCTTTTTTAGCACCATACATTGCATATCAAGAGCAACGTTTGTAGTTACTCTGAACTGAAACAGTGGAGAAGAGCTCGGACCGATGCATCTTTAAACATCATTTCCCAGTATGACACTTGGATGAAGTTACGTACGATGACTTGGCTGGAACAAACTCCAGAGTTTATGTCCAGTCGAGGCGGGAGCGAGCTTTGATCGGCACATCATGAACGAGATTACAAATTCAGCCAATGATTCAAGAGGTGAAGTAAAACTGAGGGAAGCGGTGCCAAATACTGAGCGTGTGGGTGATCCATCAGCGCCTCAGACGGCAGGACCTGCAGAGTTACAGTTCCTCAGGAAGACCTTTGCATGATTTACGCATCCCCACAAAGTGCTGACAAACCTCAGTCTGAGCAGGCAGCTCCTGACGTTGGCCGTGTGGATTGAGATTCATATTTGCAGCATGAATCATGTATGGAGCAGTCTTCATGTTTGTGCAAAACACCATAATCAGGTGTATATTAGCCTCATATAATGTGTGTTAGAGCCGAGCGTGGCAGCAGCTTGAAAACATAAGCTTTTTATGTGTCCGTATGGAGCTGTTATGGTAGTTATATTGCAAGAGGAGACAACAGAGAGATCGTAAGTGTTTGCACAGCAGATAAAACACAGATGAACAGTTTTGCGGTATTAACAGCTCCAGGTCATGAAAAATTTAATTGGAGAAAGTTGCGTAACTCCTTTCGGTTTGTTACGACACTGACTTTCTGCCGTACGTCAGCGGGCGCCGTTTATGCAGAAACACAGAAAACTGGTTGGTTAAATCAGAGCGGCTGTTTGTTGATGCAGCAGCTGCAGCTCATCAGTTTGAATGATTTTGCCGTAAACAACACTTGACAATGTCAAGTCGAAGGGTCAGAGGTCAAAGGTCAAAGGTAGATTTAAGTTCCTCCTCAGGGAAATTGGTCAGCAGCTACTTCAAACAATTTACACAACAGGACAAAGACCCAGCATCATCTGTAGCTCTGGATTCTTTTATTGCTTGTGCAGTTTTGTTTTTGAGACCTTTTAACAGGATTCTGTCTTGTTTTAAGTGCGATAAGATACTTTTTGGACTTAAAACAGGTAAAATCCACTTGGTAAAACCTAAGCTTTTTGCAGTGTAGCACCTTAAAGATGTCAACAAAAGGCACCAGCAAAATGAATATGAAGAAAAAGATATTACGAACCAGGGAATTGAAATGTCTGTGTGCAGCCTAACTTTGCACCACTGAAACACTAAAAGTCACTTTCATGCCTTCTCAGCATCACTTGGTTTATGACCTTTTCTCTCTGACGCCGTCTTTCCCATCATTCTTCTCACAGTTCGCTAAAAGCCCAAAATGGCATCAGCTTTCCTTAAATCACTGCATTCTTTGATCCACAGGCTCATTTCCCACAATATATCAGCTCTAACTCACAAATCAGACAACATTTAGTTAATGCCTCGGTGTCCTCTACATATTTCACTCCACTAACTATCCACGAACTTCCTCTGCCGTGTTGCGACTCATCCGCCACCACGCCTGCATGCGTATCACCAGCCGTCACATTCTCTCTGACCTCCTTTCCCTTCTCTTTTCCCCTCTGTTTTGATGCGCCTCCTCTCCTTCTCCTTCTCCTCTCTCCTCCCCTGCTGTGCTCCCCCTCCCTGTGAGTACATGCACGACTTTATCTGTTTTATTTATTTTCTGCACTCAAACGCAAGACGACTGAAAACGCTCCGACGGAGTCAGAGTGACGATTGCGGACCGAAACGTCAATGAAAAGTAGTTTTTTGAGGAGGAACTCGTTTTATCTTTCTTTCGTTCGTTCCCTAAAAACATGTTTGCAGTCACATGTTAAACGTTCAATCTGTTTGTAATTGAAAGTCTTCTCATTGTCTTCCTATCAGACGTGTCTGCCTCTCCAACAGCCCAAAAGAGTAAGAACGAGAACCTCGTCAATTCCCGACGTCTCTCCACCTCGAACTGTAACAGCATCTATCACCCGGAGTCCAACTACTACCCGTACGCCAGCTCCCCTAAAGGTACAGCCCCCCTCCCCTGTGTTAAACAGCCTGTTTTACACCTTTTCCACTGTGTTATATTTGAAATAAAAAGAGCGATGATAGCGTCTTAGGGTCGTGTTTTAGAAGTTGAAATAGAGCGTGTCGTTTCCTCTCCGCCCAGTTTCAAGGACGAGACGCTTTTCTTCGGGAGGAGAAGAGGACGGATGGAACCACAACATAAATCGAGTAAGAAAAGGACAGGGCTTCCTTTTTCTTTATTATCTAACAGACGTTTCATGTCCAGTCTAACGAGACATGATGCACACGGTGCTGTTTGATTTCCCTCATATTTCGCTTTCTTCTTTTCTCATCTTGCATCATTGCATCTCCTTCAATCCAACATTGCGCCGTTTCCTCGCTCCATCTGTCTCTCCTCTCCTGCACCGTCTTTTCTCTCCCCTTCATCTTACTGTACTCGTCTTTTTTTAACCGTCCTTCCCTTCATGCAGGGAATTGGCAGGCTCATCCTGAAGGAGGAGATGAAGGCTCGGTCCGGCTGTCACGACAATGACCAGTGGAGCAGCAGACGCAGCTCCCGCTGCAGCAGCAAGGAGGCGCTCAACAACCTTGGATACGGTTCCCTCAACGGCTGTAAGTCCCGTGTGTTTAATTGCTCATTTCAGGTTCTTGTGATCAATGGAGTTTTAGCTTCGTGTTGTTTTAATCAGACTCCCTGTTAGAGCTGTTTACCTCTGACAGGTTGATATTTTTGCCTGTGAAACAGAGTTTGCATCACAATAATAGAGCTGTTTGTAATTGTTGACATGAAGGAACTGTGAGTGCTCAAGTCGTGTTGTTTTTACAGTAATGATGATTTTCTTTGGTTGTTTTTAATGATGTTTTAGAGACATCATTAAATGAACCCACTTCCTGGCTTTTAAAAGCCCCCACTGTTTTTATGGCGAATCCATCAGCATGTAACTCGTGCCGATCGATGAGTCAGTCTGTCTTTTGGTTTTTCCTTTGCTCGTGTCAGTCTGAATTTTTTTCAGCAACAGAGTTTGATTACAATTTTACTCTGACATTCAGAGTCCCCAGAAGACGAACCCCACAAACCTCTGACTCGTGCTGAAGCTGCAGCAGCTCGTCAACTCCATCACTTTTTCCAAGCATGCATGGTTCCCAGATGATGCGCGCTTCGAGGCATTCCCTCATGATTCGCGTGCTGCATGGTTCTTCGGTCCAGGCGTACTCGTGCAGGTTGGAGGCTTCTCTGAGCTGCAGGCCTGATTGAAATGAATGGCTCATTCATGCCGAGGTGTTTGTTTGACTCATGAATTCTGTAGGAGGGAAACCTCTGAAATATGCCGGGCAGAGAGGCGAAGCATTGAGCCGTGGCGCTATGCAGCTAACGTTTGTGGTTTGGATTAAACCGTGTAAATCGAGGGATTCATACAGGAAACCTTTACAAAGAAGAAAAAAAAATCCTTTCTGCTTATTCATCAATTTTCTACACTTGCTTTGTCGTGGAGCTGATTCCAGCAGACATTGGATGGGAAAGCAGTCTGTCACAATAAAAACACTGAGAGTCAAGCGCAACCGAAATCACTGCAACAAGCAGTTTAGAGTCATCATGTATATAATTACTATACATGTTACTCAAGAGCAGCCTAAAAAAATACTTACATTCACAGGAAGAACCTGCAAACTCACACAGAGTTCATAAACTGTATTCTACTTGCTGTTTTGATTTCTGGCTTATATTTCATTCTTTCAAAGCTCAAACATGAATATTGGACTTATTGTATGAAATGAAGGTCTGTAAACATTGAAACATCAGCTGTGAGCTTATTAGCATACTGTGTAAAACCTTACTTCACTCCAAGGATGCAAAAAAGACCATTTCTCTCAGGTTCAAAGCTGAAATAAAGATGAAAACAGTATGTTGCTTTAGCCTTGTTAATATACTGTCGTTAGATGTTGGAAAATGACCGTACTTACGTGGATCGAAGCAGTAACGGGCGAGTCGCGTGGTGGTGCTGACCGAGCTCCGCCACTCCTGTATTAACTCTTCCATTGATCCCATTCCTCATTGCATTCAGCACGCGCAGCAGCGAGACAAAGATGGAGAGACTCGGAGCGAGTGTGTGTTTAGGTGGAGGTCAGACAGGAATAAAAGAAAGGGTGCTCCAATGGAGAAAAAAGACGGTGAGGGAGTGAACATGATAGAAAGTGAATTAGATAGAAGGAACGGAGAGCGAGTTTGAGGCAAAAGCAATTTGGAGCTGTTCGGGGAAGATGTACGACATGAAGCCTGGAGGTAAATCAGGGTCAGCGAGCGATGGAGAGAGAGGGAAATGAGCTCCGTGCACGGGTGGGGGTCAGACGGAGAGAGGGGGTGCAGATAATGTGTGCATCGAGTGCTGCGTCTTTCACTGAGGGCTCAGGGTGTCTGCTCTTATTATCCTGATTAGAAACTTCCTGACAGGCATATGCTCATCTGCTCCTAATCCCACAATGGGACAATTTCCAAGTCGAGACATGATCCCATATGCGATAATTGTCACTTTGGAGACCTAATTTACCTCCATTGATGAGGTCCATTTTTCACCCGTGCCAGCGGCGTGCACTGGCAGCGCTGCTGCGTCCAGTCCTCGTCCAGACGTCCGTCGTCCTGCTGCTGCTTCAATATGTTTCCGCTCCAACACACCTGACTCATAAATAGATCATAACGAGCCACTCGTTACAGTCAGGTGTGAAGCAAGGACTCATCAAAGCCATGCAGGACTGTGGACCAGGAGAGACCACCAAAGACATGATTAGATGAATGGCTGAGAGACGATGCGAACTGCAGTCTTTGTTCAGTTTGTGATCCTGTAACTTTCCCACAAGTTTTTTAGTCCCGACAACCACAAAAATCAACCTGAAACCACAAACATTAGGATTTCTATGTGTAAGGGTGGTAAATACTCAGCAAGAACAAGGAAATGTGTTCGATTTCTACTGTGAAACGAACGTAAAGTTTATTTTTCTCAGGACGTTTCGTACTGAAAGAGCAAATCAGGATTTTTCTCGGTAATTTCTGACTCTCATTTGTGAAATAACCCATGATATACTACATACACATAACATGCAGCTTCACAGGACGTCTTTTCGCCCCTCACATGAGCTGCCACCATAAATGTGTCTAAAGCCACTCCAGCCTGAGCAGGCCTGATCTCATCTGATCACATACAATCTATAAAGTCTAAAAATACCACCCGCGTCCAGTTTCCAGCTCCTGATGCGTCGACTTGAGGAAAGATAAACTTGCAAATCTCAAGATGCAGGACCGTCCATTAAAATTACAAGGTGCAGCGGGGTGTGCGCCATAAGCACATGCATTTTTAACACGCGTGGCCCGAGCATAAACCCCGACGCTACGTGGCTGCGCCCGCGCTGCTTCATATTTCATATGATGTGTAGGTCCTGACGGTGATTATGCTTGCATGTTGATGCTGCTGGGGACAGATTTCCCGCACACCTGATGTTTTATAGATGTTCCCACAACAGCTGGCTTTTTTTTTATTGCCCCCTCCCCTGAAAAGCCCCCGACCCTTTCTTGGCGGTGGATTTATTGACCCCACGTAACGCAGTTTCCGCTGCTGTATATGGTGATAGATGCTAATGGGCCCATATGCACATGTGAAAGGTGGATCAGTATCCCAGGAAATCATCTGATGCTCCAAACCTGAGAGAGCGCGCCTCTCCAAACAAGAGGAGCGGCCTCGATGGCCTCGTCCTGTGTGTTCAGAGCGACAAAACGATCAGCTGTGATACTTCTACTGGTAGAAAATGGAAGGAATTCACCATCCAGTAGGAGACGAGTGTACAAGTGTAGGATGGATCTATTTGTCAAGGACGTCCATCATCTCTTGATGCTTAAATTAGGGCAAAGTTCTCTTTTGAATAAATAATTAAGACAATAAGTTTCAGGGCTCAAACCGAAGTGACATCTGAGGCGGGACGTTTGAAGTCGTGTGAAATGGGTGAAACGCTAACTCCATCTTGTCTCTCCTCCCCCCCCTCTTTGTCTCTCCGCGCTCAGCTCCCAGGTCTGTGTACAGCGCCGACAGCGGTGAGTGCCTCTCCGACGCTTTTTGATCTCGGCGTTCCTCCCAAGGGGGGTGGGGGAGAGGGGCGGGGGCGCGGCGACACAGCGCGCCGGCTTCCCCGTTATCTCCTTCATCCCTCCGCTTCTGCTGTGACAGCAGCACGGCTTTAAGTGGGAGATTGTTGTCAGCTCACACTGACACACACACGTACACGCAACACACACACACACTCAATTCTTGTGGGTTACAAGTCAGAAGATGAAGGGTTTTGTAGTTTAAGCCTGTATTTATTTGTTTGTGCTGTTTCTGAAGCACCACTGATCTAGACTAGTGACCCAAACTCTTTAGGGATCTGCTTTGGAACCCGTTTTATAGTTGTACGACACCATTTTTGCTTGCAGGAATAGTCTTTTAAAGAATCATAGTATCCACACTCACCATAACAGACTCGTGACTCATCTCTTGTTCTCTCAAATTCACCAACTTATGTTCCAGTACAGTAGATTTTGTGATGAATAAAAGTCGTGAGCTTTGCTCTAAAATCTGATCTGTGAGGTTGGAAGTCACAGCTTTTATTATTGGGAAAAATGGTGGTAGCACAATTTGGTCAAACTTCTTTCTCTCCTCATAGACCGATGTTTACACTAATCTACGAGACTGTGTCTCATTTCTTTCGAGAGTTGTAGATGACAAACTCATCAGAGTTCAGCGTCCCACATGGTTTTTTCGAGAGCTCAACGCATCGGCCGGTTTTTCTGCTGCATCATGGTGTTTTACAGCAGCTCCCTGACCTTGCTGTGTAAATTAATTACCCTCAACACCAGAGCGAACAAGAGAAGCGGCGAGAGACTGAAAAACTGTATCAGTGGACCAGGAGAAGAGAGGGAAGGACCGAGGAGGAAAGAATGAGGAAACAAGAGAAACAGTGAAGTGAAAGTGAGCAGAAAGAGGACGAGAGGATCAGTGCAACTCTATCGCCCTCTGCTGCTTCTCCTGCAGCGGTGCACTTTATAAATTCAGGCCTGCTTGAGGATTTTCAGCAGCTTCTAATGAGTTGGATAAAAAAATGTTGACGAAACGCTTGCATGAAATATAGATGTTTAATGTTTGATTGAGATATTTGATGAGTCTTCAGTCTGTTAATTTTTAATATAATAAACAAGAATTCAAGAGACTAAATATCCAAAACTGATCCTGAATGAGCTATTTTTGGATTCTCGTGCTTCAGTATTCATTTCTGTTTTACCTCTCAGAGACAAAAAATCCTCTCTAAACTGTAGCACAGCTGAGTGTTTCAGCGAGGTGTTCATCAGGTAGCGTCGGCCTTTGGGGAGAACGAATGAATGGTGACGAGCGCTGCTGCTTTGAGTTTCTGTACAGAGCGGTAGAAGCTGTTTCCCCCTGTGGGATATTCTTGGAAAGTGGAGGACGGATGTGAATTAGAGGCGTTTCTTTTCTCGTGCTGATCCTTCAGCAGCATTTCAGGGAGATGCTGTGAAGCTGCACAAATGTAGGGAAAAACCGAGCAGCTTCCAGATCCCAGATATCGTATAAATATTTTATATTGTCAATTAGGAACAAATTAGGTTACTCTTTGGTGAATAAATTACATTTTCTCTGCATTTTTTCACTGAAAGTGACACCTATCATCCTCTGTGAAAAACACATCTCTAATAATTTGATTTAGGATGATTCTGAGGGTTTGCTTTGCTTTCTATAATATCTTTCCAACAACCAGTAGCTTCTTATTTCAAGTGGAAAAAACATGCTTAACACGGATGTAATTTGCAACTGCTCATAATTTTAAGTGCGTGCGCTGCAGTTCTGGTGTTTGTTTATGGTTATGTGTTGTTGTGTTTGTTCCTCCAGACTCGTACATCGCCAAATCCTCCTCGTTGCCAGGATACGGCAGAAATGGACCAAATAGGGTGAGCAGTCGTCGTTTCAGGCTTGTATGTGGTTACTTTTAGCAACTCAGGTTATTAACTCAGCCCCCCGAGAGATGAAGCAGTGAGTATGTGAGTGTTTGTGACGTAACCTCCGGGGGGAAGGGGTGTGGCCTCATACGAGGAGGGCGCTCGTTGATGAAAAACAGAAGAAAACATTATGACCACACAAAAAAAGAAAAGCAGACCAAGTAAATTTTACTTATTTCTGATCAAAGATATTTGATCACGCCTAAAATAAAAGTAAGTATTTTCCTGCCTTTTTAAGGTCATTTTGTCTTATTTCAAGTGTGAAATTTCAATTGTTTCATGGACAATTTCGGCCAAGACATTAAATTACTATATAGGGAGCTTCGTTATTATTATTCACATAGTGGAGGTAACTGTCGGCTCGTTTGCCCCCACCCCACTGTGAACTCTCTGGATCTGCCCCCGGGTCGGTGGAGGTGCCCGATCTTCTGCCCTTCACATGACACGTCCTTGACTTCCTCCTCTCGTGTTCTGCGGTTCAGGACTTTGACTCAAACGCTAAAACATTCAGCGAACAAACATCACAGCTGAGATGAATGTGAAATTCATGCGTGACGTCCATTGAAGTGATGCAAACAGAACCGAGGGAGCCGGAGCGACAGCGAGAAGGACGCGGCCGCTCACCAAACTGTAAAATATGGCAATGTCCTTCGACCGCTGCTGACACTGAAACTCATTTGTTTCGGTTTGCTTCCTGATGCCGAGTGAAACAAGTGGAAAGGCTCAGTCATTGTGCAGCAGCGGGGTGAATTCTCGATGAACGTTTATCTTTTCTTTGCACGTTTTCCTGAATTGTTTTTGTGGTTTCTCCAGCAGCCTGGGAGTGCGGGCGCAGACTATTACCAGTATGACAGCAGCAATGCAGTTAATTGGCAGATCAGAGGTAAGCTCGTTCGCATATCTGCGTATGCACAGTTCTCCAGTTTTCCTCTTTATCTGCCTCCTGTCTTGATGCATGTTATCCACTTGTGTGTGAACTGTTGAAGCAGGGATGTCAGTGAAATCCTGCAACACCAGCAAACATTTCGCAGTGCGTCATATTTCCTTTTCTCTCTCTCTTTGTTTTTTTTTTTTTGCAGAATACAAGGTAAGACGTCGCTGGCAGAGCAAGAGAGCACAGTTTCTGAGCCAGGAGCGAAAGGTCTGGATCAATGGCTAATAGATACGAACGAGCTGTTGTCTGTCTGCAGTGAATGGTGGATCCATCTCGCTCTCTAACTCCTACTGCATGAAGCTGAAGTGACTCATTTTATCAGCAGGAAAAGAGAATCAAACACTTCAAAAACAAACTCATCAATCATGAATTTATCTGAAAGCAGATCGAATGAAACTTGATTAATCGCTGTTTGTTACTGGAACTTTATGTTGCTGTTCTGGAGCAGAAATACAGACATTTTTTTACATTTTTGTTGCCTCAGAATCTTTACATTTGTCCAGTATTTCTGCAGATGGCCACCAGAGGGTGTGAATATTTTATAAACGATCTTTATGCTTTTTTTCTATAAATCTATGATGGATCAACAGTTTATTGATAACATTTGTGAGACATCACCCTCCTTTGTAAATTATTTAGCTCTGATAAACACTGAAGCTTCAAAGACAGCTGGGTATGTTTGCTCCTGCATCAGCCACAGAGGAATGTGTTAGTAATAAGTCTGTCTCTGTTAGATTTACCCATATGAAGCCTTAGTGGTGTCGGTCAGAGGGCAGCAGCGTCTCCCCAGCGATGTGGACCGAGCCAGACTGGAGGTAATCTCCAGTATAGACTGATTTGTTTACCGTCTGTTTAAAATGCGTTCTGTTAGGTTTCACTGCTTTGTTTCGTCCTCTCAGCGTCACCTCTCACCTGAAGAGTTCTACAGAGTCTTCAGCATGTCCATGTCGGCCTTCGACCGTCTTGCTCAGTGGAAGAAGAACGAACTGAAGAAACAGGTTCGACTCTTCTGATCCAGCGCAGGGTCTTCCAGCACCACCGCTAACAGCTGCTGCAGCAGCAGCAGTCGGGTCAGTGTGACAGATTTACTGAAGAAACCAGAAGTTTCTGCTCCCTTGTTTACTTCTATAAACTTCACTTGTCTGCTCTGTTGCTATGCAGACTTGAGGCGCTCCATGTAGTCACCCACTTGGGGCACAAACACCCACTGGATTTAAAAAGGAAAAAAGGTCAATTTAAATCTCCTCGTTCACCATTCTTGCCCAGTTTGGGCCAAACAAGTCGGTGTGAAAGCACCCTAAAGAGATGGGTACTGAGGACTCAGCTGTGTCTCTCATTCTGAACAGCAGATGGCAGTATTATCATGGGGAAAAGTGAGGCGGTGTAACTAGTTGAAGTATTTTTCATGAAGCGTCCACAGATGCCAGAATATCTAAATTATGTCAAAACTGCAGGAAGCGGCAGACTTTTTCCCACACTGTCCTCAGCTACTGAAACCAACAGGTGAATGAACACTGTGTGACTCACAACATCACAGACAAGGTGTTTTTATCATGTGCAAAGTAAACACTGAGAACCAAAGGTTTGCTTTTGCTTTTTTTTTCAAGCTGTTTCTTTTGTTTGTTTGTTTCTGATGTCAGATTTTTCTGAAGCCATATCAGTGTTAACGCTTCTTTTCTATGACACGAGTGAAATGTACAGTGGACGAAGCGTGTCATGACTGAGCTCACCGAAACCAAGATCAGAAATGTGTTTTTACTGCCACTCACCTTTTAAAAGGACGTTTTCTGTTTATTTATTTTAGGGGGGGTTTCGTCAGTGAATTCCTGCAGCTGCACTTGAGAAACTGCACTAAATTATAGCTGCTGAATTACTTACAAACCAAACTGTAGTTTATTTTATAAATGTCTGTATCGTCTGTATATGGGAAATGTAGGATATCTACGGATTATTACTCAGAAGCCAGCTTTGAAGGAATTCATATTCGAAGGAGTAAACGATTAAAATGCAAAGGATCAAAGCGCTGCTATTATTACAAAGTTTGTAAATGATAGACGGGTGGTGAAATAATGAGGTGTGTGGTGATTTGCAGGATTTTTGACTGAATGTAACATTAAAAATGCTCTTTTTTTACTGGGACTGATTTCATGCAAAGAACCTGTTCATAGTCATGTGTGTGTGTAAGTGTGTGATTGTGTGTGTATGTTTACAGGTTGCAATAATAAATCACATTTGCCACATTAGGGGGTTTGAACAAAGCCCACTAACTTAATTAGGTTCCTTTGAGGTTCATGTCTGTCACTGCGATTTCCGAATAAACAACTCACTGATTAACATGTGTTAGTGGTTTTTGTTCTCCTCTATTTGAATCCTCACAATGGTGGCTGGTTTGTTAATGAAGGCTTGAGAGCTTCAGTCCTGTGTTTTGATTATTTGAGGGTGGTTTAAGCAGGCATTTTGCACATATCAGGTGGAAATTTGCAATTTTGCTCTCCTGAAACTAAGACCTGGTGGTTTATGCTTCTCAGTTTTGGATTGCAAGCTAGGATTATTATTTTGGATGTTTATTGTGCAAAGAGGTAGTTGAATACTCAGACCTGCTTTACTGCTGAATGAATATCGTTGTTCAAGGTGGTACATGGAGGGCAAAGTGTTTTCTGAGGCGGTTCTTGTTGTAAAAAGTTTGAGAACCCAGGGATTAGTTGGACTCGCACTAGGACCCAGCGGAGCTCTCCCGGGTCAACACGCAGCCGCCGACTCTGACTGTAAACTCTAACGGCCACTGAGTCACTTGGCCGCGCGGAGGGCGGCACGGAGCCCCGCTGTGTTTCCGCGGAGAACTACTCTCACATGTCGGTAACTTTTACACCCAACAGCCGGAGGACTATCGCTGGAAAGTAACGGGGCGGGCGCGGTCGACTGAGAGAAACATGGACTCTAAACGGCAGAGCGGTGAGCAACAGTAACTCTCTTATGACCCTGTTTAACATTTTAAGTACAGTTAGCGTGTGAGAACATGGAGATGTGGTTTCCATGCTGGAGAAGAACTTCTCTATGGGAGTAAATGGGAACTCGTTTTTTGGAAAAGAAGCCCAAACTGTAAAATGAGTTTTTATCCAAAGGGAAAAAAATAACATTCAATGGCCACGTAAATGTTATCAAAAGAGGTTTGTGACAAAACAGCCTCCTTTTTCAATTAAACGTGAGTTTGTTGGATGAACCGTTGATAAATAAACCGGCAGCGCCTCGTGTCTCTCCGGGTGATGTCATCGGGCACGCGCTCGCCGGAGCGCGCTCTGAGTGGACGGACGTAAGGAGGAGGTATCCTCAGGTAGAGTGACGCAATCTGAAGCCAACACAGAAGTGCCCTGTTGGAAGCATCCATGTGTTAGAAGCTGCGCCGTCGGAGGGAAATCAGCGACTGAATGGCCGCTCAGTGTGCGAGCCTCCGGGACAGCCGGCTGCGAGCAGGAAGCTGCGTGGTGCCGCACCAGGTGATGGAGAAGGAGCCTAATTGGAAAAAGATGCCAAATGAGCATCACAATTGGCATCCTGGGGTTCTTTAGTGAATACTCACAAAGTATGTTGCATTTATTCACCCAAACAAAAGATGTGTTACTCATTTTAGTTTAGTGGCTACATACAGCCTTATTCATGAGATTGTAGCATTAAAAATGTCACAATAAAATGTTTGCTTTTGATTTAGTGCATAAAGAGATGTGATAAGAGTCACAATTATGCACTTTGTCAGAAACCTCAAAAAAACAAGACATTTCTCGACAAGCAGGACAGAAATATTGCAGCTGAACAAATGTCAATATGTATTTTTTATGCACCTGAGGGTTATTAATTCAAATTGGCTGGATTTCCGTTTTATTCACTCTCTATTAAACAGCAGAAGTAAGTCATTGTCTTGTAAAATCTCACGCTGTGGCTCACTAGATCTCTCAGTTGGGTGACTCTCCAGCCTTGACATCTACCGTGGCTCTCTTACATTTCCTTTTCCTTTTCCTTTCTCATAAGCTATTTATCCCAACAGACAACCCCCCCCCCCAACACCACCACTACCCCCCTTTTCCGTTATCTTCCACAGCGAGAAAAAGCCTAATGATGTCCTGAATTTACGAGGAGCAATCGCTCATAGTGTGTTGCAAACGGCTGCCATTAAAGGAGGAATTTCACAGTTTAAAGCGAGTTTGGGAAATTCTGTTTGAGTTAAAACTTGTGTAGCTGTGATCCGGCAAAGCGGTGGGTTTGATGTATGTCAGTCTGCCAGGGGAGGTGGGAAACAAAGCAGATGTGGTCACAGCAGTCCTCTACCCAACAGGAAAGACTGGATCATGTTCTGACCTTGTCACCACCATATCACTGCCATCTGGTTGTACGCATACAACAGCCCGTATGTGTGGGTGGATTCCTTTATGTCTGTATGGATTTGTGAGAGCAACAACAGCATACACTTTTCATTATGTGGCTCGTTTGGTTCTTGTATTTAATAAGACGAATGTGTTTTAATTTTAGTTGATTTGAAGGAAACAGATTGCTTTCATTCATTTTCATGCAATGGACACATTGTGCCTACATGTATTTCTTTGTATATGTCAGCTAAACAGCTGCACCTTCACATTCAGCATCTTCAATCTTCTCGCTACAACCTAGAATAAGTTGCTTCTTTTGTCAGACTGTTGAGCTTGTGAGTGGATTGTTTTGCAACCGTTTCTACTCGTTACTCTATGTTCGGGCATGTGGCCCCCACATGGTGGTGCTTTCAGGGCCCACAGTGGCTGAAAGGCTCTTCACCTGTGGCGGCATACCTGAAGGAGCCACAGCGCTGCAGCCGTCTGACATCAATCTCACACGGCGCGACAACATCTGAGCCAATGTCGCGCTCCTCTTGCTTCTTGTGCCTCTTCAATGTTTTCTATCTGTGGAAAGTGATAAGATACTGAAAGAATGTGAAAAAGAGAAAAATTCCTGGACTGTTTTCCTCCCAGCTGTTTCTTTTTAAAGCTCTTGCCAGCTTGGCTCTGGGCTCCTTTTTTCTCACAGCGCCTGACTGAAGGCATACCCCGGGCGAACAGTGACACTACCCTCTGTTGTCGTGAAAAATATGAATTAGGGGATGCTGGGTCTCTGAAGCAGGCTTTTTGTCTCAGTGGGAGCTGCTGAAAGCCGCCAAGGCTTGACCTCTGACCCTGCGTCTGAAGAGGATGGGTGTCTGGCAAAGGCACGGAGGAAGACGGCTGAAGGAAATGAGTTAACAGAAAGAGATCTGAGAGGGTTGAGGCTGGGGGAGAAGGAACGAAGGCGCGGGAGAGTCTCGGTTCTGGAGGGACCTGAGAGTGGGGGAGGCAGGAACAGACGCCTGCTTTTCAATTCAACAATTCAAATTTGTTCACTTTCAGAGGGTTGAAGCTTCAGCCTGAGTCGTTGTTGTCCTGAAGTGTTGGACAAAATATAACAAGGAGGAATCGTTGGATGGGAGGGGCGGGTCAAGGAGGTTTGCCTTGGACTCGCGTTGATTGATGGGTGAAACATGTAATGGATGGTAATGAAAGCTACAGGTTGGAAGGACAAACGTATCCTTTCGCTGTCACTCGGCTGCCCAGGGGCATGATGTGGCGGGGATAAACAGCGAGCAGTAGCAGTTGTTTTCTTCTGAGCTGCAACTAAATACGCTAAACCAGTTCAAATGGGAGTCGCATGGCCCAAGTCTCATGACTGACTATCTTCAGGGCAGCTGGCTGCGGGAACACTCAAAAATGTATGTCAAAGCGCGCACACACACAAACCGATGCATTGTTTTTAGTATCTTGTGACTGTTTGCTTTATGTGTGTGTGGGAACTTCTTTTTTTACTCAGTTTTTGTGATCGAAATCTGTTCACAAAGTCACAGGAATACTGGAGACTTTGTTCGACCGGTGCCCTGATAGACCAAACCGTTAGTTACAGCAGCTACTTGTTTGGAGGCGCTATCGTCTGAAACGAACACAGACGAGAAAAAAAAAAACATGAGCACCAGTTAAGACTATATTTAGAGTAAGTTTGCGAGAAATGAATCCAAGTTAATGCTTTGCCCCTATTACGCTGTCTGTTCGGTGTCTGTGGATGAGATGGACCACAAGCCTCCAGAACAGCTGATTCTCAGCCTCTGAACCCTCCGGTCCCCCCAGGAGAGACCGGGCGAGGAGACAGCCAAAGCATTTGTGGCCTCGACTGTGTAAAGTTGAACTTCAGGAATCAGAAAATAGACTAAAGGCCGCCCCTGAAACTCCCATCAGCCCCGCTTATTGGCTTTGTTTACACTGTGACTACAAAGACTCTTTGTTGTTTGTTTTTGGTCTGAGCTGCTAGTAAAGTTCAAGCGATCTATAATTTGAGCACCAATCAACCCAGAAAAACAGAAGGAGAAGCAAAAAGAAGTTTCGGAGTGTGTGAACATGACTTCTGGGGGAGAGTTTGTTGTGAAGTTAATGAGAAGAAGAGGAGAGGCTGTAGATGTTGAGGAATGGAAAAGGGGGAGAAAGTGGGGAGAGGTGAAAGAGGTTGGAGAGGCGAGGCTCGCAGTAGGATGGAGGAGAGAGTGGCGAGTTGCTTCTGTCGACAGTGAGGACAGGAAACCACAGCTGCAACGCACACGCACACACACACACACACACACACACACACACACACACACACACACACACACACAGCTGCTCGATATATATCCTTTAACCCCAAATGCTCATGGATTGAGACGATGCAGCTGTGTTACACCACGCCCCTCACACACGCTTTGTGTCTGTGCGTGTTGGTTCCTGTTTTGTTTTTTTGTTGGAGTTTCAGCCTCGGACAATACAACTGTTTGCTCTGGTCTTGCGGAGCATTGTGGCCATCTAATTTTGGCCCTCGCAGAGACAATAGAGTATTGTCCCTGTGAGGAGGGGCTGCGGAAGAGGCCTGTGGGGGAGAGATAGAGAGGTCTTTTCTTTCACACTGTCTTCTCAAGAAAAAAGTCACTGTTTCATCTTGTTTGAACAAAAAGTCTCCTTCAGATTGTTAAAAAGCAGCACTTTAGATTTTGCTGGTTTCCAGGCAGCATCGGTTCATTCATAAATTTGCAAAGTTGATATTTTATTGTTTTCTTGTATTCAGTGAAACCACCAGGCAGGGAAGTCAGATTTTCTAGCTGAGGCACATTAGAGGAATTCCTCCCAATAAAACCCATCAAATAAAAATGTGGTTACTTGCTCACAGTTGGTTAAAAAAAAAAAGTAGTAAGTCATAGAGTCTGTTTCGCATGAAGCAACGCTAATTTTCCAGTTTTTCTTTGAAGGTTCCTTGAACTTTCTGCTCGGTATTTTGGTTGAAATTACGTTGTAAATGTGATGATTTTGATGCCAGAAACGGTTCCATGTTTCCACAAAGTGTTGTCCTGGCAGAGAGGGAAACGCCACATGAAAAGGAGCATGTGGGCCCTTTCGGGACAATTAAACTTTCCGCTCTAACTGACATGAAGCTGTTTCCAAGTCTGCCGCTGCTCAGCTCAGACTGACCCAGCCCACCTGCTCAATAATAGGTGAATGTATATTTTTTATGTGCTGCAATTGGATGGAAGGCTTTTTGCTCTAGATACAACCTGGAATTTGTTCTTAAGTCAGAATAAAAGTACTAATGGTCTTGACCAGTCTGCTCACAGTTTGGTAACAACGTGCAGTCCTATCTCCAGTGAAACTTCAGATTTGCTTCTTTTCTCTGGCTTCATTTCCTTTTGGGAGAAGCGTTTCCTGCCCTCTCCTCTGTTCTCTCTCTCTGTCTCCCTCTCACTCTCTCTCTTTCTTTCTCTCCCTCTCTCTCCCCCTCCTCTTTGTCGGCACTGAGCAGACAGGATGTGTGAGAGTGTGTCAGGGCATTTGGAACAATGTCAAGGTCAACAAAACTCACACACACGCTCACACACTCACTGGGACTTGCACAGGATGTCAGAGTTGAACATAAAAACAGTTAAATTTTTAAAGAAAGCACAAGATGTCTTTGCAGAAGAGTGGACCGAGGATGGTGCCTAGAGTTGAGACAGAAAAACACAGAGCAGCAAACAAGCTGCAGCCCTGAGAGGAGCAGAATGAGTGGAGCGATGCGAACGAATGTCCAATGTGTCTTTTCCTGTCAGCTGTTGCAACAGGCGGCTGGCACCCAGCTTTGGCTGCCTCTTTTGGACCAGGCAAGCATGTGTTGAATTTACATGTGCTGCAGTTGTTGTAATACCATAAGCATTTTAGCCATGTTAAGAGTCTGTGAGGGCAAGATGGTGGCATTTGGGGCCTGTTTATGTGGAGTTTGCATGTTTCAGTACATGTGTGTGGTGTGTTTTTAAGATTGCTTGTGATTTGTGAATCTGTCTGTTGGGATTTGCCTTTAGATCAGCGGTAGTCTCTCTTCACACTGGGCTCAGTGTCCAGCTCCACAGCAACACAATGTTTTCCAGAGCGGGTATTGAACATGGATGAATCGTCTCGGCCTCGACATGAAGCAAAATAATCTGATGCACATTGGTTTTGTTGTTTCCAGTCGTGATGGAGCGACTTGTGACGGAGCTCGGCTCTCTGCTGAAGATGCTGGACCACGAGACGGTCAGTCCCGCCACCTCTGATAAAATGGCCTCCATACGCAACATCCTGGACTCTCTGTCAGGTAAAGCAGAAAGGCTCAAGCCTGTTTTTGCCCTAATATTAGTCCCATTTGTTGCAAATACAATGATGCTATTCAGTGCTGTTAATTTACTGCCTTCCCATTGGGAACAGCAACACAAAGCTTACGTTAATTCACAAATACAACAAAAATGCTGAAACTCCTTTTTTATTGCTTCTTCACTGAGCTTGTATCAGACTTTACTGTACTTAAATTTCCATTAAAATCACAGTAAAGCCTCTTGAGTCCCCCCACTAACAGTCAGTCAACAGGCAAACCAATGGTCCCAAAAACAAAAGCTCCTGGTGGGGGAATAAACAGTAAAGACAGTTGGGAATGCAAACGAATGGAAATCAGAGCAACAAATGCAACTATGCAGTTTTAAATGAGATCATTTACTTGTGTTTATCTAAAGTAAATCAACTAAGCACACTCTCAGTTTCCCAGCTCCCTGCTGCTTCATGTTAATTCAGTTTGACACCTTCTGTCTCTCAGCCAAACACAACGCAGTAAAGGATACAGCATTTCATTCTTGTTTCTCTTCTCGCAAGACGGACGTCTTATTATGACCAGCTACAGCTGAGCAACGGTGTGTGAAACAAGCAACAATCTGCAGCCCCTTCCGTCAAATCTTACTGCCGTCTTTCCAGTGGATCCGTGTTTATCTGAGAGAATACAGGAAGTCACGGAGGATAAAAGGATTATTGTAAGAGGATAATGAAGAGTAAAGTGTAAAGAGGATAATGAGGCAAGGTCGGAGAAAGGCGACTGGACCCAGACCGGCTTGTCCTTTATTCACTGTTGAGGCTTTTAAACATTTTGTGAATTGAAAGTCGTTAGGCATTTTAATGGAGTTCTGAACAGCTATTTTAAACATGCCCGAGCTTCCCCTCGTCATCCTGTTTAATGACTTCAGTAATCTATTTCTTCTGGAATAAACATTTTCAAGCTTCAATTTGCACTCTCGTGTTGCCTGAAACGACTTTCCGTTAATTTAATTGATGTAAAACAGATAAACTCGACGATGCTTCGCCGAGTGTCGACTCGTCATGTCTGCACACTCTTCCTGGTAATCCTGATTAAGTGTAGGTCAGAATCTTAACCCTAACTGATCCTGTGTCTGACCACTAATTTGTTTTTTCCACAGTCAATGGCTCAGATGTCTACATGAACAGCTGTCTCTATGGCAACGGCACCAGCTTTGTGGAGTCCCTGTTTGAGGATTTTGGTAAACAAACATTCAAAACGTCAAAAAGACTGTACTACAAATCCATGACTAATTCGCCCTTATTCCCGTAAGTACTGTATCAATGATCTGATTAATTCTCTGTTTGTCAACCAGACTGCGATCTGCACATGCTCAGTGCGTCTCCAGAGGACCAGAAAGAGCACATCGATGAGGAGGAAAAGACTCAGCCCAAAAAATCTGTACGTCCTTCCCAGCATCATCGACCTCTCAGCAAATCTACGTTTCCTGCGCGTTCAGTTCTCCTCCAACCTCCAACCTTGTTTCCTCAGACACCGACTGACACCCCCCCACCGCTGCCAACCACACCGCTGCCTGATGACTACTATGAGGAGGCTGTTCCCCTGGATCCTGGATCCGCCCCACAGTACTTCACCACCAGTCAGTATAAGAAGCGCCCACTGAGTTTACTGTACGCCAGGGGCATGTGGAGGCTTTCCATCAGAAGAACTAAACTCTGACACTGACACTGTAATTTATGTTTAACCTGTAAAACTACAGAACGACAATTTGGTATCATTGACATTTTCTTATAGTTTTTAGTTGTTTGAAGAAAACACTTGTATCTCATATGATTTCTACAAAGACGGGCAGAAAAATGAAAAAAGGAAAAATGATTGCAATGATTTGAGGAGACACATTTATCTCCAACAAATATTCATTCCAAACAACAAGTTGGCCAAAACCACTTCTTTTTACAAGAAAACAATGTATTTGCTCCCTGTGAATCTGTTCGTATTGAAGTGGCCTCCCAGACTCTGATCCTAAACAACCTCATCAGTTTTTCTTTCATTTCTGCTTCACTCTCGTAGCTTCCAGAAACTCTGAGGAGGATGCGTACTACGAAGATGCTGACAATAACTACCCGGTCACCAGGATCAACGGACCTCCCAAAAACTCCTGTGAGTCAATTCTTCCCTCTCACTCATGTTCACATCTTGAATTTGTGTGTACACGGATACACGCTTTGCTTATGAATCACAACTTGATGGCGAATATTTTGTAACTTTATCATCCGTGCCATTGCTGCTGCTCAGACAATGACTCAGATGCTCTGAGCAGCTCCTACGAGTCGTACGAAGAGGAGGACGAGGAAGCCAAAGGGCGGGATGGCGCTCAGAGGTGGACGGCAGAGGAGAGCGCCGAGGCGCCGGTCAGAGACTGCCGCATCTGTGCCTTCCTGCTGCGAAAGAAACGCTTCGGCCAGTGGGTGAAACAGCTCATCGTTGTACGCGACAACAAACTACAGGTCAGTAAATGCAATTTTTTATGGATGTTTATTCAAACTTTACTTTTCAGTGTTATTATGGCCTAATGCATGTGTTAGTCATTGACTATATTGAATTCCTTTAATTCTCGGTACGTGTTCCGACACAACAATATCACACATTTTAATCCAGACACTGTGTGATGTTTTGTAGTGTTATAAGAGCATCAAGGAGAGCTCCCCCCACACAGAGCTCCCACTGAATCTCTGTAACGTCATCTACGTCCCAAAAGAAGGCCGCAAAAAGAGACATGAGCTGCGCTTCTCGCTGCCTGGAGGCGATGCTCTGGTCCTGGCAGTGCAGAGCAAAGAACAGGCCCAGCGCTGGCTCAAGGTATTTTTTCACTCGCTGTATGAAGAAGCTAGCACAGGCAAGAATAAACATGCAGGAAAAAACGGTTGAGTGGGGACAAAAAAGCAAGGTTGTGTCTGGAAGTGTAAGTTCTTTCTATTTTTTGGGGGTCAAGGTGGTCCAAGATGTTGGCAGCCAGTGCAGCAACAGCGATGGCCTGCAGGGCTCCACTTCTCCCATCATACAGAGGAAGCTGGAGCTGGACAAGGTGTGTAACCGTTTCTGCATCTGCATTTGGATGTCGTTAAAACCACACATAGAGTTGTAAAGTTCTCAGTTCATCCCCCTGAACTCCCAGCGTCCGGCTTCCCTGCGCTACCTCCGAGTTCACTTTATCTTGAGTCAAGTAAATTGTATCTTTCTGAATCTTTCCACTACTTTTTCCTTTTTCATTGCTGCTGATGTCACCGTTTTCAGCCCACGCATGACAAAACTATTCCTTTGGCTGCGAGTGTACACGCAGTGAATGAGGTGACATTATTGTGGTTGCTGAGCTGGCTCACTCTCAGAGGACTTTATGTCCTGAATGCATGATGACATGGCAGCTACACCCCGTTTTAGACGACGAGCTTTCCAAAATACAGTCAAAAAGAAAACTACTGGATGGACAGACATGTTGAGTTTTGGTGATTTGTGTCCCTACACTTCACAGTCGGTTGTAACGGACTCTCCTTTGTTTGTGCCAGGTGCTGCAGTCCGACAGACAGGCGTCGGACTCAGACAGCGGACCGACAGCAGAAAGTCAGTCCACTGCACACGGACCAGGACGCGACACCACAGACACACTCAGTAGGTGTAACCTTAAAAGCAAGTATTGATCAAGTTGTAATTATTGACTCTTTTTTTATATTGCAGTTGCTTTATTGAAGCGAACTAAGAAATACAGCTTTATAACTCTAACATCTGCTCCTCAAGAGCAGCACAATACTGCAAATTACTTCAGTCAGTTCAAGTGAAATGAAGCATTTGTTTTTCACAAACTCACACTCTTAAAGACAGTTTAGAGCCACATAAATGTTCACATAGGATCCAAACTGTTACCAATAAATTTTCAGCCTTGAAAGTCTTATCAGACAAGACACGGTGGTCGAAAATGCCCAAAATTCAATTGATAGCTTTGAGCAAATCACCAAAATACTGTTGTAATTGAGGAAACGGTCCCATTAAACTTCAAAAGATGTCTGGAGAAAAATGAAATCAGGCTAAAACATCCCTACTTTCTATAAAAACATCCGGATACTGAGCTGAAATCCTCCAAGGTTTCAGGAACAAACACACACAGATATCCAAGCGCGTGTGCACAAACACCGACTGTCTATTTTTGTTTATCAACCGACAAAATCAGGAAGGATAAACAAGCGGATCTGTGATGAAAGGTGCAGAGAGAAATAGGTCAAACTCAGTCATGTCATGTCACTGTTGGATGAACTTGTTTACCCACCGAGGGACTCTGAACCTAAAGACACATGAGAGAGGGAAAGAGAGAGACGGGAAGCGAGGCACAAGCAGATATGACATCCTTCCTGTCCTCTTCCTGCCATTGTGTCCCACTGACATCACAGGAAGTGTGGTGGACACAGCGCTGCAGCACCTGGTCTATTCACAAGGAACAAGGAAGCTCAGTTTTCACAAAATACAAATATATCATTAAAATTACTAAAAGTATAATGAACAAGACCTTCAACTCATGGAGCATTTTGTCCTTTATTGGTGGGTCATGTGAGGTTTCACTCAGGGGTGCGTTTGATTTCAGACAGGGGGAAACGTGGTGCTTTCTCAGAGCTGACGGGGTCCATGAGCCGAGCAGCAGGAAAGAAAATCAACCGGATCATCACCTTCTCCAAACGGAAGCCTCCTTTACCGGGGGACCTGCCTCCATCGTCTGGTCACCACGACAACCCCCGCAGTGGTGAGGACACAACATTACAGCCAGAGCATCCAGAGAAAAAGAACATGCAAACTCACAGAGAGACCAACCACGACAAATCCGTGCAGTCTTAAGTGATCATCGTCCGAGAAAGTGTGTCTGATGTTTGGTTCCGAACCGTCTCCACAGGACATCTCAGCGTGTGTCTGAGCGGCTCTTGGAGGGGGCGTTGGTGCGTGGTTCGTGGTGGTAGCCTGTACTTGAAGAAGGACCCCGGGGACCAGCGGCCCCCAGTCATTGTGGTACCGCTCAAGGGTGCAGAGGTGGTGCCAGGAGGCCTCGGGCCTAAACACCCGTTCTCCTTCCGCATCCTGCAGGGAGGCAACGAACTCGTAGCTTTAGAGGTGAAGCTTTAAATTAAATTCAGACTGACTGTTAACATGTTGTTGGTGGATATATGAGACCTGGAAGACTCGCCTGCATATTCCCAAATCAAACTGAATTTTGTGTGTGTGTGTGTGTGTGTGTGTGTGTGTGTGTGTGTGTGTGTGTGTGTGTGTGTGTGTGTGTGTGTGT
>JAUESF010000006.1:8745068-8772065 GCA_032274765.1 Malacoctenus tetranemus
AGTGAAAATAAAACTCAGATCTATGACTCATTGTAGCTCAAAATGTACACGAGGTTGCATGTATTAGGTACAAATTAATTTTGGATTTCTAAAAGGCCGAAAAAATCTTTACGCTGGTCAATTTCTTTTGAAAAACATTTTAATGATGTAGAAATACAACCTTGAACCACAACGTTTACACATCATTTAGACTACAATTAGGAAGTTATTTATCAGTCTGTATTGATTTTCTTTTGTGTGCAGAATGAAAAGTCAGACATGCTGCACCATCCATAATGAAACACAAACATGCTCGAACTGATTCTGCACAGTTTGAAGAAAAAAAAGTGATGTTACTCCACTTTATTGGGAACTGAAGCGTGATGGCAAAGCCTCAACAGAAAAGGTAAACAATCGTAGTTCAGTTCCCCCCTTGCTTTTGAAACAGCATTCACTGCATTTTAACACCCACATACAAACTTTTGCACTGTCTTGCGAAGTTGAAACAATTGAGTTGACTTTACAGCATCACATCTTTGTGAGGGAACTAAACAGGTTTCTCTAATTGCTGATTTTTTTTTTTTAAATTAGGTGTAAAACTGCAGGTCACGTGTGACTGGTCTCTAATGAAACTGTGGTGAAACTGCGCCCCCATGGCGGCAACGTCACTTTTTACAAAGCGGAGCCGGAAGTGAGGTTTGAAATACAACAGCTCCAGGACCGCGTTGGGTAAGACATCTGTGCACTCTGTCGCCACTAATAAAACCCATTCTTTCTTCTCTCGTACAAGTTAAAAAACGCATCCGAGTGAGTTTATGCACTTCGGGTTCTGTCGAGGCAGCGAAAGGTTCAGGTTTTGACCAGCGTTTCCCAGCACCCTGTTAAAACATCTTCGGTAGCATTTAGCTGCTAACTTAGCTAACGTTTGCTAATGCTACAGCGCTAATGTTGGCGTTCAACAAGATGGCCAGAGTAGTGCAAGGAGTTTGTAGCTAACTGTTGGTCGTGCAGACGATCCTCAATATCGTTGCACAGATGGGTCGCCGCTATCTTTTGTCGCTTCCGGATAATATATAGAGCTCATAGACCGACTCTAACTTTCTTTAATCCGTTTTCAGCGCGAACGTTAACGCTTTTATTAGCCTAGCTAATGACGCCGGCTAACCTCCGAGCGCTGCTCACCCGGTCGCTCTCCTGTCACCGATTTTACCTATTTACGTTTGACATCTTCCGAAAAAAAATCTCTTCACGACATAAATATGTGAAGTTTTTTCTTATTGGTTGATCACCAACAGATCGGTTCATGGTGCGAAGTGCAACTCAAACGTGTTCAACTTTGTGATCGGTATTTATTTATTTTTTTGCAGATGCCTGGTTGTTACAGAGATGAGTGGTGAGAACGTGAAGTTGTTCGTGGGGAACCTTCCTTTAGATGCAACGCACGACGAGATCACGAAGCTCTTTGGTCCATATGGGGAGATCAACACCTGCTCCCTGCTCAGACAGTACGCCTTCGTTACCCTAAAAGGAGAAGGGGCGGCAGACAGGTATTAAACTTTCCATTATTTATTTTTATTTTGAAGCAGAATAGTTCACATTTAATATATTAAAAATGTCAAAATAGCCTCAAATCTGTGAATTAATTTTCTGCACTTGTCAAAAAACGTATTTGAAAGTAGAATATTATGTGTAGCATTAATATTTAAGCTCATCCACTGATTATCAGTCTGTTACAGTCAACTCTTTATGCAACATATTGTTTCTAAAGAAAGTGTGTGTAAATAGTCAAAGGCTGACATATTCAGTGTATATAAAGCATTTGTTTCACATTTCACAGCAGGTGAAAATTTATTTTATTCAGTCATGATATCATGCAGGTTATAACAACATTATTGATTGCCTCGAATAGCTCAACCTATTATATAACTGAAGGTGTATTTGGGGGGGGAAACTGCAATATGACATTTATGTAATCCTTGTTTCTACCAACACAGAGCCATCAGGCATCTTGATGGCAAAGAGTACAGAGGCAGACCCCTGGTGGTGGAGGAGTCGCGAGCACGACCGCCCAACTCCACGAAAGTTTTCGTCGGGAACCTCAGCGCAACGTGTTCTGCGGACGACTTGCATGGGTTGTTCTCCACCTTTGGAAGAGTTTTAGACTGTGATAAAGTGAAAGGTAATACAAAATTTATTTTGAATGTTTTTTTGTCACAAAAATGTTATCTCAATTTTCCTGTGGTTACATTTGAAAAAAGTATGCAAGAAAGTTTAAGCTCTCTTAAGCTAAAAAAGCAAAATAATGTTAAATTGTGGATGAGTGCGTCTTTAAAGAAACCACCCTGAAACCAAGACTGATCTCTTTGCCTCCTGTGCTCTACAGCCAGACTATGCTCCAATGTTGGTTATGCATTTGTGCATATGGAGAGGAAGGAGGAAGCCATGGCAGCAATTGACGCACTTAATGGGACCATGTTCAAGGGCCGCCAGTTGGCTGTGGAGCTGTCCAAAGCTCAGCCATTGATCAACCAGCTTGTAAACTCATCGAACTCAGGTGGAGTGACGGCAAATGAAGATGATACATTCTTATTTCGTTTTTGTTTTAGCGGTTTTTTTTTCCTCATGCTTTTTGACTCTTTGCTCTCAGGTGGAAGAGAGGGACTTCTTCCTCGGCCACCTCCATCTCTCGAGCATCACCAGAGCCAGGCAGCTGTGCTTGCAGCAGCTGCTGCCGCTGCTGCTGGGCTACCCATACAAGTGAGTTACCTCCAGAGTTGAACCTTATTTACACACTATTCAGGCTTTTATTGCCTCGCAATGTTTTCTTAATGCAACATATTCCGGAGTTAATTAAATTCATATTTCTCTTTGCAGGTTCAACAAAGTGTTCATAACTCATTCTACAACACCACATCCTTTGACCCAACCTACGCTGCTCTAAAGGGCATCACAAGTGCTAAAGGTGCAGATGGTGTCATTTACGGCGCTCTTGCCAGTCAAGTGTATGGCTCTGTGGCTGACCAGGTCTACCAAGAAATGGCAAACCACAATCCAGCGACTGTAGCCCCAGTTGAAGAAGTCGATCCACAGGGTACCCCAGATCCAACGACGCTTTTTGAGGCTGCAAGAGCCAAGTTCTTCCAGGAGGGACAAAAGGTTGGTTGGTATTTTAGTAACCTGCTGTTCTGCAAGTACTTTTTCTGTCGGTGACACATTTTTATGTAAATTTACTGATGTTTGATATTCAAGGTTCTGGCAGAACAGCAGGCTGGCAGAAAGGCAGCCGCCGCAGAGACCGAGCGGGACCGCAGTCCAATCCGGGGGAACCGAGCGCCCCTCCTCCCTGACCCAGTTCCAGGATCCTTTGCCCAGATACGACCCAAACGTCGAGCTCTCCTGCCAACACCACCAGGAGTGTCTGAAGACTCCCCACCGTCAGCCACCACCACATCTTCTGAAGGATCAGATCCTGTCAGCAGGTGCGCACAATGTGCTCCAGCTGGATGGAGCAATGTAAAATTTTTCTACAGAGACCTTTAGCAGCTCGATGCATTACAAGAATCAACAATTTGAAAGTTTTCTTAATGCATTCATTATTTCTTCTGCTTACCCCCTTTTCCCCAACTGTCACATGCACTCCAGGTCCTACGCTGAGTACTATCAGCAGATGCATCAATACCAACAGTATCAACAGTACCAGCAACAGTACCAATACCTCCAATATGCCTACACCAATCCTCCACCACCCCCTCCTCCTCCACCAGCCACCACACAGACACAGTCCTCCAACACGCCCCCTGCGCCCCCAGGGACATACTCGGCACCCCCGACCTACAATGCTTCCGGAGCCTACCCACCCCCAGGAACATACGACACTTCGGGGAGCTACGACGCGTCTTCGGGGAGCTACGATGCTTCGTCTGGGAACTATGACGCCTCGACTGGAAGCTACGACGCTTCGGCCGGCTATGATACATCAGGAGGCTACGGGGCAGCAGGAGCATATGATTCTTCAGGAGCTTACGCAGCAGCGGGAAGCTACTCCACATCCACACCGTATGAGCAGACACCCGCACACGGGCAACCCACGCCCCAACGCAATGATTACCCTTACCACACGCCAGAACCCCCTTACCGATAGTCCCAGCCCTACACACTCCTTACACACTGCAGATGTGTGTGCGTGTGTCTGTGTAAGTGTGCGTGCATGTGTATTTACATAAGGGACAGGTTAAATTGGAAAATCTGAGCGGAAGGTTGAAATTCAAACACGCTTTAAATCCGAAGCTCCGCCCCTTTCACCATTTTGGCGAACATCATCTTCATCTAGTTTGTCCGTCATTGTATGGCTGCTGATTAGACTGGGTGGTTACAAGTTATCAAAGGCTTTAGATGGGTGGAAGTAAAGCCAGTTAACTTTGTTAAACATAAGTAGTTGTTAGATGTGAGGAGGGTGCAAGTGTTTCCTTGTGAATGTTGAAGAAGCTTCTGCGCTGTCTGAGAAAAGGTTTAAAGTTGAGAGCTTTAAAGTCACGGTTGAATCACTTCACAGAAGTTTCTTTTTGAGAGTGGCCCAAGGTCTCTTCTGTACTCAGCTTAAGGATATATGATTCATTTTGCTGCAGCATAGTGAACTGCGCTGTCAAGCATTTATTTCAAAAGATCATTTGGCGTCAGCAGACATTGTGCGTAAATTACAGAGCGACATCAGCCTCGATATGTTGTCTTCACACAGATGAATTGGCATCATGGCAAAATAAAAAAAACACTGTTCTTTTCCTTGAGAATTGGCATTGGCATCTCGACTCTCCTCAGGTCGACATACAAGCCTCACGGCAGCTCAATGGTCACTAACGAGACATTTCACTGTCACTGAAATGCGACGCAGCCGTGTGATTTGGTCTAATCGTTGATGCGACGCTCGCTGGGTTTTAAACTCAGAGAAACATTGGCGCATTACAGCCTCCATAAATGTATAATTCATCACAGTTCTGTGGAGCCCGTCTGCACTCCTGCCCAGCCAAGGCCACACGCTCTCTGTGGAATGCTTTTTGCAGAGTATGTAACAGACCTTGGTTTGAATGGAGCTACAGCGATCATTTCGTAACAGTCAGTCAGTGCGTTCAGTCATTTAACTGCCTGATTGGTGTTGGACAGTGGGAGAAGCAGCGCTGAAGTGAAAAAAAAAATAGGTTTGAGATTTGGTATTTTCTGGTGCTGAATCTTCCATCTGGCAGAGTGAGAACGTTCTGGTAACTTGACCAAATTTCTTTTTTACATTGATCCTTCCCGACGGTTCCAGGACTTCACCAGACCATTGGCAGAGAAAACGGTGGCAATGTTGGAAGTGAAACACAACTTGGAGGTGCAGCCTGTCATTGAGACTTCACACTGTAACACTGCAGGACCCGCAGCCCACCAGACTTTTTCCTTGTTGAGGAATGTGACCTTGAAGTGATTTTTTGCCATCTGGTCGACAGTCGCACATTTTTCTGCTATACTGACAAAAATGACCAGTAACGAAGCATGTCAGAAGTTTGATAGCTACGTGCGAAAGCTGAGTTTAAACCTCGTGTTACATTGATGGCCAGAGAAGAGTGAACGTCTTCAGTCATGAAACTGAGCATGTGATTGGTTCCTCAGAGCAGTTGCTCGTAATTTAGCTTCCCTGTTTTTTTCCCCCCGCACATCTCTTCATTTTTTGCATCACTTTGAAACGAACATCTCAGGAGTTAAATATATCCTTTCAGAGTTTCTGATCAGAGGTCAGTTTTGGCCTCAGTGTTTTGAATAATTTTTGTAGTTATTCACAGTTCCTTCTCTTTGTGTCTTGTGGTAAACTGTTAGCTGAATGCACCCACCTATCTTTCTAATTTTGTGAGATTATGTGGTTTAAGTCGGGCTACCAGAGGACATACTTTTTGTTGGTTTTGGAGTTTGTGAGCTCGGAGGAATGTCGAAGTGATTCTTGGCCATTTGCGTTCATTTTCTTTGGACATTTTAGATATTTTCCTATATATTTATCGGTTCCTTGCAAATTCTATCAATAGCTTTTGTTTGAGTCTCGTCAGCTGATGTTTTGCCTTTGCTCTTGTTGAATGCATCGGAGTTGTTTTATTTTTTTCTTTCTTTCTTTTTGGACAATGCGACATAGAAAAATGTCCAGTTTGTTCCTTTTGTATATATTTAAAACAGAAAAAAGTGATGCCAACCAACAATTAAGTAGTGTTGACTGTTAATGAGATCACATGATTGTATTCTCAAACATTTGACAGCCTGATGAATCAAACTTCTAGAAGCAACCCTTACTTTAGTGTGTGTGTGGGTGTGTGTGTGTGCGTGCGCGCGCGTGTGTTTGTGTGAAACCTCAAACGTCAATCAGAAATCGGTTTGAACTGTGGAGAGATATCATTGATTGGCCGCCTGAGCCGAGGTGAAGTACCAGTGTAGTTTGTTTTTTTTTCCCTGAACTCAGTGCAGTGGTGTGTGGCTGATGTGTAAAGCATCGGGTTATTGAGCGAGTGGATTGGAGGTGACAGCCTCGGTGCTGCAGGTGATTTGAAAGTTGTTGTTTTTTGTTTTGTTTTTTTCAGTTTGCTAAAGGCCGCTCCTTTTTGCCGGGTAGCAGCGAGAAACACAGGCGACCTTTTTCTCCTCTGCTGAGCTCACCAGAAGCACGCCTCATTTTGTCGCATGGCTAGAGTTGTTTGTCACACACCCAGACACATTTCCAAGTCCAACCTTACACCTTGACGTACTAAGTTCATCGCATTTTGCTCATGAGAAATCATCCACAGGTGCAAATGAATCTACTGCACACCTCAACGGCTGAGATACTGTAGTTACTCTGATGTGAGTGTACCACACAGTACTCCTCTTATGTCTCACTCGGCACCTGAACTAATAGTCCAGTATTAGGTCTAGGTGACACATAGTCTGGCAACAAATCCACATTATTCCACCTTCTCCATGTGAACTGTTAGTTGCATGCCTTGTTGTTGCTGCTGCTCCAGCCACCTTCTTCCTCTTGCTGATTATTGCAGCTAGAGTGGGAGGGAGCCAAACTGAGCCCTTGCCCTGGACGTACGCCACACGCAGCTGTAGCGTGGAATGGGGAAAACAGCAGCGTTAGGCCTGAAACTGCTGTGGACGATGGGGTGTCCCCCCGCTAAGGTAAACACTCAGACCACACACTCCTGCCCCTCCCGGAAACACGCGTACACACACTCGCAAACAACATGCACACAGCAGATACGCCCACGTCCATACTTTCTCTCCCCCCCTTCAGGGATTTCGAGTCGTCGGGATTTCATGTTTTTGGAGATCTTTCATCCTTTTCAACAGGAAGTGACCTCCTTTTTTTTTCTCCTCCTCCTTTTGAGTTTTCTGTTCTTACAACCCCAAAACACACTCTGCTCATACATTCCTGCTCGCAACGAGACCACCCACGCATTCTTTTGAGGACGTCTTCACCACCTTTTAGTGTAAATCCCAACACTTGCGACAACATGGAGGTGGTCATTAGTATCTAACTGCCTGTCACCGAAGAGGACCAGGCAATGGCAACCAGAGCTGGATTTGGGACAATGAAGTAGGGCGAGCTGTTGTAGTTTTTGTAATTGTGCCCTGCGGCCACTTCGGGATTAAGTGCCTTGCTTAAGAGCACACTGGTAGGCCCTCCGTTGCAGAGTTGAATAACCTGGCTCAGGATCGGTTGCTGGTTCAACGCTCGACACCCCCTCCCCTCCTAAAAAAAAAAAACAAAACGATTTTTTGAGGCCACATTCAACTTGTATGAATGACAATGAGCACGGATATTACCATGTTGTTTTAAATTACATTGTCCTTTGTTCTTTGAAATGTTTAATTATCAATAAATAAATTTCAAGTCGACTGTGTTTTGTCTTTTATTTTTGTGCTGACGTGTGTAAAGATGAAACTGGTGGTGGCTTTTTTTTTTTTGCGTTGTAGCATAATGACGGATGCACCAAATCAGTCCTGGAGCTCAGCATCAGATGACGTTTTATTCCATTTTCTTTCAAAAACATCAATCTATGCTTTTAAAATTAAAAACCAGTAATTTAATAACAATTCAAACCTGATGATAATTCAGTTGAATATACAAAAAAAAAGAGGAAAATTGAAGACATGGAACCTCACTCCCTGCTAACGAGACTTTTATGGACACTGCAGAGATTCATGCCCTCAACAACGATGGACAGTTTACAGATGGGACACCGGAGTGCTGAATGAGAGGAGTGGATGTCGTATACACAAATCTACTGAGGTAATGTGATTAGTTGGCTTGTTCACGTCGATGAACAAAGGGTGGAGCATCAAAACTGCAAGGGACATCATGCGCCTTCAGCTTTCGTAATGACATCGAGATGCAGCAGTTTTCCTACTCCAAGAACGTAAGTCTGGTTTCCAAAGCAGCCAGATTAGTCTGTGAAGTAGCTTCAATGGTAAGTGCAAAGATTTTCTTTTCTCAGGATCTTTGAGTATCTGCGCTTAGCGGGGACTAGTTCGGGGAGTCATGGGTTGGGTAACGCCTACAACCAACCCGCTTTCATCTAGTGAGGGTACATGTCGGGCTGTGCTTCTATATGATAAACTAGAGTGCTGTCGAATAATGCACGTTCTAGGATAGGGAGCCGCATTGTTACGGTGAATCATGCGCAGAAAGGCAAGATACAGGTGGTTCTTCTTCCCGCACACCTTTAAAGCAGTTGTTCCTCAAATTACTAAGACTGAGGGATTTGTTTCAGGGCACTTTCTGGTAAGTCCACCCCAAAACAAGTACGAGATTACCTACGTCGAAGAATGTGTTCCTTAATTTGTCTCGGCAGGTTTTTGGGAGTAAATTAAGGAAGTATATTCTTGGTAACTAAACTATTGCTACATAAAATGAAGGTACAGACTTGTCCTGCAGACGTGGGCATGGTAAAAAGTTACCTGTCTGCACCTGCTAGGTGGAGCTCAAAAGTGATGGCATTTGGTCTCCCGACACCTGGTCCAGGTCTGTACACTTTCGCCCCTGTTTCTTTTCGTACTCGCTCCAAACTGGTTTGAAGCTTTAGGTGAGTCCAAGCCTGATTTCGAGAAACCAGTCTGTGCTTTTTGAGGATGGCTGGAAAACTATTTAAGTCTAGTTTTGATGGCGACAGACAGGACAAGACTGGGCAAACACGTTAAGAACACCACACAATGTGGACCAGACCAAACACGTATTACAGTACTTAGACTTTCAATCACAACCTCCCATGACGCTGCTGGCATAGTATGAAAGAGGAGCGAGCATTCAAACACACGTATTGAAAATAGCAACGCTTTAATAAAGAGCGATTTTACAAGACTGCAATGTCTAGCTAGCTAGGTGATAACTGGCATTGACATCCATGGTGTTTTACAGAGATGCAGTTATGGTAACTGGGTTTGAAGTTCGATGGGTTACTTGCAAGTTGCATTTCTGCATGCGAGCCAGCCTTCAAACAGTTACAGACACCCACATTGTAAAACAGTTGATTATGAATGTCAATGAACGTTCATGTCGAGAGGTAAGTAAAAAATCTCATGGAGAAATTTCCTTAACGTTATCCAAACACACCGGTAAGTGAAAGTTCACACAATGGTCATGCTTTTACCGGGCACACAAGCCAATAAAAAGACGACACTTAATCATGCAAAAGACAGTTTCTCTTGTCTCTTCAAAATAAAAGAACGAAAAATCCTTTTTGAGTTCTGATATCATCCATCCGTAGTGACCTTGAATAAGAAGAAGCTGCGCGTTGATGATGACTTTGGTGCAAAAAAATGTTCCTGTTTTGAAGAGGACAGACCCTGTCCTGTCCACTCCCTTGATGAAGACACTCTTGGTATAGACCAGTTGTGATAGTTTACCCGTGACCCCCACCCCCACCCCCGGACCCAAAGCCCCCCCTTCCTCCTCGAGATGGACACAAACATCACGAACATCGACCCGAACCCACCCACCCGTCCCTGGATGATGACACCTTCAAAGTACAACCATTCAAACACAGATACAGCAATAAATTGTCCCACATACGGTACGTCATCCAATGGGGCTTCGATCACTTTACAGAGAGAGCACGTCTAAAAACACATGAACGGCATCACCTATATACAGAGGACACAGTAACAGTCAGAGGTTGGCCCAGGACGGAGTCGAGCTGTGTGTGAGAGTGAAGTGCACAATGAAAAGAGCATTCAGCTGACGGAGAAAAGACAAACCACCGGGACAGGGAATAATGGAGGGAGAGGGGAACGACAGTTTTCCGAAGGAGATAACCAAACGCCAGCTGAGTTGGCGCTTGGAACTTCCGTTTTTCGGAGGTGAGACCCCCGAAGAATATCTGCCCGCTCGCCCGGCGATGATTTCTAAGAGAGTCCCTCTCTTGCTGGTAGTAGTCGAGGCTGCGGGTGGATTGGGTTTTTTTGCGGTACCCGCCGTCGCAGTTCGAGTGCGGATCGCGAAGCGGCGATCCTCTGGTTTAGTTAGAAATCACTGACCGGCGCAGCCGCGGCTGTCTTTCGAGGCTCGCCTCGGACTCGGCTTTGGAGATTTTTTTTTTTCTTTCCAGATCTGATGATTCAGGGCGTTTTTTGTTTTTGTGTGTGTCGGCAGATGAGTGATCCTAGAGAGCCACCTTTAAGTTGATGTCGGTGTTGTACAGACTGAGACACGGTCACAATAACACTCATTGCTAAGTTAGTACACGCTACCAGCTCGCTAGAGATCTTCCATCTCTAACCGAGGAACATGACCCTGTTTATCTCTATGGGAAGGCATGTGCACACAAACACACATACAGTACATGTACATAGAACAGACACAATCAATAGAAAATGACTTCATCCCCAATCGATTATTGCCCCTTTCAACTGTACATCCCAGCATTGATTTTAGGTTCTTGTGCAGCAGAGCATTGTCCCCTCTTCGAAGGTTTGTGCTATATATATTTATATATATCTTATATCATCTGACTGTGGCTCTAACTTGACCTTGGATCTGCTAGAAAAATCCACATTAACATTTAACGTCTCATTAAAGCCTCCCCCGTCTTCAGCTGTCCGAATTAATCTGCACTCCCTCACTGCAGCCATTATTGGGGTCGCGATCAACAGACGGTGCCCTCAGTTGCTCTCCGACAGCCGGGCGTTTTGTTCCACTGACCTTTCGCCGTGCTGTCCGCGAATGTTAACATTACCTTAACAAACCTCTCCCCGGCGTGCGCAATGCCTTTGATTCCTCCAGGTGGAGGTGAGACAGCTGCTGCGGTAATTGGCCTAATCCAGCGAAAAAAAGGACGCGACGGGAGACGAATTTTGGACAGGACGAATGCTCAGAACAGGGAGGTCACGCGTTTGGGAACTAAAACCGTTCCCAGCGATATCCTCTCGCTTCTCTGTCTGGCTCTTAGTGCATTTTTCCACTACTTTTAGAGCAGTACAGGTACAACAGAAGAGCTCATACAACCGAAATATAATAAAAATAAGACAGCTTCTAGACAGAAACCTCAAGTGGACACAGAAGTACAACACTACAGCAAAAAAAAAAAACCTTCTAAAGAGGCTACTGGTGGATGAAGAGGACGGTAATGAGGTTGCATGATATTGCACAGCTGTAGAAAAGAGCAGGGAAAGAAAACAACAGCATGTCCCAAAGTAACACAGTCAGTGTGAGAGGTTTGTTTACATCCAAATGCGATGCCTGGGTCTGGCTCAGTGCTTTCATTAGTTAGTTCCAGTGCAGCAACACGTCGGTACCTGGCAACACTAATGACATCAGGTACCAGAAGAGAAACACACAGAGTTTGCGCCTGAACACGGTTACGTCCATCCGCAGTCACACAGGCGTGCCCACAAATCATTGCATCACGCCAGGTTCTTGAAGAGAAGTTGGCAATTAAGAACGAACGGAGCTCATAAAAAGACTGTAATGTTGATGCAGCACGCTGAGAATGTAGAAAAAGGGACGGACACACATGCGTACACACACACACGCACGCACGCACACGCATTCAAATCAATAACTTCTGACATCAGGTGATGGATGACACGCCACCGGGAACCAATCTGAACAAGATGCTGAAATCACCAACACAGAAACACACCCTTGGCAAAAGTTCACATTGAATAAAGTGCCAGCAAACGATCCAATCAGAGAAAGAGACGTGTGCCCTCCGAGTTTGATTCAGTTGTGGGATGAAGAGAGACGTGGGTTAGCCTTTATACAAGAAATTATCAGGACATGGGGGTGTGGGGTCGGTCAGGAATCTGTGTGTATGTGTGTGGGAGGGAGTGGTGGTGGTGGTGGTGGTGGTGGTGGGGTGGGGGGGGGTGTTAGATAGAGCTTCTGCACTTCCACAGAGCTGTCAGTCTTTGTAACGTCATCACAAGTTGCACTTGCCATTTGAAATGGCGATTCAAACGGAGGATGAGTGGGACGGATGCGAAGCCTCTGGTGCTCCAACAGTAAAGATGTGAAGACAGATCAGTAGCCGTGTGGAGAGAGGAGAGCAGATCTGAGGGTCAGGTAAGACGGGGACTGACATCAGCGTTGCATCTCTCATCCATCCTCTGGTCCCCCCCCCCTCGCCTTCCTCTCCCCTTCCTTCTCCTCTCTGTCTTCTTCTTTCTTCCTCCTGCACTGGATTTGGTTCTGGTATTTGCGTTCGGCGTCGACTCTTTCTCTCCATCTCTTTCCTCTCGTCTTCACTCTCTCTCTCGTTCAGCTTTGCTGCCATGGTTACGACATCCTCTCTACATGAAGTGCATCTGCAGAGGACGGGGGGAGAATCGAGAGTAATTTAGTTCAACAAAACACCTCATCAAGTGTTCAGGCATCTATTGACAAGCGTATTACCTGCCGCAGTGCCGGGAAAACAGCGTCTCGGGGTGTGAGTGTTCAGTAAGCAATAATATTACGCCGTCATGTTTTGAATAATTGGTCAGACGACACGACGCTGTTTGTTCTCCCGAGACTCCGGCAGCACCTCCAGCCAGCCGAAGCCCACGGTCAGAGGCACCTTTCACACTTCCCGGTCAATTTCAGAATCATCCAACAACGTTGTTCGTCGCGTCAGAGTCTTTCAAGAACAGTCATGAACGAAGGCGTCAACAAGAGCCCTTCAGACAGGACGCAGGGAGTCAGGCGAACCGCAGGAACTACCTGACATTTGATGCATTTCGACCAAATTTAGCGCGGTGAAGAACTTTCCCTCCATGCTAAACTTGTCAGAACACCACTGAGTAGGGTTGGTGGGAGTGTTCAGACCACCTGGACTTCTTGAGCGACGGTGCCGCATGCGGAAGTTTGCTAACTGAACACAGTCGCAGTGCTGATCAATAGGACTGGCTGTAAACAAGCCAGACTTTGGAAAAATGAAGCAAACGAGAAGCTACAAGATTTGGATAAAATCGGCACCACCCTGTTTTTTTATTAGACGTGAAACAAACAAATCTTTCATCCAGGTAAATAAAATCCTGCTAATAAAAGATCCTGGAACCGTCGGTGGAAAAAGGGGCGACAGAACCAGTCCAGCCTTTGTTGATGAAAACGCCATTTATATAAGGTTTTAAGCGCGTCGCCTCCCACATGCAACGAAATATTTCAAACCCGCTTTTCCCTCTAAGTTTATTTCTGCCTCTCTGAGTAATCTCGCTTTCCTCAGAAGTGCGTTCAATAACTTGCAGCTTTTTTTTTGGCCGAGCAGCGACTGTTTCCCTCGAAGCGACGCGTTACAAAGCATAAAAAACTGGAATTACTCAATATTCAGTTAAGTTTGGGGTTTGGAGAGTTTCCCACTCTGCTGATTGCCCACTAAACAGATTGTCATGTTAAAAGGAATTAAAACAGAAAAGATCTCAAATGGGAAAAGGATCGGTCGACGCTCTCGCGCTCACTAGCAGAAAAAAAACCTGCCTGAGAAAACGTGAGGAGGAGGAGGAGGAAGGATTTGAGGGGATTTAATGTACATCCACGTTCGATCAATAACGAGTTCCTCAACATGTCTCAATCATCCCCAAAGACGCTGCGAGTCGACCGACAACAACTGGTGCTGTTGCGAAGGCGAAGGCTGATCACGTTAAGCACAGATTCCTCCTACGACGACGCCCTTTTTTCGCTGCACGTTTTTTCACCCAAAGCTTTTTCAGCTACGCGTGAACATCCTCAATCGATCTGAATAAAACTCACTTCATCTCCAACACATTTTCTCCTTGAATTACTTTACTGATGTGAATGTTTTCACGTGTGTCTGCGTCACCTGTGTTCCCGGGATGGGTCCAAAGGGATTGGTGGGTCTCAAGACAGGCTGGTTGTACATGACAGGCTGCGGGGGCATCATGGGAACGCCCCCCATCTGATGACTCATCTGAGGAGGGAGCTGGATGGACGGGGGGAGCAAAGATAAAGCGGTTGAAGGAGGAAGGAAACGACCCCGGCGTTTGGCTTTACATTGCAAAGTAAGAGAACGCATCGGGGACATTGCGTCCAAGGTCGTCGCTTACCATTCCGTACACAGGCACTTGGGGTGTCGTCATAGGAAAAGCCACTGGTGCTGGAGCCTGCGGGGGGGTAAAAAAAAAACAAAAACAAGGGATGGTTGTTTCTGATCTTGAACAGAATCAATTACAGTCACACTGTGAAAGATGCACAGATCTCTACTCGTTCGTCCCTTCGTTCCGTCTAACATAAAGAGGTGTGGCGCTTAACAAATGTGACTCGAGGCAGCCTGTAATACCCACAAGGGATGAAAACAACAATGCCAAAGCAGCATAATGAAAAACTCCCTTTTCCCCGACTAATACTTCTCGAGACATCAGCATTACAAACAACCTCCGAATGAAATGTCACAGATCTTAAAAAAAAAACAGCTCAGTAAAGATGTTCTGGAGAAACTGGAGAGACTGAACAGAAGGGGGGGACGACAGGAAAAAACTTACATAGCCAGTATAGATCATCCCATTCTGCAGCGAAAAGAAGGGAGAAAAGAGAAAGCACGGACAGTTAAAAGACTTCAAGACAGTTTTAAAAACCACAAATAAAAACGGCCTCTTCCTTTTCTCCATTCTTGCAGAACAGACGAAGCAGACCGCCGCCCAATAAAACAACTTCTAATCTGCTCTGTATTCGAGTCGCGCCACCGGCTTTCCAAACCATTTGCTGCCAAAATGAGCAGTTTGAGTTGAGAGGTCAATCAGTGCAAAATTAAAAAGATGAAGCCAGATTGAATGGAAGAGACGTGCGCATAATTGGAGCCGAGCACAAAGGGCAGAAAGACCTCGGCGACGCCGCGGACGCTCCGGCCAGGTTCCATTCAGCCTGAGGTGACGAATTCCCCCTCCAAAGTGAGCCGTGTCGTTAGGAGCAACCGATGACAGGATGATGGGCGGCACCGAATCGTTGCACAATACGGCCTCTTCGTCTAAACATTCCTGCGCGCCAGTCGCACTTCAAGTGACGAAGTCGCTCGATGACGTGCGACTGCCAGATCGCGGTGAGGAGACCGGGAACGTGCCAATAAGCGGCTCGTTTCCTATTTACGATTCCCCTTCGCTCAAAGTCGATGAGGTGAGATGCCTGAAATCTCCCGACGCACGCAGGAAATATTCAGACTTTTTGATTTACCACACTCGTGTTTTTTGAAGCCTCTGGTTGCTTAAAAAGAAGAAGGGAGGACGCTGACAAGAGGATGAATGACGAAGTGGAAGCAGCGCTGGGACTCCAGGTGATGCCAAACATAGACCGCGCCATAACCTTGTCCTGTTTACAGCCTGTACGAACTATTCTAACTCTAAAGTTTGTCGGTGTTATTAAAGTCAAGCTGAGCGCAAAGACGAAAAGGTTATCGCTGCCGGCTCGGGATGAAAAACGGGTTTGGAAGATGGATGACGGATGGTCGGCGCGGTCCTAATAACACTCGTTCTGAGAGGTAAAGGATATGAAGTGTTGGTTTATTGGACACGGTTCACTGTCAGGTGCTGATGTCTTATTTGTTAGGGCTTTGTTGTGGCGTTCACTTCCTGGTTTTGCTGCTGGAAAGCGAGCAGTGATTCCTGTAGGTAACGGTCAAGTTACAAACTTTCTGTGCTGCTAATTCAACGGACGATGTTGTAAGTTGCACCGAAGCTAAACACAGACGTCTAAATTAGGGAGAACTATCTTGCAGACCAAAGCATGGAATTATCTTAATTGCTGTTGACCACAGAAAGTATTGAATGAGCAGTGATCCAAAGAAAAGGTGGAGAAAAAGAGAGCGAAACGGAGCGACCGCAACTTATTTGCTTCAATCCTGAAGCAGTGAAACCAATCTAATTATTCTAATTTTGGATCGTTTGTGTCAAGTGAAATAACTCACTGGCATGAGTCACTTTCTCTCCATGTAAGTTTGAGAGTGTGCTGTTACCTAAAACAATCCTCACGACTCTTCAGGAGCCGGCCGGTGAAAACGAAGCCGCTTGTCAGGTCAGCGGCTGCAGACGTGAAGTTCAATGACTGCATGAAATTTAAAATCCTGCCAATTTAGAGCTCCCACCAGTCCTCCCTGTGTGAACCAGACCTTTGCTCGTCTAATTTAACTGAACCAACAGGAGGGTGCGGGAGCCGTCAGTCACGCACCGCTCCGCACGCTCACACTATCTCATGGCATGAGGTCCAATCAGGCAGCGTGAGGGGGGGGGGAGCAGCTGCACGGAGGGACGCGACACACGCAACGACGCCAACCTGCGGCTTTATGTTTACCATCTGAGGAACGGGCATGGGTGCGGGTGCCATGGGATGGGTGCTGTGGGTCCAGTTGGTGCTGGTGCACATGGTCTTCGACTGCCAGCCGCTGCCCGACATCGGCTTCTTCTCGACCAGCTGACTCCACTGCAGCTCCGGCCTGCAACGAGCAAAGGGGAACGATTTTTACAGGCGCTCAGACGACGCAAGCGTCATAAAAGATAAGCAGAGTCGGTGGCCTGTGGGGGAGCTTTTCGATTATTGAGCCACTCACTTTTTGGCTGGCGTGCCCCCAAACTGCAGGTCTGCGCGAGGAAATTTAAAAAAAAAAGAAACAGCAAAGCATCAACATCAGATGAGAGCAAGCGTCTCAGCAAGAGAAGTGAAAACACACACAAAAAAAAATGATGACAGAAAACATTTTTGGAGACGCGCTGCATACTCACTGCCAACGAGGTTGGCTAATGACGAGTCCAAATCACTGGGCAGCATTTTCCCAGAGTGCAACGGGGCTCCGGGGCTGTGAATTTGAGTGGGCGGGGATGGCTTTAGCAGGTCACCTGACGTCCAGAGGTAGCCATGGCAACGCGGGAGGAAGGAAAGAGGGGGAAATGAGTCAAAAGCATGAAGCGAACTGACCATCACTGTCACACCGGATCCACCTCCTGGCATCTGCCTCCGAGCGCGGGAGACAGTGAGAGATACATCTGCATACTTCATTGTATGTCTGCAATGTCATGTGTGTGTGAGCGTGTGTGTGTGTAGTCGTACCTCCCCAGGCATTGTTATTGTTGGGCACAGTGTGTGTGGTCTGGATGGGGGTGAAGCTGGGCTGCAGGGTGAACAGCTCACTGGTCAGGTTTGGCACACTGCAGGCAGGGAAACACAGCCGAGAGAAGGCCGTTATGTTTTTTTCGTTTTTGCCATTAAAGTTTAATTTATGACCACCGCAAAGCAACAACAAAAAGACTTCACGTTAAAGAGCGGGCGCAGCCAGATTAGCTCGGAACAACAAACAAACTGCGGGCTGAAAATAAACGAAGCCGCAGCGCGGAAAGCGACGGCTCTCACTGGTTGTTGACTGGTACGATGGGTGAGTTGGAGAAGAGGTCTGTGGCTCCTCCGCTGCTGTTGGCACTGCCCACTGACTGGGTGCTGGGCGAAACGTTGGGCGTCTGAATGTCGATTACCTTATGACCGTCCTCCTGCATGCCAGAGCAGAAACGGAGATCATTTTCAACAACAACAACAACAAAAGCCGGTCGTTTCCCGAGCGGCGCTCTCTCCAAACAGAAGCTCTGCAGAAGCGCAGTGCTCAGATTGCGAGTTCATTTCTATTCTCCGTGCGTCCCTGCGAGCTACGGACCAGCAGCCAGAGACAGACTGTGTATTTCACTGTACTGCAGAATTAATGCACTTGTCTGTTCACATTTACCAACAGTGTGGAGGACAAAAAAACACTTGAGATACTGACATCTACAAGTTGTTGTTTTTTTTCCCCCTTCTCTCGCATTGAAAAGCAAAAACGGCATCCACACTGCAGTTCAATTCAGCGCTGTGTTGTTGGTATTCATGATTCACCCTATGAACCTTCCAGCGGCGTGTCTGCAGGTTTATCAGAAAAGTTTCATCCAAAGTCTCACGCAAAAAAACAAAAAAAAAACGACACTCTTGCCTTGTGTTGCTGCAGTCTGTTGTCCTCTGTCTTGTCGTCCATGCGGCTCAGAGAGATTCCCGTGCTGGAGAGAGACGACACAGCGCTGGATAAGGTGCTGGATCTAAAGGTCACACACACACACACGAAAACACACAAACACAAAAACACACACCTGTCTGTAATTTCTGCAAATGAAACATCTTGTTTTTCACTTTTCCTCCAAACTACATTTACTTAGACTGCGTCACATGAATCACAAACAAGTCTGAGCACTTCATGAGGTTTCATTAGCAGAAGTACTCCTTCATTTGGACCTCCCTTCATTGTAATTCATTCATCAAATCAATTGTTATTGACATCTACTGGCAAAAGAAAACACAACAAGCATCTATTTTCCACCTCTTGCATCATGCAAACAGTGACAATCTATTAATGTAGCTTACGGCTTCTTCACCTTTTAACATCATGTGTGATTATTATCATGATTTTTCTTTGGTGTTTGACAAACAGATTAAAAGGCTGCAAAACGAGTGTAAATAGGAGGATGTAAAAGGAAACTGAAAAACAAAAAAGAGAGATGAAAACAGATGAAGCGTCCCGGTGATTCGATCGTACCTGCTGGCTGTAGAGAGGTCTTTGAGCTTCCTGCCCTCCAGAGAGGCTAGATGCTGCTCCAAAGCCTCCAGGAGAGAGCTGGGCGCCTGAGGAGGGTAAACGGGGCCGGGGGGGGTGTGTGTGAGGGGAGAACGTTAGTACCACCACCCTGTAGGCAACGCAGGGCACACAGCTTCCTCTCAAGCCTTCTCCTCTTTTCCCATTTTGTCTTCCTCACACACGCACACGCACGCACGCACGCACACGCGCACACAAACGCACACACAAACACACACACACGCACGCACACAAAGCAGCAGCAGAAATCACATCACCCTCAGATTCACTATCTACTCTACGACAGCTTTTTTTGTTCAGTTTTTGCGTTTGGTTTCATCAGGTTTGGTTGACCAGCATGCACACATTAGCCTCGGATCATGCAAGCGAGTCCGCAGCAGGACTGACAGTTCAGGACAGAGCGGAGCATCGTGGCTGCGGGGCTCCAGCGTTGGAACAACACAAACACACGTCTGTGAGCCATCTAACGAGCCCATGCAGAGGAGGCCAGCAGTGCACAACGAAACGCTCTCGTAAACACACACACGTACACACACGCGTACACGTAAAAGAAAAAAATCACAATCCCAAAAAAAAGATTTACGAGTTAACTAATGGATTCCACTTTGGGTTAAAAGGTCAGATCAAGGCGTGATTGGTTGGATTCAGTCAGATAGAGCCGAGGAACCCGAGAGAGCGCCCAGAAACTGCGTTTCACTGGAAGCCAAAGAAGTTAACTCAGTAAAATGTAAACATCTGGTGAAAAACCAGGTATGCACATTGAGAGAAGCTGGCCAGCAAGATTTCATTGGAAAACAAAGATGGATGGATGGGTTCATTTTGTCCACATGTGATCCCGCGAGTTTTTCACCCAGAGCTTTACATTTCAGCGCCAGAGAACACACAATGCAAACACAACAGGCAAAGAAAAGATTTCTCAGATACTTATTTTAAGGGGGAAAGAGAGTAAAATGCGAATTCTGGATATCCTTCTTCAGAGAAATCTAGAATATGCTAAAAGTTTAAAAGTAAAAAAGACACATATCTAGAGCTCAGTAGAGGCATGGGTCACTATGTGGTTGAATAAGGGCATATAAGGTCTTCATAAGCACTACAAACATGATGTGACGTTACAAAAATAATCTGCCCTTTTCAGCTCCTTCTGTAATTTGTGCCACCGCGAACAAGCCAATTGTGCAGCGGCTGAAAAGGATTAGCTTTAGCATGGTATGCAGTGCTTATGGAGGCATTATGTACACCTATCCAAGTCATATTTGCAGAAACCTATTCGATATAAACCATTCGCTGCTCTCCCCACAGCTAATGCAAAGGGATGTAATCTTTTCAGGCAAAAAAGATGATTTGAACACTGCTTGTGTGAGCCAAAAAAAACTATTTTGTGAAAGTGGCGCTGACTTATTCGGATGATAAGCCTGTGAATCAACAGACAAGCTGTGATATTTACTCTGAGAAAATGCCAGAACGACTGCTGGAGGGGGGGGGGGTAAATAAAAAATCAGACAGATGCTATAAGCCCCCGTCATGGACGTCCGAAATGAGTCTCTTTACCGAAATACAAAACAAAAAAACAACCCTTTTAACTTTTGTTGCTTGGCTGCTTTCAAAAAAAATCTTACCTTTGAGTAAAATTTGCTCTGCAATAATTCACATAAGAAAAAAAAAATACATTGTGCTTAAAGATTGAAGGGGGGGAAACAAATGTTGCGTCAAGGCTATTCGCAGGTCTTCATTTATTGTTTCCTCTCTATTCTAGACTCTGTTCAGACAGAAAAAGAGACAAAGCGGAGGAGTTAAGGAGAGTGAAGAAGAGAGGAGGAGTACGGGGCAGCTGCAGTGTGGGCAGGTCTGTAGGGTGAGTAGGGAACGGGAGCATCTAGAATGAAGCATTATGGGACTGACTGGACGGGTTTAAAAGTACTGGTTGACTGACTGGTTGATTGACTGGATTGAGATGAGATGTAGACTGACCTGTGTGAGATCGGGGCTGTCGCCCTGATCTATCCCAACTCGCTGTGTCACAAAAAAGGAGGGAGGGAGGAGGGGAGGGAGGAGGGAGGCAAAATCAAAAGTAAAAAATAAACAAAATGTAATAACATAACCAGGAACAAACCAAAAATAAACCAAAAAATAAAACCCAACAGACCACAGAATAAACAGAAAGAAAAAGAAGGGAAGAGGCATGTGAAGGAGGAAGAGGAAGAGGAGGAGGAGGAGGAGGAAGAGGAGGAGGAGGAAGAGGAGGAGGAGGAGGAGGAGGAGGAGGAGGGAGAAAGAAGAATCAAACCCAAGCATTCATTACTTCATGCAGTGGCTGGAAAGGAAAACAAATAAAGAACAACAGAGGGAGAGGGGAGACGGGCGCATGCATACAAACACCTATAATTACACAATACATGTACACACATACACACTGATAAGTAAACACACACACACACACACACACACACACACGCTGAGATCTGGAGACTGGTTGGAAATGAATGCTGAGCACGACTGATTGAACAGGCAGGGCAGAGAGGGCAGACAACAGGTCACGTGACTGCGAGGTAAGAAACATCCAAAAGGAAGACACTCAACTAATGTTGACTTTGAACAGAAAGAGAAGGGAGGGACACAGATGACACACAAACAGACAAACACACATTTTGTTAGACAGGTAAAATGAATGGGTCCTTAAAGTCAACGTTAGTCTGCTTTCTTTTTTTTTTTCTTTCGTTTTTTTTTTTTTTTTTTTAATCGTCTTTGGATCAAGCGGCTGCACCCCAAACCTTCCTCCAAATGGGATCGAAACCAAGCAGTGAGAAAAGCCTTTGGAGATGGCGCGCGGGGCAATGCTACGCAGTGTACAGAGGACAAAACTGTTTATCGTCACGGTGAAGCCTAGCAGGAGGACTGCAACTGTTAACTGGATAATAACAGCCATTATAAAGAGAAACAAGGGGAAGAGAACCAAAGAGGAGACAGAGATAGAGATAGAAAAAAGAGCTTGCTTGGGCATGCAGTGCAGGCATGTGAACAGGCAGCACGCGAGGGGCGGGGAGGGGGGGGGTCCCTCAACCGGAAGCGGTACACGAGTGGCACTCTGACAAGGCTACAAAAGGTCAGCCAGCCAGCTAATGGCTGTCTCGGAGTGACCCCCGTTCCCCAGGTCAGGGCGAGAGGAGGACAGAATCAGGAGAGAAGTCTGGATGCAAAGGAAGAGACGTGGAGGATTAAGGAGGAGACACTCCTGGACGCTGATCTGCGGTATTGACCGGAAATCAGATCCCCGGGGTTTTACAGGAAGTCTGGAGCAAATTTCAACAAGTTGGAAGTGGCCGTTCTGTTCTGCGGCTTGAACTCATCTGAGCGACAGGAAGAGAGTGAGACGAGAACATTTCATATAGGAACCAGAGGGGAGGACGATGTTGAGATTCACTCCAGACAAGGTCGTCTACTGGTGCTGGCTTTTTGGTGGCGGTTGTTGTTCTTGTTGTTGTTTGTTTTTGTTCAACTCTCGTGCTTCCTCTGAGGAGGAGGAGGAGCGTCGGGACGAACAGACGTTACCTCTGCCACTTTGAGAAACTCGGACAGTTTGGTCATCCTGTTGAGGAAGGTCTTGTAGATCTCCAAGGCCTCTTTGCACTGGTTCTTCTTCATGTCGAAGTATTTCTCTGTGGAGCAGAAGAAAGCATGTGAAAGGAAACCTTCATTCGTGGAGTTCTTTGTCTTTTTGCTTGGTCAGCTAGTTGTTTATCAGGGTCTCTGACTCCCACCACCGAGGCGGTCTGCCTTAAGCACCAGCTTCCTGTTCAGCTGCTGCCGTGTTTACCTCATCTGATGACAGTTAGCCGTGCTTATCTTATCTGTGTGAACACATGAATGGAGACAGTTTGAGATGTGACTCCTGCAGGACTTTAAAAACAAGGCAGAGTCGACAGTCCATCGCCGGACAAACAGAGAGGGAGAGAGAGACGGAGCCACACACCCGGACACAAACGTTCACAGCTTTGGACAATTTAAGGTCAGTGACTGACCTCGTGTTTCTGGGAGGAAATCGGAGTTGCTGGAGGAAACGCTCCAGATGGTGAACATACAGTCTCTGTCCCACCTGAGCTGTGAGGCGAGGCCACTAACCACTAATGATATTCAAAAAACACCTTAAACATCCTGATTGGATGTATATGAGAAGATTGACACAACACTATGTACTCAAGAGCAAACTAGAAGGGCACTCGTTAGAACGTATACCTCCACCGAGGCTTTTTGATAGCATTCGTAGTTGCTCTCCTTATTCCTTGTACCAACTCTCACCCATCCCGTAAATTTCATCCAAATCCATAGAAGATTTTTTCAGTTGTGTTCTGTTTACGGACAAACAAAGCAGCTGCAAAAGCCGGTAAAAACATTTAACTTCCTTGTGATAAAAAGTACGTCAATCTGAGGCTGATTCGCTGATTGGATTAACTCCATGAGGAACTACAGCATTAGTCTGGGTAGGTAATCATTCAATGAACACTGAAGCGTCTGAAGGTCTGTTCTTGGCCCCTTGCACCTCACTAGTTTAATAATTGATGGACAAAAAGGAGGTGATCATTACAGTCTTTAATTGGACTTTGAGAGACTGTATAAGAAGAGATTGATTATCCTCTAAAGCAGGATTAAGTGGAGTCGAATGGAGTCACAGTCCTGTGATCTGGACATCACACAGAGACCGCTTTGGTTTGAACTGTGTGTGTGTGTCCGGCGTGTCGTTTTTACCCAACATGTTGATGACGCCTTCGTTGTAGGCGGCGAACAACCGTATGGAGTCTTTGAAGAGCAACATGAAGGCGGTGTTGATCACTCCGTTGGTCAGCTCGTTGGAGTTTGGCTGGAAGAAGCGAGAGGTTCAGGTGGAGACGTTGCCGAAGCCGCAGTAGTTTCTCACTTTCGTGTGTTGTTTGTTTTGTTGCGGAGTCGGACGCTCACCTGGAAATCCAGCAGAGCGTCCAGCTGGTTCTGGATGACGGGCAGAGTCTTAATCAGCTTCTCTGTGTTCATGGTGCGCATCACTCCATCAGCACTGAAAACACACAGAAACACAAACAGACTGATGTGAAGATGAGAGTGACTCTTATTTTTCTCATTCGTTGAATCCACTTCGTTGCATCAGTGCAGATTGTCATTTTACTATCACCATTCATTATCTCTTAAATCTATTAATTCATTTTTGTTTAATTGGCTCCGAATCAGTTTTGTTACTTCAGTTTTCACTCTTTCTTCGTGTTTAATTAGGTGCTTAGTTTCTCCCAATTTCTTTCACTTATTCCCTTATTTTCATTCATTCCGATTAAACTTGCTCAAGTCTAATCTTGTTCTTGTTTTAGTCAAATCACTTGTTTTACTCCCAACATGCAGAATTAACTTGTCTTTCACAACATCCTGTTTGTTTTCAAGCAGCTCTACAGAAAAATTAGTAATACGACGAGTATTTAAAGTATTGAGTAGAATTGTGAGGAAATTGTGGGAGAAAAGACCTTTTCCAGAAGAGCTCGACGTAACTAATAATGTAAATCTTGACACACGTTCACAACAACAAACGTGAATGTGTCCTTTCTCAGTGTGATGCCACATAAAAGTGGTTCAAATCATCAGCCGTAACTCTCGACACTATTTACAGCTTTCCCCATCATCAGTTAATCAGCGTGTTTTACTGTGGGATCTCTCTAGACTGTAAATTGCAGTTCAGAGAGCTTCACAGGGGTCTGACGAAAAACATCAAAAGGACAAATTGATGCATCTGTTCACACGGGGACAAACCAACACATTCATCACCAATTTAATGCGTGTAAGTGTCCACGAGCGTGCACACAAATCCATGCAGACAGAGTGGAGGAGTTGAAGCAAATATTGCTCGTGATTTTAGTGTCTTCAGAGCAACACAAGTAACTTTAGCTTCATAAATACAAACTAAATACTGCATAAGTGAATAAAACGATTCTAAGACTAGTTTCTTTTGGGGGTTTTATGCTTTTTGGGGGAAAGAAAAACTCTGTGAAACTGTTATGTGTGACATTCACAGTATTTTAGATGGTAGATTTACGCAGGTGAAAAAAAATTGCAAAATAACAAAGATCTCAAAATATTTAACCAAAGTATTTTTACAGATGACAGAAAACAATGAAAACAAATGTGGTTGAAAAAAAAAACACATTACGTGTATTTGTGTGTGTGGTGTGTGCACGTGTGTGGCGTGCACATGTGTGTGTTACCCTCTCTTCATCTTGGTGAAGTCCACCGCTGCTAGTCTATAAGACATGGCTTTTTCATTCAGGTAGCGGCTGTATCTTCTGATGAAGGTCGACATGTTGTACCCTGGAGGGCAGAGAGGGGGCGCTGCAGTCAGAGCCTGACCACTTTGGTTTACTTTCCAAATCGGGTTAAGAGGCCATAATACCTTTCATATGAACCGCATTATATTCTTTGAGACTTAATGCGTCAAACTCACTCTGGCACAAATTTATCAGACGCTTTTGTTTTTTTTTCTTCTTTCGTTATTGAAAGTTTCGATGGGAATGACTGAGCGCTTGTTTCCAGCAGCGTCTCGTACCAAACAGGAGGCCCATTTTTCAGCATCTTTTTTTTGAATTCCCGGCTCCTCGGAAATGGACTGTGAATAGCAGTTTATTGATGGCGCTACAGATCCCGGTCGAGTCGGACACAAAGTCATTCTGTCAGACGTACGGCTCTGCTGAGTCCACAAACAGCCAAATGGCATTAAATCACCTTGTAGTGCTGCCTTATCTAGAAAGTTGTTGAGGTTGAAGAGTGTGTTTCTGGAGGCAAGATACTGCATCAATCTCTGGTGGGGGGAAAAAAAAGAACAGAGGAAAAAGTTAATTCGCCCGGCGGCGTCGAGCCGCGTCCGACGCTGGCGCGGGGCGCGATGTCAGGGAGGCGCCGCGGCTTCGGATCTGAAAAGCGTCTTTAAAAAAACCAGCCGGATTCATGCGTCCAGCCCATGATGTGCGAGAGGTGAGGAGGCCGGCGCCTCTTGACTTCTCCACATTTGCAATTATTTCTCACACTACGTTTTTTAAAATTTTTTATTTCTCTCCCTCACCTGAACTTGCAAGGCCGCAGTCACACAATGTTCCTTTAAATCTAATAAATAGACTCCTCTACATCCTTGAAAACCCTTCAGCAGCATTCATTATACGTGTCAAGGACCAGCGTGGGTGGTGTAGGTGGAATTACCCGGCACAAAAAAACTCCCGCAATAACCAGAAACTCAAGTTCCCACAAACAATGGAGCCATCTGCTCGAGAGAGAGAGGGAAAAAATAAAAAGAGAGACTTTTTTATTCGGCTTCCAGAGCAGAACACCACAAAGAGCCACTAACTCGTCATATAGTTGTGTTAATGCAATGCTGGTAATGCTGTAATGCTAATTTACTTTTCACTGATCAGACAATAACGCCGCTGCCTTATGGGCCCAATTATCTGCACAATCAGCAGACCCGGGCTCGCTCACAGTGCAGCGCTTGTGCAACGCCAGCCTGACTTCTGGTGACACCGAACAGGCAGAAGTTGGAGCAGGAAAGAGAAGAAGAACTGGTGCAAACACTTTACAGCTGGTGGGTGGTGGGGGTGAGGGGTGGGGTGGGGAGGTCTTGGATATGACTGTAAAGTTGTTGAGCAAGAAAAGAAAAAGGCCACATGTGACAATAAAATTCCAGCTGACGCCTGAGGTGGATTTCTGACAAGTGTTTTGTGCTTTTATTTTGAAAACTGGAGAGAAATACCTGATGGGTTTTTTCGCATTAGAGCAAAATTTGGAGGGAATTAAGCTGAAGGGAAATAAAAAGTGATGCAGCAAAATGTATTTCTAGGAGCATTGATGTTGAAATACTTTTTGATGTAACAGTAGCACTGTGTACAGCTGCATGTGGCAGCAGCAACACTCATTTCAGTCTTGAAGT
>JAUESF010000006.1:8799016-8810625 GCA_032274765.1 Malacoctenus tetranemus
TTCTGTCCGTCTTTACCTGGTGGACAGAGCGCAGAGCGAGCCCACGGCCACGATGTATCTGGCGGGGGCCCAGCCCACGTGGCTGAAGGCCTCCGGCAGGGGGCTCTGCTTGTCCAGCCGATAGTACGGCATCATGAGCGTCAGGGCGGCCGACACGCCGAAGTAGGCGAAGAAGCAGATGAGCAGCGAGGCCACGATGCCGATGGGGATCGACCTCATGGGGTTCTTGGCCTCCTCGCCTGGGGGAGAAGAGAAAGGACGGGATGAAGCAGGTCGCAGCAGCGTGGCGCTGCTCTGGAGTAACCGTCGGAGGCTTCGGCGCAGCGGGGGGGGACATTTCTCGCTTCTGAGTCGAAACTGCGTCAGTTCACATGAAATCTCAGACGGACTTGCATAAGGCACTTTCCACTGTCCTGCCTGCTATCCAAACATTTGTACACATACGAGCACGTATGAGAACCAAATATTTGCACTGTTTGTGTGCAACATGGAGGTCAGACTGGAGCTGAACTCAGCAAACAAGACAGCCCATCAGCTACGTACATTGTGACGACGTACAGAAAAGCTTTCAACACACAGCAGAAACGATCATTGAAGAAAACCTCCACAGTGTTTGTGAACATAAATGAACTAAAGCGCTGCGCAGGGAGCAAATATGAAACCTGTGTTTTGACTTTTCACACTTGAACGATTCAAAACTCAAGGGGAGGCGTGGTCCCCGTTTGACTGACATCGTCCAGGAGCCAATCAGGGTAAATGTGAGCTCCACTCCCTCCGCCAGAGTTAGTAAAAGTCCTCAAGGACAGAGTGAGGCACCAGCCATCAGACAACTCCAGTAGAATAAAGTCAGAACTAAATAACCAGCTTGAAAGTGCAGGAGAAAACATAGCGAGATGTGTTTTCCATCATTGTTAAACTGCTCCTTCTGGTGGGCATTGTTGCTCTCTGAACCTTCATCAGTATGGAAATCCCACTCACTCGTCGTGGCGATGCAGTCAAAGCCCACAAAGGCGTAGAAGCAGGTGGCGGCGCCGGACAAAACCCCGGTCAGGCCGAACGGAGCGAAACCGCCCTTTCCAAAGTCTTCATCGATTCTGAGTGACAGCAGAAGAGAAGAGGCGGGTTTTAAAATCCAAGCCTGATAAAACCCTCAGAGGCTGCCGCTGGGTTGATGGTGCAGGACTGACCTGGTGCTGTTGGTGTCGTTGACGTAGCGGAGGTAGTCCTGCTCGGTGAGGTTCCAGTTGTTGGTGTCCCCCTTCACGAAGCCCGAGATGATGACGAAGCCCAGGACCACCAGGTTGATGCCGGTGAAGATCTTATTCACCAGCGCCGACTCGTTCACGCCGAAGGCCAGGAGTCCTGCGGCGAGGCGGGAGGAGGAGAGGGTTCATTTTCAGCATCGGTAACAACACGTCCTGCCGTGTGGGCGGACGTGTTCCGTCCTCCCATCGCGTCCAACAAACCATCAGTCAGCGACACCAATCCCCCAGTTAGTTCTAACACTGTTACTGGCAGGCTGCACGAGCTGCAATGTTAGTGTGACAACTGTTGCCTGTTATGCAACGAAAACGGTGTGAACCATCACAGAGACCTGAGTGTAATTCAAAATAATGAATTGAAGAGGATGCATTGATTACTTCTGAGACTATTCTTTTCTCTTCAACATGTTCAACTAGTTTATGAGCTGAACTGCAGCTCTGGAACAGTTCAGGTAAAGTTAATGTCGTCATTTTGGAGCGGCGTTGACGGGAAGTTCAGGAACAACGAATGGACGACAGAAGAAACTCACCAGTCAGCAGCAGGACCAGGATGAGGGCGAACAGGTCGGGGTACTCGGCCAGGACTTTGCCGGGAACCTTCATCGCCATGAAGGCTTTGAAGAAGTCGGATATCTTCTGTTCGACCAGGCTGTCGAACGTGGAGCTCCACGCTCGGGCCACGCTGGCCGTACCTGCAGGAGACGGCAGGAAAAGGAGGAGCGGTGAGCGGGAGAGAGTTTCTCGAGAACGAATCCTCCAACCTGGACGTAAGCGAGTCGTTCAGTAACTCCACTGAAGCTCCTGCTCACCTATCACGTATGAGAGGATGAGGTTCCACCCCGTGATGAAGGCCCAGATCTCTCCGACCGTCACGTAGCTGTACAGGTACGCCGAGCCCGTCTTGGGCACGCGCGCGCCGAACTCTGCGTAGCACAGGCCGGCCAGCATGGAGGACAGGGCGGCGATGAGGAAGCAGAGCACGATGGCGGGCCCCGCCTTCTCCCGGGCCACCTCGCCGGCCAGCACGTAGACGCCGGCGCCCAGCGTGGAGCCCACTCCCAGGGCGATGAGGTCCAGCGTGGACAGGCAGCGGGCGAAGCGGGTCTCCTCGCCGGAACAGTCGAGAGCGCGGCGGCGCAGGAGGCTCTTGCCAAAGCTGGACAGCTTGCTGGCCATGTTTACTGTGAGCGTGTGGGCGCGTGACCAGGCGGCGTGTTTTAAATCCCCCGAGTGTGGGTGTTTGTGATTGACACAGCTTTAAAAAAAAAAAAAAACAGGTGCGACTGGACTGTGGGAGTTCTTTGGGTCGGCGAAGGAAACGAGTGAAGTGACGGTTCCTTTCGCAAAGATATGTTCACTTAGGCAACAACCTCTTGTGTAAACAGAGCAGGAAGCAGCAGGGTTTTGATCAGGGTACTTGTGCGGCAGCAGATTAGGACCTGTAAGAAAAGAACACAAGAAAACAACAGCTGAAAACAGGCTCCCATTCAGGAATTAAAGCCGCCGTCTCGTAGCTGCGTGTTGATATTATGCAGCGCGAGTTTTGTCACAATCATTGAAAAATTTCCCGGCAAAACTCTCGAGTTTGAAGACAAAAGCGGTGAAATGTGGAAGCTGAGTCAGTGTTGCCTCATTCGGTTCAGTGATGGTGCAACCTTCAAACTCAGAGTGTCTCAGAGAAACATAAACACAACTGAAGAAACTTCCCTCGAAGTTTGACTCAATTCAACAGAAACAGGGATCATCGACAGGTCGAGTGAGTTTTTAAAGACTCTTACTAAATCAGGTGAACTACAGTGAAACACTTATGAACAAAAAAATAAAGACCGTTATGCAACTTCCAGGAATTAGAACCTCCACCTATTCCAGCTTTGTGAGACTAAGTGGGACACCGACTGGCCCCATAAAGACAAACGATGAAAACCCAGGGCGAGCTTTCCAGGCTCCGAGCTCATCTCAGGTTCTGCTCTCGACAAATAAACCTGAACCGGTGCACACCCCGTGAAAACAAAGTAGCGCGCCGCCTGCTTCGAGAAAACTGCGGCTATTGTGTTGTTCCAGCAGACAGGGAGAAGCCTGGGAAAACGGAGGAGACGCTGGCCGGATGAATTCAAGCTAATATCAACACGACAGAAGAGATAAGGTGATCCACCTGCCGGCACAAGTGCAGAGAAAACTCCCTGCTTCTCACAAAAGCACACTGGCTCATACAGACAGTTATATTTTTCCAGTTCTCAACCAAAAAGTGACATTTTTCTGTGTTTTTATCAGATATAAAGGTTCTGCTAGTCTGATTTTGGCCTTTTTTAATGTGGAAATCTTTTGGGGGGAAATCAGATTAGCAGTGTAAGAAATTGAGCATCTTTTGGCAGTGGACAGCAAGTCAGAAAGCAAACGTGTTTAAAGCCAAAGTGACACGAGGCCAGAGGCTGAACGACACGTTTCAACCTAAACATCAGCAACCAAACCACATTTCTGGCCCTTGATGCCAACCTGAGGGCGCAGTGAGTCACTCTAGCTTCCAGTCTGTCCACATGCCGGTTGCTATCGATCGGCCCTGGCTTAACTATCGAATAGACGGAAGATAAACTGGACACTGCTTCACCAAACGTTGGGGCAAACCAAATCAAAGATCGGATGGTTGTCGTAAAGGACGTCGTGTCCGCTGTCCTGTGCAGTGGCGATGATTTGATTAAGGGAAAAACCTTCTCTCAGCAGCGAACATGATTCTGGATGTCTTGTTCAGAACAGGTTCATTATCGTCTGTTTCTGCAGAACACCGGAGGACACGCAGGCCAAGGACACCACGTGACGAGGTCATCACGTTCGCCTTTGGCCTGAAATGAAGACTGATCAGCTGTTTCTGTCCAAACTGTCCCAAAACAAAAAGAACTAACAACTCGTAATGAGGCAAATCTTTAACATAATGATCTAAGGAGACGTGCACAGGCGTCACCCCACCCTTCCAGGCAATGTGTTCATTTGCACAGGTAAACAATAGTTTCGACGTGCTGAACTCATGAGCAACCAGGTACACACCCCACAGGGCAGCGTTGGAGAGCAGGGCTCAACTGGAGATGACTTCTCTTCTCCTCCATCTGACTTCATTTAACTGCAGGAGGTTTATCAAAGCCAGAAAATACAGAGGCAAAAATGTAAATGTTGCAGACTGTCGACATAAAATATATCTGACAAGAACCAGAGAGGAAACGTCGAGGTTCGAACAGGTCGGACCGGTGGTTTCACTCCACCTTGATGAAGAATGCTCTCATACAGCCACCGCAGACGACGAGATTCACCCCTTGCCGTGACTGTGGTGGTACTCTGCACTGCGCTTTGAAATGTCACCGACTTCCCTTCACTCCATGGCTCTTGTTTCAGGACACGTGTGCAGCAATTAAGACCTTTGCACTTGGAGAAAGTGTGTGTGTGTGCAAATGAGTGTGTGTGAAAGTTCAGGCGTGACAATCCAACGCTCGGCCGAAGGTACCGAATGCTGTCTTACTGGCTCTCTCGTCCTGATTTCTTGCAGGAAACTGAAGTCAAACTTGCACCCGGGTGAAGCGCTGAGGTGTTTGATTGCATAATGTGCCAAAACAACGAGATGCCGTCGTTCACCACCGTCTTGTAGGTGCACGTTTAGACCGCAAAGCTGCTCACATAATCGAGGGCGCAGCGTGTTTATCTTGTCTTGGAATACTACACCAGTCAGCACAACTACTACATCACAAAGCCCGACGAGCCATTCCAATACACTAAAGTGTACCGTGCAATGATTATCTAACACATGCGCATGCCTTCACAGTACGGAGAGTAGAAACAACGTGCACCAGCTTCAAACAGCACAAGTCTTGGGTTGGAGATTGAAGTTGGAGTCAGACAGGTTGCACCTGACAAAGTCAGTGATAAAAAAAAAAACGCCATCTGTCTTCTGGTAGAAGTCTGAGGTTGACATGTTATAATTATCCATTATTAACACACGGCTCCAAGTCCAGATTTGGTTTGGCAGCGCTGTGACCGGGGCTATTAATGCGGTGACACCCGATTCCTTCGGAAAGGAGACGCGAAACACGAACCGGCCAGCTCGGATCAGACTGACTGCGTGGTACAGCGTGTTTGTCTGAGGCACACGTCGGCCTGAGTCGCACACAGAGGGGAAAAAAATGTCCTTTAATATTGAATAAATATGTGAAATTCAATATAAAGGGGAAGCTTCATAAAGACTTTCTGCCTGTGTCACTGCATTAAATGAAATGCCACTCGCTTTGGACGTTTCATTTGAAATGAGGTCTTTTGATTTGAACCGATTGTGAAGTGAACAGGAAACGTAACCTGCACAGTTTAATAAGTTGAGTTTATTTAAAGTTTTAGGTCAACACAGGAAGCTACAGCTGACCGTGTGCTCTAATTATGGCCTTTTTTATCATGACACACCAGGTTTGTGCTCCTGCCGTCTTACAGTACAATGAATATGTTCTATTTTTACCACAAAAGCAACATAACCTACTTTTCAAAGCATTTCAAGTCTGACTATTTCAAAAGAGAATATCCTGCCCAGTACAGTTAAGTGTTGAGTGAGGAAAAAATAGACAAACACGGTCGAACAATGAAATAAAAACAGCCCCAGAAAGCGTCCGATAACCGTCATAATAAACACTCAGCCCTCAGAAGACTGATGGGAAACTGGTACACGGTGGAAATGCTCCCGCTCCCCGCTTGGTGTGACATTCCAGTAGCGTTTCCTATCCGTGCACCAGGAACCGAGATCTGAGGGTGTCAGTGTTGTGTCAATAAACCTTTATTAGTGCACCGGTGTGCCAAGCTGGCTGTGATCTCCGCGGGGGTCCGGCCAATAGCACACAGACCCCTTCAGGAAAGGACTGACGTGGACGGGTAGAGATAATCAAAAGGAAGGAAAGAGAACAGAATCACTGTTTGTCGAGTGATGCCTTATCGTGGTGCAGTTCCCACTTTACAGTAAAAACGCGCCTCCGCTTGAACTGCGGCTTTACACGAGGAGAGAGGGGGGGGCTTGGAAACGGGAGGCAGCACAGCCCTCACTGCTGCCTCCCGTCACGTCAGCCCACCGCTAATCTTTTCCTTGTGCTTTTCACGAGGGCGCCCGCTCCTGGAAGTGGGGCAGGTTAGTGACAGGTAGCGTCGAGGCACAGCGAGCCGGCGAAAACTACCAACTAACGTGGGAAAAAAAAAAACGTACCTGATGCCTGAAGCCAATTTATCTCCTTCGAAAGAATGAATGCGTTCAAAAAGAAACAATCGGCGCGAGCAGGAGAAGCAGGTGAACGAGCCCCGGACGTACAAATATGAGACCAGTCGCTGAAGTCTTCATTCTGGACGACGGCGATGCAAAACGACGGCGTTCCGGTTGCAACAGGTTTCGGGGATAATGGTCCCGGTCAGTTGAATTAGCATTGCTGCCACCAACCGTAAGAGGATTACTAGGACTGGTAACAAAACCTGCTAACCTCATTATAGCTTGTTCCTGTTCCTGGTCCAGTACACATAAGCAAAGCGTGGCTTTGTTATGACGGTCCCTGTAACCAACAACAACAATAACAACAACAACCACCGACGCTGGTTCAAGAGGAAGATTATTAATGTCACTTTTATAACTCAGTTACACGGAAAAGGTGTGTCCTGTTTTTCTCTACACACATTAAGAGGACTCCATGAAAATATTAATGCTGCGCAACTATTCAAATGTTTGCTTATGTGTGAACAATCTGCCCAAGTAATCGAGTAAATCCCCAAATATTTGTCTCTGTGCTTTAAAAATCTTATGTGCACTGTTTGTTTTGGTGAAGGTTGGACGAACAACACGGCCGAGAGTTAAAACTCCCTTATCTCTAATCGTACAGTGACGTTACGAACATCAAACACAGCTACGTGGTCACTTGTCGGGGGCCCACAGCTGAACAAAGTGGAAGAAGTAACTGCGACCTTGCATAACCCTGGAAGGTACACCGTGACCGCTCCGAGCCGGCGGTCCATTCTTCAGACACCACACAATGGTCCTCCAGGTGTTTGAAGTCGTGCGCGGAGTATTATTAGAGCCAGGGATTAATGTTTGTATGTATGCACCTACACAACAGACGCAGACAGACTGTATAAGGTTAAATGTACGCGCGGAAGCGACCGCCCGCGGAGGCCGAACCGGGTGACCCTTTCAGTCACCTGGCAGGAAATCGCGGCCGCTGCCAAAAAACGCTTCCCACTGTGAAATGGGAAGCGACGCATGAAAACGCTGCACTGTTTCCCATGACCGATGCCAACACTGACAACTCCGACGGGCGTGTGAATGACAAGAGAGAGCCACAGAAAGGTACCAGCTCCGCATGTACACTGTAACAAAGTTGTGACGTAATACAAGTGCTAAAGACAGAAGCTTACGATTGTTCAGCTTTGCTGCAATTCTTCCAGGATGTGGCAAACTTTGACAGGAAGGCTGGCTGGTATAGAGTTTAGTCGAAACTAACTGTGGTGAACAATGAAGAACTTGATGGTTGAATTGCTGCACACGTTTCTGGGACAGTAAAGCATTAAAAAACAATCAGTCTAAAATCTTGAGAAATATTCAGCAATCACATCAATTTCACAAAAGTATGTCACAAAAAAATCATTTAAAAAAGCTTTAAAAAAGTGTGGATCTGCACACGTTGTCTTTCAATGCAACTGCACAGTTTTTATTTAAAATTATAAACTTTTCTTCGATTTAAACAGAAACACGTGGCACAAGAATAGTGCAAAACCAACGTTCAAACACTAAAATCTTTTATTTGCAATGGTGCATGAAAACTAGGTTTGTGGACAGAAACGAGCAGCTGTCTGGTGGAAAAAAAACTATTATTACAAACAGGAACCATCTGTTCTATTTTGAGTCTGCATTAAAACACATTCCGCGTGTAGTCATGATGCGTCGTACAGTAACGTGGCATGCACTGTGCGCTCCTTCTCTCCACCCCATTAAAATCACCTGGTCTCTCTGGTCCTGCAGGTTGTCGTCGCGCAGGAGGTCCAGTCCTGCTTTGACTGCTGTGTCTTTACGGTCACCTCTATCATTTCATCCACTTGCAAGTCTGGCTGATGCAACACGAGGCATGGTGACACCCTCGTCGTTACAGATTACACGGAGAATAGGAGGCACTTTAACGTGACACTCGCTGGCGTTTAAGGCCGAGGTGAGAGAGAAAGGTGAAGAAAAACGAGAGTTTACGAAAAGAGAAATCCCCACTTACGCCACGTTATTGGGATGCGCGTCTGGATGGGAAGCCCATCTGTCAGCGGCTACAACAGCTAGCTACGTGGCTCCGGTTGGCTCTCGCGCGGTGCCAATGTTGCCTTCACTACTGCCGAAAAGTAGTAATTCTTCCTGAATGTATTTATAACTCAGATATAACCGCGGTAAATACAGACTGCGGGGCACCGTCTGTTGTCTTTTTTATATTTCAAGGAATTGGATATCATAAATTAAAAATTGAAAGTCCTAATTTAACAAGGATAATTTCATTAAACAAAAAAAGTCGCTTCGGCGTCACCAAAGGTGCTCTTTTGCGTCAGCTTTCTTCTGCAGGTTGTATTGCATCACTTTGTGCAGAGCTGCATATTTCACTGCGACAGCGACTCATAAAACACTTGAGTTGATTCGTTTAACAAGACAAATCTGTGATAAATATGGATATTCGTAGAAATACTAGTTTTTTTTGCAGGTCTTTGAAAGCATCTTAGCATCAGACGTTCCACGCCTCAGCGGAACATTTGGGTCGGAGGGTTTTTCCAAAGAGCCAAAACGTTATTACAATGAATTAAAACGTCAACGTAATGGCGCCAAACTATTCCCTGTAGTAATAAAATAATCATGTTAACGCGTCTGCATCTGTAATAGTTATTCTTCAAATCACCTCTCAAGTTTCCACCGCGTTTGAGGGTTTTCCGGGTAACGCTCCACCACAGTTTGCCGACATCAGCTGATTGCCCGCTCAAATGACACGTCCACACCGCGGGAATAAAACAAACTACGTTTAAAAAGATGCAATTCAGTAACGTTTGATTATCATTCATTTTCAAAAACGACCGAGTGAAGGAGGGAAAAATGTCTCCCTCACTTTGAAGTGTGAGCCAATACAACAAATACTACACGCGGAGTATTGCATCAGTCGCGGCACCACGGTCTGTGAGTAAAGCGTGTCTAAATGAAGTACAGCGTGGACTGAACAGAAGATAAGTGTGTGAGTAATAACACAGGTCGTTACCTTTACTGGCTTCCAGAGGAGCGTGAGAAGGAAAAGAAGCGGAGACAGAGGGATGTTCGGGCTGGAGCAGTGGTCGCTGATGAAATATCCCGCCCGGTTTAAGCGTGTGTGCTTTTGATGAGTAGCGAGGGAGAACCGGATGTGTGTACACATATGACGCAATAGGGCGGAGCCAACAATCATGAATGGAAATTCATGGCGTTCCGGGTACGACCACGGTACAATACTCTGAAAACAGGAGTAACCCCAAAAGCAAATAAACAATAATACAACAATATTCTTGAAGAAAGCAGAATAAGAAGAATGAGAAGAAAGGCGTGGCTATGAACCTGTTGTAGTAATGCCCATATATGGGAACTGAGGGTCCTTTCTCCTGTTGTAGCTATGTTTAGGTCTCGGTGTCACGCTCACAACCATTATATCCGATGTTGCTTTGTTCCCTCAGACTTAAAAGGAAAGATGGAAAATGAGACAACTACTTCTGCACTCACTGACCCAAACATACAGAGGGGGCAGTGATGGGGGAGGGGGTGTGTGTGTGTGTGTGTGTCAGGAAGTTTGTTTTTTCTTTAAACGTGTAGCTTAAAAATACAATAACCATGCAAAAAATTAAATTTTAGGTAAGCTTGTGAAACTTGTATTCAAATTAAACAACAAAAAAAGTTGTCAAATCAGTCTGATGAAATATCCGAAAGGACGTCAGTGTTTGCTGAAAATACCTTTGACCTCTATGACCTTTAAAAGCTTCGATGGAGTTTGCGACACAGAGACACGTGGAAGCTTTTTTATGTATAACACAGTTTCAGTGCTTTCTACCACCTGCAGTGTAAAACTAGAAGAGTCAGTGAGTGAAAAATGTAGACCAAGTCAGTGTTGTCAAAGCACTGCAAAGACCAAATGTAGTGTACAACAAGTCGTACTTCAATGGTCCTCAACAGCTCCTGGTGTGGCTTTATCATATTAACACGAACATTACACAAAAAATCGCTAATTTTTCGCAGTGTCACTAATTACATGATGGGATTCAATTCAAACTTTATTGCGCACACATCAGGTCGATATCAGTGATCAATGACCAATGAAAAACTAACAGAGGTTGTCTACACAGCTTTGTTTCAGAGCGAGTGTTTCAAATATGTCATGTTTGTACTCTTTCAAAGAAGAGAGGCAGCCCCAAACGAGCCAGTGCGTAAATTGCACCCCCCCCCACACACACACCTCCCCCCATCACTCTTTGTTCAGGTCATTCTGCTATAGCCACCCGTCTCACTTTTTGTCCCTGCCCAGTCACACTGCTTTAAGTTGCTCTTTCAATTCACTTCCACCTTATCAAGCTAGCCCGACTGGGTGTCTCAGCAAACACAACAAGCGTCACCGCTGCACACTGGCTCCGGAGTCAGAAACGGCTAACAAAACACCTCCTAATCTGCCCTTGGCGCTCTTTGCCCGTCCCGTCTGCCCACTTTCATCACTCGGGACAAGCCAGGACACTTCAAAGCTGGACAAGTTTTTTAGGTCACAGTGCTCACAGAGGAGGAAGGTCACAGAGAGTGTGTATATCGCAGGATGCTGGCACAACCCTTTATTTTATTGTGTATATTTGAGCACCGTTGGCCCCCACATGCTTAATTCAAAAAACAGGTGGATACAAAAGTCTTAAAGCACTACAAAATTATTTCAATTGCTCACCTGAGTAATTTTTTGAAACACCATGCTTAGTAATAGATCAATACTTTTGGAATTTGCTTGCATTTGTATTTCATTTTTTAATCCAACGCACCCAAAGGGGCCGTAAAGTTTTTAACCTGTTGGGTTAAACCGCAGTTGTGGCCAATTACAGTCATGCCCGCTTTGGATCGCTCGCAGTTCAAGGTCTACATCACAAGATCACTATTCTGGGACAACGTTAATCCACTTGCGGTGAGAAATTCCCTCCTCCCGTTAATCCCCCGTGTTTCCTGAGCACCGGCCACAGCCAAGACAGGTCATGTTCAGTGAACCGCGGGCGGCGTCGCCTGCACCGGAGTGCTACAACCTGAACGCATCATGCTCACCAAACACACTGAATTTTAATACC
>JAUESF010000006.1:8817252-8836219 GCA_032274765.1 Malacoctenus tetranemus
AATGTTTTATGGCACATGCTTATGTACGTGATGCATGTGTATGCGAGTGTGCGTTGAACACATTCTGACATATACCTCCGATATTTTGCAACCACTTTAAACCATGCTTTTGAAACAGGTGCGACAGGTATTAAAGGAGCAGTTCACACATTTTCTTGAGTAAAAAACAAACAAATATGAACACAATGAAGATTTTGAATGACTGCACAAAATCTGACCATTTAAATTATGTACTTGACAGAAGAAATAACTGTAATTTTCTGTCTTGATGTAACATTTTTCTAAAACTTTGAAGAAAATGGCCTGTCTTTGCCTTCGGAGTTCCTGTAGACCTCTGATGAGACAACACATCATTCAGAAGCAGTGGATTCAGATGCTTGGGGACGGATTCAGGCGCTTCTACACTGACTCTTGCAGCTTCTCCTCCTCACAGGCGACCGTTGAAGCAGAGGAGGAGAGAGCGGTGGACGGGTCCTCCGGCCCGTTCTCAGAATTGGAGCCGGAGCAGTCGGTTTGGTCGGTGGTGGCGGAGCAGGTGGAGCCATCGGAGGTCTCGCTGTCCAACTGGGAGACCTGGCAGTACTCGCGGACGGGGCAGGCGTGCTCGTTGTAGTTAGATTTGCTGCTTTCTTTCAGGCCTTTGAAGATTTGAGACAAGTCCTTCGAAAGAGAAAGAACGACGTCACTTCATCTCTGATTGCCATTCGTAATGTGACTACTTTTTCTGATTTCCTCTGAATATCTGCATTGTTACACCGATGAATAGTCTCACATTACGGGGTCCTAGACATATTCTAACCATTCTGCCCTCAGATTTTTCAAGCTTTGATCATTGTTTTCTCCTAAGCTTCCTTTATTTACTGCTAAATAAACTCAAGACTTCAGTGCTTCCAGAGAAATCAGTGAGAAGAGAGACACAACACTTTGGATGCCAGTTACCTTAATGTCATCAGGGATCAGGATCGGCTTGGGAACTATGGGGATTAGAATGACTCTGAACCTGTGTGGGAGGTACGCACATGTTAACGCTCAAAGGTCAATGCAACAACAACAACAGCAGCAGCAGCAGCAGCTTGTCGGCATTAACTTTTGTCTGTTTATTGCTGATCTTTATGAGAATAAAAGCATTTTGTGAACGCAAGAGTAAGACCTGCACGTACGAGCCAGACAGGTGAAACGCGAGGTGAGAAAATCCAAGCAGGGTCACATAGAGATTAAGACGTGATCCACCGACTCTCAGTAGCCCCGTGGGACTTGCTCGTACAGTTTACAGTCTAAAGTCAATAATAGTATGACTGCTTGACCACTGCAACAGTTTATATGGATGTTTTAAGCAGACAGAGGCAGAAGGAAACTTTAGCACATGTTTTTTTGCCACCAAAGAGGGCAGTTTATGGTGTTTTAACCAGCCAAGGGGGGAGTTCAGTGTGAAGTGAAGTGAAGTTTCAAATTCAAAACAAGCTCGATGGGGTAACAAGTGTGTGCTGGCAGATAACACAAGTGAAGTAGGTGTGGCAGACAGGAGAGGAGGCACCCATTGACTAAGAAGCTGGAGACCTCTAGAGGGTGTGAGGAGTAAAACAGGGAACAGCCACACTGAGGCAGTGAAGAGACGACAGTGAGCTCAGTCATTTAACGTATGTTAGATCCCTGACGATTGTTAAAAAGTATTAAATCATCCAATAAAACAGACCAAAAAAAAAGTGGTGATTAGATAACACATGAACATCATTCATACAAAAGAGGCTGACCAACCTTTCAATGTGCAGCAACATTGTGACCAGCACGATGAGGGTGAGAACGCCCACCACATAAAAAACTGGGGTCCACACAGACATTTGACTCAAGGCTGGGAGAAACAAAGACAGATGTGCACGTCGTTGTTAGCGAAAGTGGTGCAGCCTTTTCTTTTGAATGCAAAGTAATTAAAGCACCATCATTTCTACAGTTGTATTGAACTGAAGAACGTTTAGTGGTAAATTGCTCTCACGTATGCTGTCGTTCTGACTAGAGGCAGTAAAGTGAAGTACAGAGAGCATCAGTCTTTTACACAGTTTTACCTGTGCTGTTGTTGGAGCCCCAGATCACAGGCTCACTCCAGTCGCTCCAGTATAAAGACTCTCCGCAGTTGCTCCCAACTCTGCTCTGCACTTGGAGCTCATACTGGCTGTTGTGAGAGGGCAGGTTGATGCAGTACCTCTGTATCCCATGGCTGAGAGAGTCATTCTGGGGCGGGGGGAGAAAAAGCCCATTAAACAGAATCCTCTGAAGAACAAGAGATGTCGTTTTGTTTTTTGAAGATTTCCTTACCACCCACTCTTTGTTGTTTTTCCTGTAGCGAACCCGACTCTCCACACAAATACTGCGAGTCTGGTTCCAATAAAACCACAAGTTTTGATCAGATCCATTGAGGACAGTCAGATTGGTTGGTGGATTTAACAGGACTGGAAAACAAACAAACAAAAAAAACCATTTAGCAGTGAAAAGAATTTGAACGACAAGATGAAAGGAACAACAACGTGCATGATCGCCTTCTCTGTTGTGCAACTCCAGCACTGACTTCCTTTCTATGGAAATGATTCCTCAACAAATACACAAAAAGAGCTATCCACTAGTCACACTGTGCCCTGGCTCATCCTTCCACTAGACTGTCCGTTCCAATGATAAAGGTGAAGGTAAAGCAACCAAACCTTTTTGTTTCAGCTGATGTTTCTGGGGATTAATGTGCTTGCCGTGCAACAATTCAGTATTGAAATCGCCAAATCTTTGGGACCTTTCGAGAGGCCGACGACATCCAACATTCACATTGTTCTCCGTTATATAGGTGTCGCACTCCCGTCTGTGTTCGTTATAGAACCTGTTTGGAAAACAACAGCCAGAAATGATATACTCAACAGCTGGAAAAGCGAATACCATCAAAAAATTAGAAAAAGTCAAAATAATAAACAAAAGCAGTCTGGGCTAGAGTTAATTTGGATCACACTAAGTACTGACCAGTTGAAGAAGGTGTAGTTGACCTCTGGAGGCCCCTCCTGATTCCACATGCACGACACATATTCCAGATGTACCACCAAACAATCCACATCTGTCAGAAACGTTACAGGCAATTCAAACAGTGGGGACGAGACCCCCCTCCCTAAAAGTGACTCCACAGCCGGTAAAGCACAAAGTCAACCTCATGATGTGGCGCGTACACACAAGGAAGAAGCAGCACAATGACGTTTAGGGGAATTCATCTAAAGTGAGGAAGTAGATATCTGAGTAAAATTACTTTTCAGCTTTTTTATACCGAATGATACATTTTAACTTCAATCATTTACTGTACTGAGGATGAATAAAATGTCAAACTTGTAGGACTTGTCCAACTCTTCAGTATTGATTTATTTTTTAGCTCAAGCTTCATAACTTCTGAGAAAATCTATCCAGGAAACTTTTATAATGATCGCACTTTTACTGTAATTGAAAAAAAAACAGAAAGCCTAAAAATGCTCTTACCTGGCGGTTTTCCAGCAAACGCATGTCCAAACAGACAGAGACAGACGAGCAGCTTGATCGACATTTTGGCAAAGAGAAACAGGAAGCACTCTCTGTGTCAGCACGCTTCGACTTTTCTGTCGGAGACGCGGTGCAACATGTGATCTGACCTGTTATCGCTGGTTTGGTTTCCTGTCAGCGGAAACTGCGAAGATGTCCCACAGAAAGATGAAATGTGACTGACATTCAAAAAAACATTTTTCAAATATGCTTTTTTTTTATATCATATGATTCCAACAGTGTGCTTTTTCAGGCAAATATGCCAAAAATTCCCTCGTTCAAGGACAGTTTCTTTATTACTTTGTTTTCTGAAAGCTTAGAATTTAAAGAATAGCTATGAAATGCCATGACCTTTGTAAAAATGCTTGATAAGGATCGACACAAAGTGGAGAAACACTCATTTAGAAGAACATTTTATACAATGTTTTACTGAAAAAAACCCAATTTCAAGTAATTTTCATATTACTGTCCAATAAGTTCCCTTTAAATATGGTGATATCGGTTGTAAAAGAAAGGTGTTGTAAAGCTGATTGACCAACAGCAAAGATAATCTCAGGGAATGAAGTTAATTTGCTTTGCTGTAACTGAATGACTGATGATAGCAGTGAGTTAAAACAAATGTGTCATTTGTTGTGTCACAAATAGCTGCTTCTTCTACCCATCAGCTGTCATTTCAAAGTTGCTACAGAACGAAAGAGCACTTGGCTGCATTGCTAAAATGCATGAAATCATTTAAAAACTCTGGAAAAATAAAACTACAAAATACTGATTCAGTTTTACTGAAAAAAGATGTGTTTATAACCATATATGTGATCTTTGTTAAAGAGTTTGACAAGTGTGTCAAGTGTTGCTGAATCAACAAAGCAAAAGGATGGAAAACATAAAAAGACAACATGAACTCGCAAATGTTCTAATGTGTTTTTCTGATGTCGGATGAATGTCACACTCTGACTGTGCGGCTCCAAACTGAGACTTGTGGGTTTATGTTTCCTGTCAAAGAAAATAGCATCGGAAAAAAAAGAGTTTTTCACTCTCATCGAGGTAAGTACAAAAACATCTCACCTTGTTTCACAACACGCAAATACAAAGAGTAAACCTTTATCAGTTTATATGTATTTTATTATTGCATTCACTTTTTAAAACACATCGCCATAGAAATATAACTTTTGTGAATAACATGTGGAACTCTCACATGTGACAGACTAGTAATTTGACATTTAGCTTGAACAACTTAGTCAAATTGTGTGTGTGTGTGTGTGCGCCCGTGTGTGTGCGTGCGTGCGTGTGTGTGGCATAATGGCCTCATTGCTCTTTTTCCTGTGTCCACAGAAAAAATAAGATGAACGTTTCTTAGAATTGAAGCGTCTCTTTGCGGACATGCAGATAAGTGCTCATCACTGATAAAAACAGTACATTTCCCCCCCAATGCTCAATACCACAATCATTGAGAACAGAGACTCCAATTTAATGACTATGTTTGAGAAACAGCGCTTTCATACGTGCACCTTCCTCTAAATAGATTCTATCACTAGGAACCATTTCATGTCGATCATGGGGACCAATTGTGTATCAGATATGCAAGACTGGCAACTGAAATGAGCCACTAGCTTGAAGATGAAGGGAGAGTGAGGGGGGGAATTTGTAGTTAACGTCAGGCTTTGTAATTGCGCAACATTTGGCGTCAGAACTGGTTGCACAATTGTCCACCTCCTTATCTGTGGTATATACATATATTCACATTTTGCTGATTGTGATACCCGTTAACATCAGTTTGAAACCGGAGCTTTTATTTTGATCTTATCAGCAACTGAGGTCATTTATAAACGTGCATGAAATTGGAGCGAGAGAGGTAGAAAAAACCCCCTAAAATAGTCAAAACAAAAATCTAGCGACACCAATCTTACTCTGTTAAACGCTGCTCAAACGTCTCTTATTTTGAAGAACCGGAAGTGCCTCAGTGTTTTGATAACTGCTGCGGAAGAAGCTGTCATTTGCGCCTCTTTAGCCGATTTCTCACCCTGACGAGCAGTTTCTCAGCCAAAAAACTCCACCAAATCAGCGACAAATGTAACTTTGTGACACGGGGCCACAATGGGATTCACACTGAGACGCTGTCTCGGTCTCCGGCCGTCGAAAGCGCCAATGCTGCTGCCGTTTCTGCTCACGGTCCTGCTCGTCGTGAGCCGCGGCGACGGCAACGCGATGGACAACGTCGCAACGGAGAGGCTGGCCGAGGAAAGCCACCGCCAGGACAGTGCCAACCTGCTCATATTCATCATGCTCCTGACGCTCACCATCCTCACCATCTGGCTCTTCAAGCACCGGCGCTTCAGGTTCCTGCACGAAACGGGACTCGCCATGATCTACGGTGGGGGCACGACCCGTTAGCTCAGCGCTGCTGCTGCCAGCCGCCGGCGCACTCGGGGTTAATGCTAACTGGCTGCTGTGCCGAACGTTAGCTGCTTAATCTGAACCTGGACGATAACGAGATGGGTTATTTGTCACTTGTCAAGGTTATTGGACTCCTGCATGGGCGGGCTTCTTGCCAGCCACAGGGCCGACGGGCACACACACGGGTTAAGGGGCCCCTATGAGTGTGCAGGGACACCCAGACACACAAGTGCTACAAACCATGCAGATACAATAAACGGTTGTGGTCCTCAATTGTGTATTTAAGTAGTTAAAGGTTGTCAATTATAGCGTATTCAGTTTGATCCAAATAGTTTAGTAAAACTTTTACTTTGGCATTTTTGTTGCTTCCTGTGTGGTTGTTTATACAAGCAGTCCAGCTTTCTGTCTTGTTTTTTCACCTCAGCCAATTCTGTTTTGAAAATAAAATTATGAATATGTAGATATTGTGTAGCCAATATATTTGGTGTTATTTCACCTGGTGATCTAGTTGCTATGATGTTTCAGTTGTTGAATCTACCACAGAACACAGATTCTTACCTCCATCCTTGTTCTCCTGCTCTGCCTTGAACACATCTCTTCGCCTCTCCTCCCCACAGGCCTGTTGGTGGGTGTCATCCTGCGGTTCGGCATCCACGTGCCCCAAAGCATGAGCGACGTGACCCTCAGCTGCGCCGTCAACGCCAGCCCGGCCACGCTCCTGGTCAACGTCAGCGGGCGGTTCTACGAATACACGCTGAAGGGAGAAGTCAGTCGGACCAAAGGCCACCAAGTGCAGGACGATGAGATGCTGAGAAAGGCAAGGCTGCAGGCTGCAGGGCGCTGTTTGTCAGCCTCCTCTTCCACCTCCTCTCTAAGCAGTTCACTACCTGCAGACAGGTGTCACGCTAACTTAAAGTTTGGTGTCTTCAGGTGACCTTTGACCCAGAGGTGTTCTTCAACATTTTACTACCTCCCATTATCTTCCACGCAGGATACAGCCTGAAAAGGGTAAGAATCGTCAAAGGCATTAATGAAGTAATGTTAGTGATGAAAAAGCTTCGATCATGTGATGATTTGAAAGTTATTCTGAAATTGCTGGACCCGTTTTCTTGTCTTTCCCAGAGACATTTTTTCAGAAACATCGGCTCCATTCTGGCGTACGCCTTCATGGGAACGGTCATATCCTGCTTTGTTATTGGGTAAGCTCACCAGTCATCTCTGAATCATCTTTTTCTCCTCGTAACTCTTATTCGTTTCAACCTGATTTGGCCACAAAACAGGTGAAGCATTCTCTCAGTGTTTCTTATAAAATGTAAATGTGTCCAGTGTCCAGTCTGACTTCGCTTCTCCTGCGCAGGCTCATCATGTATGGCTTTGTGTCCTTCATGAAAGTCGTGGGTCAGCTGGGGGGGGATTTCTTCTTCACTGACTGCCTCTTCTTCGGCGCCATCGTCTCAGCCACCGACCCCGGTAAGTGGAGCCACATTAGCTCACAGCATCTCTGATGCAGTTTGTCCAAGAGTGTCAGTGATGCCATCATGATTGTCAGAGTAATGTTTGAAAGTTGTTGTTTTCTCCTCCTCCTCATCTTCTTTTTGCTCTCTTCCTGTCTCAGTGACGGTGCTGGCGATCTTCAACGAGCTGAAGGTGGATGTGGACCTTTACGCTCTACTCTTTGGGGAGAGTGTCCTGAACGACGCTGTGGCCATTGTCCTCTCCTCGTATGTACCTTCTGTAGACACACTCACTTGTATATAATGCAGCTGCTGTTTCTCTTGAGTTTTTACTTAGGAATACATTCACTCACTGTGTAGAATCATTATTATCAGTGCTATTAGCTGTTGTAAACTTGCTTTTCATCTTGGGTTGGACATTTAAATATTCAAATGACTTTTTTTCTTATTTGACAGTGTTTGTTGTTGCCAAATTTGAATATGTAGGAAAGAGATTTTTGTGTGTTTATTTGTCACACGCAGACGTGTTTGACTGAGGGTGTAGAGAAAAAAGACGTTAATTTCACGATAAGAGCATTCTGCTCATCTTCTGACTCAGATGGAGAAGAATCTATTTGCATGAGCAGACGAGGGGAAACTTGCTTCTTATCGTGGATATCGTCGGCTTTGTTTTGGTGTTCTGTTGTTAATCCATATTGTTTTGGTGTCTCTCTGAGAAATGTAGCCACTTGTATTGTATCACATGAATGCACATTAATCATACTAACATCCGTCCCTGTCATTTCACTGCCTGCCTTCCTCCACCCACTTGTGTCATTCATCGCCTGCCTTGTACGTATGTATGTAGCGTTCTCCTCCGCTTGGAAAAGCAGGGTAGGCAGGCTTCTGGAGCCGTGCGCTCCGCAGGAGATGAAGGCCCAGGCTGGCCTGAGGGGGTGGACGAAAGGCTGGGAGAAAACCAGACCTTATCTCCCCGGTGGGTGGGACGCTTGGCGGGGTGGGACCGTGGGGGTTTGTTTTTTTTCCTGGTAGCATTAGAACCCGACGTGATGCATTTTGGTAACTTAGGACTGCCTGACCGACCTCCCTCTGCCACTGCAGCCCCACCACCTCCTCTCCCTGTATGGTTTCTTTATGCTCTGTAGACCCTGCAAATCATCCTCAAGTGTTTGATTTGCTCCGAGGTTTTTGTGTTGCAGATACATAAGCGGACTGTCAAATAGGTCGAGTTATGTTGAAACGTCCAGCATGCGAAACTTTCCTCCTATGAGTGACTGTAAAACCCAACTCCAGCCCTTCTGTGTCAACGTTTTTGCACCTTTTCTTTTTGAAAGAACAACAAATCACCTTCAAATTATTAACACAACAAGGAAAAGGACCGGGCTGCTAATGTCAGCTGTTGGATTTGGGTTGCTGCAGGTTTGATTTGATGCTTGGATTTCTGTTTGACAGATGCTCAGTTTCTGTCTTTTTATGTGCGCATGAGTTTGACAGCTGAGCGGTTGACTCACGATGTGTAAATTCCTCCTGAACTTGCGCGTCTGAATGTTTACTCTGCGCGCCCTCTGTCTGGCGTTCAGCTCCATTGTGGCGTATCAGCCTGCGGGAGACAACAGCCACAGCTTCGAGGCCATGGCCCTGCTGAAGTCCTTCGGCATCTTCCTGGGCGTTTTCAGCGGCTCTTTTGCTCTCGGAGTGGCGACCGGAGTCATGACTGCTCTCATATCCTTCCAAATGCTGCTACTTCTGACCTTTTGAAATCTGTTCTGTTTCATCACTGAGCACTGAAATGAACACAGCACTGCACACGTGGAGGTTTCTTGTCAGTGGTTCTGGTCTTGTGTTGGTCCTTAACCCGGAGTTTTGTTCTCACGTGACCAAGTTCACTAAACTGAGGGATTTTCCCTTACTGGAGACTGCGCTGTTTTTCCTGATGTCCTGGAGCACCTTCCTGCTGGCTGAGGCCTGCGGGTTCACAGGTACGTCTGGTCCTGAGACGCCACAAGTCGAACCTGCCAGATGAAAAAAAACCCAAAACAAAATCCAGAACATTTTATTTTTTTAGTTTTTCTGAGGCAAATATAAAATTCATTAAAGTTTTTTTTTCTTACTTTTCACAACACAGATATATCTTTGAGCTGGTGTTGCAACTGTCACTTCTAAATGATGCGGCTGTCTTTTTTGGAAGTGTGAAACCAAAGCAACAGACAGTAATATTAAGTGTTTATTTATTCTCAGTGGTTTGTCATTGATTAACCCACTACCTTGTGTATTGCGTGTGCGGTTGCAGGTGTTGTCGCCGTGCTGTTCTGTGGGATCACTCAGGCTCACTACACCTACAACAATCTGTCCCCTGATTCTCAGGACCGGACCAAACAGGTGACCAATCACAACACACCACAGTCTGTCCTCAGCAGTAAGAACAGTTCAAGTTGTGTTTTTAGAAACCTGCAGGAACAAAAGAGAGAAAGTGAGTTTATTGCTTGTTCAGCAAGTAATTTGATTTGCTCGAACACTGAGAGCAGCAGAGATCTACGTGATTCCTGTGTTCAGGGTGAACTTGTGAACGTTTGTCTTCTGTCTCCTCAGTTGTTTGAGTTGCTGAACTTCCTGGCAGAGAACTTCATCTTCTCCTACATGGGTCTGACTCTCTTCTCCTTCCAATCGCACGTCTTCAACCCGCTGTTCATCATCGGCGCCTTCGTATCCTTCGCTCGCCTCTTCTCAGTTTTACAATTCGAAACGGGAAAAAAAAAAGACTTTCGGCTGGTCGCTCTGCTCTCTGAGCTACAGTAAAAAGCTGTGTCCTAATTTTGAGCAGGTGTTGAGCTGCCAATAAGATCTGTTTGTGTTCATCTATCTAATCTATTCAGTGCTTTACCAAATCGGAAAGTACGTGTACGTTTAAACAGAAAACTGAGAGCAATACGAAAGATTAAGAGGTGGAGTTTCCAAGCTGTCGTCCACCCACCAGTCTTTCCATTCGTGCCTGCGCAGTAATACTGTTGCACTGGGTTGTGTCCTTGACCTTTCGCTGTCGTGCAGTTGGCCGTGTTTCTCGGCAGGGCTGCGAACATCTACCCGCTGTCCTTCCTCCTCAACCTGGGACGCAAGAACAAGATCGGCTCCAATTTTCAGCATGTGATGATGTTTGCAGGTAGGGAGCAAGAACGAGGAAGTTCCCACCCAGAGTTTTATTTGCAGAAACGCCAGAGACCCAAGTTCCTTAAAGCAACGGGTGGCGAGAGCTGGAAAGTGAAAACAAACTTCACTTTTTTGATGAATGATCAATTGAGTTAAAAAAACAACAACCATTGTGTCAGTTACTGTCACTGTGTGACGTCAGAGAGCAGCAGGTGGCTCAGAAACTGCCATAAAATTCCCCCCAAACATCATCAGGTCACAACAGTTGTATGTTTTATTAGCCGTTAAGTGTTTCGTTTGTCTGCCCGTCTCCTGCAGGTCTGCGTGGGGCGATGACCTTTGCTCTTTCCATCCGAGACACGGCGACGTACGCTCGTCAGATGATGTTTTCGACCACGCTGCTGATCGTTTTCTTCACCGTGTGGATCTGCGGAGGAGGCACCATGCCCATGCTGTCGTTCATGAGCATACCGTAAGACCGTGCACGCGTCTGTTTGTGCTTCGTTGCCTGACTTCTTCCTTAGTTTTTCAGTTGAAGCGACTGATTGGTGCTTTTTTAAATCTTCCTCCAGGGTGGGCGTGGACTCTGATCAAGACCACTCTGTAAGTGCTCAGACATTGTTTTCTCTTCTGGATTAAAAAGCTCCAGTGATTCACTGACAGCTTCTTCTGTTTCCCTCTGCAGACCTCCACCGTTCTTGACGGGTCACAGCGGAGGAACACCAAGCACGAGAGCGCCTGGCCCTTCAGGATCTGGTACAACTTTGACCACAAGTATCCTTTGACTCAAGCGTCTCTCAAAGCAAAGCCGAGATGCTGCCTTCCTTTGTGAACACCAGAGGGCGCTGTCTACACACATTAACAATGATACAAGCTGATATTTCTGCACCGACTGAATCCCAAACTTTGTCTCAAGTTTTTGCCTTTTGTGCTTTTTTTTTTTTTAAATTAACCTTCACAAATGTGGCTAAAAAAGGTTCTTATTTAAACATGTGTTGTTTTTAGATGTTTAATCTACGTCAAGCAAAATCTGTTTTTAGTTTACTGTTCAGCTTTACAGCTGAAATACTGACTCAGCATATTTGGCTGTGAGAAAGTGTGTTTTAGTCCTTGACCGCAGCTCGTTCACCAGCTACCTGAAGCCCCTCCTGACCCACAGCGGCCCTCCCCTCACTGCTACCCTGCCTGCTTGTTGCGGCCCGTTGGCGCGCTGCCTCACCAGCCCACAAGCTTATGAGGTTTGGAGCTAAAATGTCATTTTATTGCATCTCGACTTCAAAGTTTGGTGTTGAGCTTTAGGGTTTCGTTACAATTGGATTCTATTTTTTCTTCAAAGTAGCAGATTGTTTTTTTTCCTCCTTCCTCCTCCTGCTGTAATTGAACACAGTTTAATTTCCTCTCCTCCTCTTCGGTCTGTGGCCTGTTTTCACTCACCAGAACGAAGGCCCGCTCCACGAGGACGACTCCGACTTCATCATGAACGACGCCAGCGTGAGCTCCATGTACGCCGACGTCACCGTCAGCACCGACGCCTCGGGATCTCGAACCGTCAACCCCAAGCGTTCCTCGGCGGGGGGCGGGGGCCCACTGGACGAGGGCCTGGAGCACGACCTCGCGCAGAGCGACCACGAGGTGGCCATCCGCGGCACGCGCCTGGTCCTGCCCATGGACGACCCCGTGGAGCCGCCGACCACCGTCACGCTGCCGCCGCCGCCCTCCCCGCCGCGCTCCGAACCTCGCAGGCACAGACTGTAAGACACGAGGACGCGGTTTGTCCTTCTGAGACCGGACGTCGCGCAAACGGTGTGATGTGATTCCACGCAGATCTGTTCGCTCACGTTGTTTGAATGTTTCATCACACTGACAAACTGCTTTTGTGGTACGAGTCGTTTGGTTCTGTTTCGTTTGCTGGACGACCTCTCTGTCTGACACGCAGGTTTAAAACTCTTTAACTTTCTCCAACTTGAACTTTGCTCAGTTGAGAAAAAACAAGAAAAAAACTGATTCTTTTTTTTTGATGTGAATGCACTACATATATGTTGAGGTACTTTAAATCTAGAGCACCTCAAGTTTATTGCTTACTTTAAATGTGACTCCCAATCCCTTGGATGCCAGATCGTAGTAGGTGGCCCGAGGCTTTGCCTGCTGAGAGAGTGTCAAAATAATACGTGTACATTTAAAAAAACAAAAACAAAAAAAAACAAAACAATGATAGGACACTTTCTAGAAAATAGCAGACCTAAGAAATTGCTCAGTGCTTTTATTTTGAAGGCTCGTGCTTTTGTATATTGGTAAAAGTGGGTGTTTCCAACATTGTTTGGCTTCACTGTGATGTTTTGACAACTCAGAGATTGACGACTGGCACCGCAGCTTTTCTAAGAGGAGGTTCAGAAATTGAAGCGCTTGAAAAACGGGGGCCGTTGTGTTCTCACCACGATGGTGACGTTGTGACTCCATCTTTAAAACCCATGGCGTGTATGCAGGGTCCACTTTCTGTCCACGTCCCCTCCTCAAACCAGGCTCTGCTTTTCGTCCAGCTTCCCCTTCGAGTGGAAGATCACAATCGTTGCTGCTCCGACGCCACCTAAAGATTAAAAACGACAGTTGATCCTGATCTCGTCATTTTACCTTCATTTAATTTCTTCCTTAAACATATTAGTTGGAGAAAAAAAAGTGAAGCAGGGGGACAGAACGCAGAGCAAAGGAACGTGGACGATGTGAGCTGTACAGAATATTTTTTCGACCACTAAGACCTGGAAAGAAAAACACTAACACAACTGAACCTGCTTTACGGCGTCCTGCCGCGCTGTCGTTATTTTTAGCACTGCCCGCCTCTTCTTCTCTGTCATTGATTGATTTACTTAACAGCAAAACTATTTATTTATGAAGCAATCTATTTGTTTTTATTTATTTTTTTATTTATTTATTGTTTTGTTGGATGACTGTGGGGGAGGGGCTACTTTCAAAACCACGCGGTTCACTGTACAGGAAGGAAGGTGTGAGGGGAGGCGAATATTCATTCCAGGAGTTTTTATGCATGTTTAAACAAAGTCTCACACTCGGACTGTAGCAAATGATTTGACTTTCTACTCGGAAATTAGAGCTTCCCTGTGTGTGTATTTCACAGTTCCTGTGTATTTGAGTGATAAACCATCGGTGCGGTTTATTAGGGCTAATGTTCCTTTCTGGGTTTTTCTCGCCGCTGACTCGTTCAGTCTCTTCTTTCTTTAAAGGAAAAATAACAAAGTACTGCCGTGTTTTTTGTACCATCAAAGACGACTGAGGGCTGGCTGAACTGTTTTGAATTAAAGTGCCTATCCAGAAAAATTACTCCATGTAGATTTGTAAATACATTTCTTTGTTTCTGTGCAGTAAGATGCTTTTTTTCTTTTTTCTAGGGCGTTTAAGCTTCTGATTGATGTTGATTATACCCATTGTAATTATGCGTAACTGTCGGTACGTGAGATAAAATGCAAAAAAAGCACATAAATGTGCTGATTATAATCAAGTTACACAAATATTTTGGCTTAAACAGTCATTCTGTGAACAGTTGTACTTCTGGGAATTATGTGTACGTCAAAAAAAAGTGGATGTGGCACAGCCGGGGGGCTCGGTGTGGGTACATAGGTGGGTGTCTCTGGCTTTTAACTGATGCCATGTTGTACTTTATAACCCTGCAAACAAGCTGTACTGATGTGTCCTTAAGATAACCGAGACCTTTCTTTGTCCTCTTTACCGCTGAGACAGCCTGACTAACACAACGCGACGGGTTTGTTATGACTGAGGTCGAAGCTCCTGCTCGAAATGTTTCTTTTTGTTTGTTTTTTTTTAATGTGTGTCAAGCTGCACATGTTTCTGTCTGTTGGATCTTTAAACAGTATTCTTAATATGATGTGTGAGTTTCTGCATCGTTGTCCAGGAACGTGGACTCCAGTGGACATGCATCTTCGTCCAATGATTTCTTTTTTTTAACTTTGTTTTTTTTCTTGGTTCTGGTTTCAATGTACTTTAACCATAAACGGTGATAAATCAGTGAAACTATAACAAGAACCCCACTGAGAGGTTCAGCTCGTAAAGCGTCTCATGATGTTTCTACTGTTTGTGGAAACTGTACTTGTGAAAAGTGACCCCGCCACAGGTCCACCAGTGAATGTTTTTCAAATGTTGAGGGGGAAATAATCTCTAAATAAACTAATCTTCCTCCCTGTTCAGTCCTGAAGTTATTAACAGTGTGTCCTAAGTCTGACCACTTGCAAATGTATGAATGAGAATAAAAAGGAACAACTTTTGGAAACAAACAACCTTGTTTGTGTGTGTTTTTTAAAAAAAACTAATAAACAACCTTGCTTTACAGAAGACAGAAATATAAAGAAGTCTCTAAAGTCACCGCTGTTGTGTTACTGATTCTTGAAGATGCTTAAGAAAAACAGACTCACTGAACAAAAGTGTCGATAGGGAGGTCAGAGGTCAAGACGGCATCCAGCAGCTCTGCAGCCTCTGTCAAGATAAAAATCGACAGTATAGATTTGTATTTGTAACAGAGAAAAGGCTTCATTTTTATTGAGCTGAAACCAAACTAGACCATTAAATCAGTTTTAAGTGGAATTCAACATTTACAAAATGATCTTAGGCAACACAATTTGATCTCAATCATTTTTCCAAAAGTAAAGAAAGGTTCACAAATCAAAAATCTCCCCTCAGTTAGAAATAGTTGTTGCTTTTCCATCACACTTTATATACACATGTATTAATGTCTTTACATCCCTCTTAATACATAAATAAACCTAAAGGCTACATCTGTCCTTAAATTTCTTTTTATCGGTGTATACAGTAATATATACAATTCAAATGACTGTTATCTATATCTCTGTTTTATTTTTATGGCTCTGTCCATCCATTTATCCAAAACTTTATTACTTTTATTTTTGCAGCCCCCGCTGCCTTTTCTTCCTCGCCAGAGGTGCTTTTATTTTGAAGGTGTAAGCCTCCGCCTCGGTTTTTGGGTCTGGCTGTCGGTGGGATTCCCGGTGGACGGAGCCACAGATGGCAGTATTTAAATCGTGAGAGGGAGCCTGTCGGTGCAGAGGAGAGCCGTCCGCTGCCTGCTGAGAGCCGCCGCACGCCGCACTCTGCACCCGGTAAGCAGGCTGCTGAGCCCCGCTGCTCGCGTCGCTGTCTCCGCTCTGAAGCTGCCCGATCCCGGAGCCTCACGATTGATTAAACCGGTTCATCCAGGCTGTAACATCACATTTGGAGACTTCCATGCTGTTTGTGATTGTAGTGCAAGTGTGAGAGCGCTGTAAAGTCACTCATGTGATTGAGCAGTGAGCTCAGAGCGGCTCGCTATCGTTTCCATCTCAGTCACACTTGTTAGGATTCTTACACGCTTCATTTGCAAAGCAGCATTTTTTTGTATCCGGAGAGGAAACTAGTTTTGCAGTTTGTCTGGGGCGTTGGCTGTCTGTCCGTCTGTCTCTGCAAGTGTGTGTGCGTGTGCGTGCGTCCGTGTGTGAGAGGTACAGTTACATGCTGACTTGTGAAAGCCTGCGCTGCTGCTAAAAAATCTGTTTCCAGTTAGGAAGTCTCCAGTTTTTTCGCCCGATGATGGAACCACTGAGGCCAAAAAATGCTTGGCAGAGGTCAATTAAAATTCCTGCAGTGCTATTTTTCATTGTCCGCCTGTGCACGTCTGTCCTCGTGTCCTTGCACAGTGATGCGCAGGAGACATGCTCGTGCTCGCTGCTCCTTTTCTAACTTTGAAGGAAAAAGCAAATTTTGTATCTCACAGGTGGTTTTTGTGTTCGCAAGAGGTTCCTTTCTGCTCCCGCAGTGAAATATCACACAGTAACACCCAAACGCAAACATGCAGACACTGTGTAAGTATAACAAAGTCTGACCTTTTGCTGCCTCACACACAGACAGACACACAGCAGGGGGGCCGGAGGGATTTCTTCGCTGGAGTTCAAGCCGGTGCCTGCGTGTTAAAGAAATTACCATGAGCTCAGTCCTATAAAATACATCACAGCCCCATAAAACTTTATGTTGCTGGTCTGACTTCTCGTCACGCCGGCTTCCTGTTGTGTTTCGCCCGTTGTGATTAGAATAAGACACAAAGCGGGACAGGACAGACGCTGTGTTTCTGTCCTGCTCTCACTGATTCCCCATCCAAAAAGTGCAATTTCCTATCCAAGATTTTACTGGACGATTTAATGCACCGTTGGGGCTTTAAAGAGAAGGAGGTGTAATAACACTTTCATTGAGAGGATTAACAGAGTGTTATCTTTGAACTACAGCCACTAAAAACTGGTTGTCATATATTCTAAGTGAGGTGACATCAAGTTAAAACAATGTTTTTGGGGAGCGTTTTCTAGCTCATTGATCCCTGGATCAGCTGCAGATGTGCAGGCATCTTTTTCAGTGGAGAAGCAACAAGCAGGCGAGATGACAGACTGCGACTTGTCACACGTACACAGAGTGAGATCTTGAAGTTCAGAGATTCTGGTGAAACTTCTCCAAACCGGCAGGAATTTCTTACCTGAACGTCAGACGCTGAGAACTTGAAGTGACAATTGACGGCACGAAAAGACGAAGTCAAGCTCAGCGAGGATGATTTAAAGAACTTAAATAGCAGCATTTATCTTTAAAAATAAAAAAAGTATTGAGCTTTATCAACAAAATTTGACGTTTGTTCCACAAATTTCAGAGGTGGAGCACGAGGAGGAAATAGATCTCTTACTTTCAGTTTAGCTGTTTATCACAGAAAGGATCTTTTTCATTAGAATTCAACACTTTAAAGAACAACTTGGTGAACTCAAAATCTGAATGTTTTTGAAGAATAATGCTGTTTTTTTTACTCCAAATATTCTAAACAAAACAACATGATCTAATTTGTGCAACTCCCCTAGCAGGCAAAGCCTCGGGGGGCCTACTGGGATCCCTGTTACCCCCCTGAAGGGGGGTGCTGGACGTCAGGTTGGGAAGTTCTTCTTCTCTTCATTACTTCACTCAGCGCCGCTCTGAAAACCTGGTTGAGAAACAGAACAAACACTGTGACTGTTTCCAACACAAAACCCCCAAATGAGGTAATATCTTTTTAGAGCGCGTTGCTTCATCCGTCCCGCTGTGACTTGTAAAAACCGACGTCAACTTTCTTGTGAAGTGTCCTCGAGGCCAAACCTCTTATTGGAGTTAATGTTCCCCCATCTGAGGTTTTTCATCCAGCCTCAACTCTCGAACCGGGAGCGAACGAGCTGATGTTGAGTCTCCTGGAGGGAGCTCGTTAGATGTGAGGGGACGACGGTTTGGGTCGCAGGAGGAGTTTGTGTGCTTAGAAACCGGGATTTCAGAGGGATTTTGTCGGTCGCAGATTTACGAGTGCGGACTGGAACGGTTTGGGAACAGCTTCAGACGTCATGAGATAATTCCAACATGGATTTCAACCAGACTCTTGAACCTTTTTTTTTTTTTTCGTTAAGTCCTCCCAAAAGTCGGAGGTCTCCACTCTCACGTGGAAAATGTCCCACACGCTGCTGGAAAATGGTCCTACGTTTCTGGTCTTGGCAGCTGCTCGGCTCTGACACACGTCTCGGTTGCAGAAAGAGAAGAGAGCGCAAAAACAAGCGCATGTAACTCAAGACAAAGCGAAGGCGGACGAGCAGCTTCTGCTAAAGCCATCATGTGCGTCCTGTTGTAGTGCGACGAGCCGCCTGATGTCTCAGCTTTATTCCAGGGAGGAATGCGGCCCACCAGAGCCAGATATAATAATTATTCATTCTTTCTCCGAGGGCCGATGGGGCTTACCAACGATTCGCTGAGGCTGCTGCTCGCTCTCCAGCACTCGTGTGTATTTGTTTTTCAGATAGCGTGATTGGAGTCAGAGGTGAGAACGCTCTCACTGCAGTGTTACTGTGATTGTTCCAGGCTGGATCCAACCACCACAAACAGGGTTCCTCCAGACGAGACGCGCCGAGTTAACTCGAAAACAAAACTTTTATCTACTCTGCTCGAGTTACAACAACACATCACCAACATTGAAGCTGAAAACCATGACGCTCTTCCAGACGCCTGTTCTTTTTCTTTTTCTTTTTCAGCCTTAATTTACAACAGAAGTCCTGGTGAGAGACATTCGTTTACAGGTGCAGCCTGTTTTTACATGCACACAAAGTCACTGGCGTTTTTCTGGACATGCAGAGCCTGTATGCAGATTCTGCACATAAAGCCTCCACCTGGGCTCGAACCCATGACCCTGTCAATGTGAGGTGAGAGCCACTAATCCACCATGCAAAAACTGATCACTGTGGTTCCTCTAAGAAAGAATTTGAACCCTCTTTTTGATCTTTATCTGTTAAACATTCACAGTGAAGCCAAACAGTCGAGAACCCTCTTTCACTAACGTACAGAAATATGAGCCTTCAAAATAAAAGCACTGTTTGGTTTCCTAGGTC
>JAUESF010000006.1:8846432-8868142 GCA_032274765.1 Malacoctenus tetranemus
GGACGACAAAACGCAACTTACAAGTGCCCAAAAGACCCGAGCCGCCTCGCCACCCGACACTGGTGAGTGCTGCTTCTGTCGCTCACAGTCCCAAAACATAAACTAAGGTCAGTTATTACCAGTGAGAACCCAAGTTTGGAAGAAATATAAACGAAGACACAATCATCATGAACTCAAAGAGAAAAAAATGCACAGCGTCTCCTTTATGTTTATGTCAACAACCCACTCGTTTTAACTAAAGATGTGAATCTGCTGAAAAATGTTTTTTACTCAGGACACTTCATCCGCTTCTCTAGGTTCAAATCTGCAGAATATTTAAAGGTTGGTCAAGATTTATACAGCCCGCACTGCTTGTCCACTGCTGCAATGCTGGCATTGCACAACAAAAGTGAAAGAATACCAAACAGTCTTCTGTTTAGCTGTATCTGCCACTCATTATGTTTTCAGGGTTGTCCAGCCAGTATGTCCTCATTATTTTATGTCTGTAACAGGATTATAAATATGAATTACCACATCGAACGGTGGCCTGAGAATCGAAAACATCTGTCGGCATATATTTACTGAACATGGCTGGGTGACAAAGTTCAGGCTCCTTTCTATAATTGACTCAAGTGTAGCAACACTTGATGACAGCAGTGCCGTCAAAACAAAAGACTTCTGTGTCATGAAGAACTGTGGTGCAATGAAAAGATGACAGGGATCAATGTTTTGGTTTTTGCTTTAAAAAAAAGGGGATATTAACTTGCATCAAAATTGAAGCTTGTATATGGCGAATCTTGGGCTTGATGTTGAAAATCCTGAAGTCAGCAACAAAACATGGGATGAAAATGAAGATGAACTCTGCTTTCATTGCTTTTTGACAGCAAATTATGTCTTGAAACCCATTGGATGGCTCCAGACCTAGAAGACTGCCCCCCTGTGGTGGAAACGATCCCTGATTTGGACCATGTCAAAGTCACTTCTGGTCCGTTACAGCTGTTCTTTGTCTTTATTTATCAGCTGCTTCAAACACACGTTTATAATTTTTGATGCTTGACTCTTTTAGTCAACATTGTACATGAAACATCAAAACAGATTCTTACATTTTTCAATCTTTTTTAAAAATCAAATTTGGTCAAATTTATTCTTGGCAAACAAAATTAAGGGTGAGATTTCTTATCAGCAGATGTCCAGTTTGGCTGAGATTGCCTCTCATTTTAGGTGTTCCACACAGGATCATAAAACCTCCTAAATGTTTGGACAAGCATAATTAAAACACAATAAACCAGTGAAGGAGCCATTTGGACAGCCGCTCACATCGCACAACAAAAATCAATAAGAGGTTCAGAGGCAAGAGTAAACACTGACATTCAGACCACTACAACATGCTGAACACAAGAACTGGGAAGGATTTTGCACAAGTGCAATCAAGACAGCCTCAAAACTGCTGAAAAGTAGAAATATCCATGACACTAGAGGAACGCAGAAGAAGTAATTCTTGTTTTTTGATTAAAATGATCCACTCGATCTGTCAGGTACACTTCTAATAGAGCTTATGTACTAACTCTTTCCAGAGAATGCATTGGATGTCTTGGAGATGATTGAGGAACTCCTAAGAAACCAGTCAGCTCTCAACTACCAGGACCTACTCACCGTCCTGTCCAAGCTGGAGGACATCGTCAGCCTGAATGAGGTCACGCTCACCCAGAGCCAAACCCTCATTGACATCATTTCAGACATACTGCAATCCAGCAGCGACCTCACGCCCTTCACCAACACGTGAGGACGGAAAAAAAGTGCATCGAACAGTGAAGGCTGAACCCACCTGACACCGCTGAGCTCGCCTCCTCTCTTTCTCCTCAGTATCCTGACAATCACGGAGGCAGTGGGGGACAAGATGGTGGGCTACGAGGGCTCCTCCACCCTGGTCACTCCGGCTGTTGCTCTCTCAGTGGTGAATGTGGTTCCTGGGCAGTTTCACCATTTAACCTTCGGCGTGTCATCTGACCGGACAGGCACAAATTTGGAGGTTTGTAAACAAGCCAAACACCGTGTTGCTATAATGTCTATTTATCGATGTAATCATACATACTGAAATTGTGAAACTTGACTTGTTTCCTGTGTTGTGACATCCACTTTCAATAAACCTCTAACAATTCACGTATCTTCGAAGGAATGTTCTGAATCTTTTGTAGGCTTCTCTTTCAACATACTGTATAGGGAGTGAGAGACTTCTCAATATTACAGGACTTACTAGGATTTATCTTATGTCACTTCAGATTTACATCAACAAGTTTCCCCACGACGGCACAGTGGCTTTCGTCTCCCTGCCGTCCGTCCTGCAGCACAGCTTCCCTCAGCACAGACTGAACAACCAGCCACCAAGAGTGCAGTTCCAGTTTTATGGCAACCAGCTGCTCTTTAAGGTGCAAATCCTTTTGAATTTCACATTTTAAATCTTGCTAAAAAAAAACAAACATGAAACTGTTCGTATTAGCAAGTGTTTCGTGTGTGTTTTGTCACTACTAGGAGACCAACCCAAATGGGCTGGTGCTCAACACTTTCGTGGTGTCGGCCAGCGTGACCAACACCAGCGCTCCGATCAGAGACCTGCCTCAGGAAGTCCAAGTCACACTCCACCACATTGAGCCTAACACAGTGAGACAGGCTGACCTGAATCAAAACAGTATAATAATCATGATAATGTGACAATAATAAATGACTTCTACAGCATTCTACTTTTCTTTCTATTGAAGCACAAGAGGGAGGTTCATTGTGTGTTCTGGAACTACAATAAAAACAGTAGGTCCTAATTTTCTCTCTTAATTTAACGATGAAGTCTCTGATGATAACCATCAGCGTCTCTGTCCAGATGGACACGGAGGCTGGGACGACTACGGCTGCCGAAAGCACAACAGCACCGTCGACTCCACAACCTGCCTGTGTGATCACCTCACACACTTTGGAGTTCTGCTGGTGAGAAAAAATCTCATTTTTTAGTTTATCATTTTCTACAAAGAAACCCTAAAATCTGAGAAACGTTGGAGGCGAGGGTGGTTTTATTGTGGTTCAACCAGCAGATGGCGCTGAAAGCTTGATTTATGAACAGAAAAGTACAACCAAGTAGTTTTCAGAATATCAACTTCAAATTACAGTAATATGTACACAAGATGATATGCATCAAAAGAATCATTTGTACTTTGAAAAAAGGGGAAAGCTTGAAACTCAAATGGTCAATTTTTTTTTTTTTGGGGGGGGGGTGTTATAAAAAGGGAATTGTTTGGTCCATCTCCTGAAAACCAATCAGTGTATGTTTGTGTCCAGGACGTCTCCAAGACCCCTCTGGACCCGTTTCATGAGCGGATCCTGACCATGATCACATATGTGGGCTGTGGAGTTTCCTCTGTTTTCCTGGGAGTAACTCTTCTCACTTACACGGCCTTCGAGTAAGGATCCAAACCCTGAGTAGCTGTGTAATGAAACAGCTTTCAGTCAATAAATATCTAACAATGTTTACACGCAACTAAATTTGTTGATTTGGACACAACTTTACATGAATCTTTAAAGTGAAGGAAATAATTTTGTGTTTACTCTTTACTGTAGGTGTTAAGAGCAAAGTTTATTTTTCATCACAACACTTAGAATTGCTCAAACATGATAACTGACAAGATAAAGAAACAAGTAATGTCACCAACAAGATGTGATACAAACATGAAAAAGCCTCTTTGAGTTATGTTCAACATGTTCAGATTTCCATTTGCAGTTATATCTCCTCTCATGAGTCCAACCTTTTATCTCCTTGTGCTCGTCTCCGTCGCCACTTAGGAAGCTTCGCCGGGACTATCCGTCTCAGATCCTCATCAACCTCACTTTGGCTCTGCTGGGTTTGAACCTGGTGTTCCTGATCAACTCCTGGGTCTCCTCCCTGGGTCTGTACGGCCTCTGCGTGGCTATCGCCTCTGTGCTGCACTACTTCCTCCTGGCGTCATTCACCTGGATGGGATTAGAGGCCGTCAACATGTATTTTGCCCTTGTTAAAGTGTTCAATGTCTACGTGCCTTCATACATCCTCAAGTTTTGTGTGATTGGATGGGGTGAGTCCTGTATATGTAATTCTGACCACAAGTTTTGATCAAATACAAACAGTATTTAAGATTGCTAACTAATGTAGTATTTATTCGAGGCTGTGACACATGAATACATCTGAACTGTTCTTCCAGGACTTCCCCTGGTGATCTGCACCCTGGTGCTCATCGTGAACAGAGACGTTTATGGCACTCAACTCTACACAGATACTCATTCTACCTTTGCACCATTACACAACTCTGACCACTTGTGAGTTCTGGATTCCCCTTGTGTCTTCTGCACATTTGAACCATTAGGAATTAAATTGAGAGTGAGGCTGATTGAATCGAAGAGGAATTGCTGCTGGTATTTTGCTAATGCATTCACAATTTGGTGGAGTTGCTGGATTGCAACTAAATTAATTTAATGCATGGTTTAATAGTTAGGGCAGAAATTCATTGAAGGTTTCAGTGATAGTTCAGAATCTCTTTTTCATAATTTCTGTTACTGAATATCATTGGTAGGATGAAGATATGACATTAGATCATCTGTGGATGTCAAAGTTCTGGTTTGTTTGCTGCCTTATTCATCAATGCAGATGCAAAACATGTAGTTTTTTTCTAATCCTTTCTGACCTCATAGTGCAAAAATGAGTCACATTCCAGTCCAACATCTCAACCTGAAACTCGCCCTCCTAAACACTATTTCAGCTCAGGCAAAACTGTAGTTCTCTCTCTATCTTCCCGTCCTTACAAATGTCTTTATCGCCCCCTCCCAACTCAGCTGCTGGCTCCAAGATGATGTGACCTTTTATGTGTCTGTGGTTGCCTACGCTGTGCTGATCTTTCTCTTCAACATCGGGGTAAAAAATTTCATTGAATCAAAAGTTTGAAAGAAGTTATCAGTTTGTCACAGGATTCTGCTGATTCTTTATTTCAGTCCTTTTTGTTCAGATTATGATTAAACATATGAAACTAACAACGACCAGATATAGGTTGAGATTTATAGCTCAGTAAGTCTTCAGGTTTTCATTTAAAGGCACTTTGGTCTAAAATAAGTCTCCTTGTAGATTTTCATCGTGGTTCTGATCCAGATTCGTCACATGCGAGCCAACAGTCCAGCAGGATCCCGGAGCGGACTCATGCAGGACCTGAAGGGAGTCGCCAGCCTGACGCTGTTACTGGGACTGACGTGGACCGCAGGCTTCTTTACATGGGGACCAATTCGCATTGTTATGCTGTACCTGTTCGCTGGTCTAAACACCCTGCAAGGTGGACTTTTGTTTTCAGCTGGTCTTAGACGGCAGGACTTAAGGACCATTAGATTAAATCTTAAACTGTTCTGTGAAAATCCAGAGAACAATATTTACCCAAGTATAAAACTGTTAACTTACAAACTTTTGAGGGAGTACTGACTGAGCCAGTGATGTAAAAGGATCAAATTGAACAAAAACTGTTTACAGGTGATTTACAAGGCAAGTTTGTTGAATTTAAAAAATCCAATGGGGAAGTCTTGTTTCCTCATTCTTGTTGAACTCCTTTATTATTTTTACATTCTTGTAGGAGCCAGATTGTGCTGGGAGTGTTTGTTTCTTCAGTGCAGGTCTGCTAACCCCACAGTTTCCCTTCACATGACGCTTTACGATCACAGTTCAAAAAGACAACCGGATTAAAAAACAGAAGGAAGAAAGAAATCAAACGGCTAAATGATGCAACAATTTCACAACTGCGTTTACCTCAGCTCTCCTCTGCTATAAGACTCTTGTATTGGCGAGTGATGCAACCATCACAGTTTGCTGCTCGAGGTGTTTTGCCTCACTCATGTGCAAATTAAAAATATCTGCGAGGAAATAAAGACACGCAAACCAAGAGTCAGTGGAGTCCTTTAAAAGAATTCCTTACATTGTGTCGTTTTTCTTTTTATTTCCCCAGGACTTTTTATCTTCTTCTTCCACTGTTTAATGAGAGAAAATGTCAGGAAACAGTGGAGGGTTCACCTCTGCTTCGGACGCTTCCGGCTTGACGAGTATTCTGGTACGAAAGCCTGAAATACAATGATTCCAGCACTTTGTTCACAGCTAATTTCAGGAAAGAATTGGAGGAATTATCGATACAAAAGCAAGACATTAACAGTTATCTGGACCATGCGAAAAAAAATTGATTTCCAGTAATGGACAGCTGTAATGGACTTCAATCTTTCTACCTGTTTCTGACACTGTTGTCCAGAGTGGAGCAACTCTGCTTCAATTAGAGTCCAGGCCAAACCCAGACTGAATCCTCCAAGACCTTCGAGACCATCGGTCCGCTCCATCAAGTCCAGCTCCACCGACAGCACGTCAGCTTCCTCCAACTCCAGCCAGAGGGACACGTCCTGCCGCAGACCAAACCTGGGTGAGGAAAAAACAGAATGTAGAGCAGCACACAGTCATCTTGCAACTGCCACTAACTAAGTTTAAAGTCAATTTATTTAAAAGAATGAAGACAAATTGTAAAAGAAAACGTCAGGTTTATTTTAGAATGAGTCCTGGGAAGACTAAATTGGAGCTTGAATTGACATGGTAAAACAATTCACTATGAAGATACAATTTTGTGGTTGTCTTTCTACTGTTGACATTAAAAAACATAATGGATTTCTTGGACCTTAAATTACTGTCAGACATCACGCTTGCAATTAAAAGTTACAATTCATCTTGTCCAGAATCAGCCTCCTTCACACGTGATGCTCATCACACATTTAGTCAAAGTCCCTCGGCAGCCACAATCACAGTGAAGGTCACTGCTTACATTAATGACACTGCGGTGATGTTAAATAATTACAAGTCGCTGTAATTAGGCTGGTTTGAACACAACTACAAAGGACACCGCCGTTATTACTTAAAAGGTTTTCTTCTCCAGCCGACAGCTCAATTTAACTTTAACCCCAAACTCCTGTGTGAACGCTCCCCACCCACATATGAGGACTTATCAGTTTTTCACACCTCTAAATAGCTCACAGATGTTTAATTATCTTGCAGGCCTTTTTGTGAATTCCCTGGCACTTCCTCGAGCCCAGAGGAACCCCTCTGCTGCAGACGCTCTGCCTTCGTACAGGGGGGGTCAATTCAACACCTGGCTGGAGGAATAACCTGGTTGAGCAGCAAAAATAAAGACAAAATAAACACGGATGTATGCAGAAATGCTGTTCTCAAACTCAATCATGTCAAGCTCAAGATGAAACCGCAGCCTTAACACTTTAACACGAGACACAGTGATTTCTGTCAAGCATGAGGTACACGGCTGAATTTAACTCCGAGGCTTCATTAGATAATTTTTTCATGCAGTTCTATTGTTGTTTTTGTTTTTGCTAAATATTGTAAAAGAGCCTGTAATTATGAAGACATGAGCAGTTGCATCAGTTCCAAGGAGGAGTTGGTTGCCAAGCAACTGGTGAGTGGAGCCATGGTGACAATGAACCGTGGTACCACACAGTTTGTGTGAAAAAATAATAAAAATTTAAATTTAAGATGGCAAAAGTCTCCCTGTGTTCCCACTTCACCGCCATTTTTTTGCCAGGAAATCTGTTCTTCGGGTCAAACCAAATAAGTGTGCATTCACTCCCACCTCCCCACCCACCCCCAAAAAAATCAGTCCTTAATTTTTTCTTTTCCTTTTTTGTAACACCTTTGTTGTGAACCACGCATGACGGTCCCTGGATGTTTCTCTAATTTAGGCCATCTTGGAGGCTTAATTTCTGGCTCCCACTCAGATGAAGGGCTTTCACACTAGTGCAGTCAATTAGGTCAATGCAGTGTACATTTTGAATACACCACTGGCGTCAATTAGGATTGATCTGTAGATATGTAAATCCTGACGATACATTTGTAACTGCACCAGTGTTTCAATTACATGTTGTCGATCACTCCCTCTCACATCTACACAAAAGGATGACGGATAAAAGCAACCCTGTTATGCTTTACTTCTATATTTCATGGAGTGAAAAGTGCAGGAGGGGAGCTGGTTAATTTGGAGAACACATTTTGATGAGGCTGTGTATCTCTCAGTATCAGGGTCAATTATTCTCCACATATTAGGTAAACTGTGAGATTAAATATGCAACAGAAACACAGCTGTGGACTGCATAACCATTTGCAGTTCACTGTATGTAACATTTGAGCTGTTCAATCCCCACATCTGTTTCCGATTATCATTTTACTTTAATTCTCATACTTTTAATTTCCCATCAGCAACATCATGCGCAATATCACTTGAACTGAGAAAACAAGTTTAAACATACCTCCACATTTTTGTCCTTCGGGTGCAGATTTGACTTCCTGATCTGAAATACATTGAGCGGAGCTACGAAGATTCGGATTAGAACATTCATCTATGCTTGAAAACACAATAATGAATAACACTAACATTACACAAGTACAATTATCTTTTAGAAAGGTCCTTGGGTAACAGCGGCTGGTTAAATCTTTTGCTGGGACATTTACACAAATTTCTTTGCTGAAGTAGCTTTGGGCTCCAGCAGAGTTAGACAACAGAGGTATAATTCTACTTGACACAGCAGAGAAAACATTTTCTCACTCCCGGCCTTTAAGCAACCCGTTTCCACCCACAACTCATTCAAAGTGACTCTGTCAGTTTGGAGAACTGTTTATTTCTCTCGAACACCTACACAAACTGAAAAACTCCGATGTGAAACAAAACTAGAAGCACTGTTTAAAGTAATTAGCAAAGTGCAAAAATGAATGGCAACTTGAATCTGGACAGAAACTTGGATGAACTTTCCTTCTGGCCTTTTTCTTGGGGAGCATTCAAGCGCTAAAACAATTCACCAGTTTTTTTGACACCCAGTGACCTGCTTGCACACTCGTGAAGTGCTGTTTGACCAGCCCTTTGACTGACTGGTACAGAACAGCTTCCACCTATAAAACAAGGAAACCACTCACTCACTGAGCAACGCAATTTGGACATAAAACTGCAACTGAATGCATTACACATAATTCACAGATTTGGACCGGGAACTTGCATACCTTCACACTGTGGTAGTTTTCAAACTTGACCAGATAGTTGCACCCACTCAGCTGCGCCACTTGCAGGAAATAACTGTAGAGGGCTCTCTTGCAGAGTCTGCTGGAGAAGTCCGGCCCATTCACAGAGGGAGAGCTGGGGAGAATGAGTCATATCAACACAGAAATAATCAAATAATTCTTCCTTTATAATTTGATAAAAAAAATTATTGTTTGAAAACAAATTAGTTCACTGAAATTTTGGCTGCAAAAATAATAGCCACAAAATGCGATACAGGCTTCTCTGTATGTACTCTTACTTGAGCTACAGATATTTGAGAATCCAGTACACAGTAATTAACAAACACACTCCATTTAATGCCTGCATGTGCAGTTTGAGGTGCGTCTAATTTGCACCAAATGCAATATGAGCTTGAACTCGCAACAGTATGTGACATACATGAAAAAACAGGCAACAGAAATGTGAACCAAATGTGGAACACATGCTCGCTTCTACTGTGTCTTTTAACCAGAAATACACAATCATACAAAAGTCACTCAATAACTTGCTTTTGTTTAACAAGTATTAACTCAAAAGATTAAATTTTGCTGGATGTTGCATTAGCAGAGTTGAATTCCTCAAGCCAACATTATTTTGGAAGATAGATGCTCTGCTTCGCAGCTGAACGGCACTAAACCCAAAACATGTTTGGCCAGACATTTTTGTCACTCTGCCGTGGCAAAAAGTGTTTGTGGTCTGTCTGAATAAATAAAGGCTGGTTCCCCCACAACCAACACTTACCACTAACACATTTCTTGAGGGGGAAAGTAGAGTGCTACCCTGGGGAGCAGACCTGTGGTGTCCACACTGACAAAATTTGGAGGAGGAATTTAGTGTGGCAGCACAAACGAAACCTGACATCAGCAGATGGTTGTTCAGGGAGACTCCGATCAAATCATTTCAAGGACTCTTAAAAGACTATGACACAGTCTACAGACCATGATATTCATCATCCCACACACACCTTCATTTATTCTTTTTATTACTTCTACATTTTCAGTTTTAATAGATTCTTACTGGAAGAACTCAGGAGGTGTGGGCGCAAGTTCAGATTCGTCAGAAGAAAATTCTTCAGAACTGAAAGCCATAGAGAAAAGCAGGAAGAAGTAATTGGTAAGCTACTTCTGAATCATTAAATTAAAGAAGCCTCATGTGACATAAGCAGCATCTCTTCACTTTCACACTATAATTTGGGTTTTTTTCAGTGGGAGTTCTTGTCATTCTTTGAACTCCTCCACTTCCCCCTTCATCCTCTACGTCATTTAATCCTAACCTATAACTTATTCGCTTCTTATTCAGGAGCCTGTTTTTTTGGTCTAATTATAGTTTATTGTTTCGAGCATGGAGCAGAGCTCATCCAAACACTTAAAACTGTGGTGTCACCTGAAAGAAACAGTACATGCTGCAGGACAGAGGCGAAAATGTGCTGCAACGCTGTGAGCGCCAAACAGGATCTGGAATCTATTTTTGGCTGTAATCTCTGCTCAAGGACAATGCAGCCTCCAGTGAGAGCAACGTCTGTGGCACACAGGAGCTACTGGACATCCGCAGTTGTCTGCAGCTCCAACGCCAGAGATGGCAGAGCCCTGAGGCAAAATAGAGCCCATCACACCAGCCACTTGCATCAGACTCTGCCAGCAGTCTGACACTCTCACCCTGGATATGGCTGCAGGAGTTTAAATGAGGTGAACTCTAAGCAAGTGAAGACTTTAGCAGAGTACAGGACATTATCCTGGCCTCACAATTTTATTGTTGGTATGACGTACTGTGTTTTGTATGTGTCCATCCTTACTGCCAGCTTGAACGGTTTAAAGATGGCCAAGCAATACATCCAGGTGGGTTGCACATGCATTACAATGACACAGAAGGACGATTTGTCCCCTGTGGTTAAAGTTACTGGATAGAAAGGCTGGTCGATTGTCCAAAGTATCATCTTACCCCTCAATGATGGAGCCCGTGCTGCTATCCAGAACTTCAACATCCTTATCGCCGAGGCACCAGTTGATGCTCAACCCGTGCCGCGGTGATCTCGTTTGTGGTGTCACTAACTTGCTGCAGAGGAAGATTATGTTGTGTTTCTTGTAGTATGGAGGCAGAATGGCATCCCATCCATCACCGAGGCGGACGTTGGTAATGTTGGACAAGTTCTCGCTGATGATCCTCTCGCCGCCTATTCAAACACGGCAGAATTTTAAGACCGACATCTGACTGAGCATTGGAGGATGTTCACAGTTAACAAATTTGGTCTGCTTTGAGTCAGATTAATTGCAAGTGACCCTTTCATGTCTGATCTCTGTCCTTGTTTGCAAGAACTTATGTGGTCTTGAAGTCTGAACACAGCATTTATACATAATGTCTGTTGATGTTATGTACATGTTTTTTTGTCCAGTAGCACAAAGACAAGTTCCATTCTGCATGAGTCATTGGAACTCCAGCATTGTTTATTAACACAGCCTCAGATGAGAAAATTATTATATTTTTATGTCTGCACACTGAATAACAAGTGGAAATATACTCTGCATTCAAGCATGTAAGATGTTTAAGGGACTGAAAGCATCCATCCACTCACTCTAATCAAACCAGCTGACTTCTCCACACCCACGACCGGGATAAAAACAGAATAATTACTCTTTTACTTTTCAGAGGTTCCCTAATGTTACAGAATCCAACAGGGCTTTTTGATAATGAAGAGTCAACAGGGGAGTAAATCTGCCTCCCAGGTTCCCCAAAGCTTGCTGTATCCTGTTTGTGAAATCCAAGTGCAAAAACAACCCAAAGGTTTCTTTGGGGGAATATTTCTTGGCTGAGAAAAAAAAGCTGCTAGCTGTAACTTCAATTCAGCAAGCAGATACAGTCACTCTGCTCACATAACTCTCAAGGTAAACAATCAGGAATTCTTATTGCCTAAAACATAAATTATAGAAAAACTGCTGTAAGGCATCTTACCGAGCACCATGCTGGTGATGTATAACGGCTGGATGAAGTGGCTCAGTAATGCACCCTGAACTCCTGTGACCGTCCAGCAGCACAACTTGTCACAACCAGTTATGCAGCACACTCTGGCCCCCCAAAAACCTGGGTGAAGGTTGGCCACGGGGGTCAGCATGTTCTTGGTGTGGTAGTGCAGCTTCATACTTGTCCAATTTGACCCTGAGCCTCTAAATTGAAAAAAAGAACAGATTTTAGCAAAAGCTTAGGAAAGAATATGGCCAAAATTGAGTTTGCATATAGTTCAATAGATCATGTTGACTGAACAGTATTTTTAACTGTCTGAGACACACACACACAGACACACAGACAAACACACACGCAAACACACACTATAAAAAAGGGACTACAACAGTACTTGGGGTAGAAGTTATCAGCTCCTTCAGGAAACTGGTTGGTGTACAGATGCAAGCTGATCTTGGGCTTGAGCTGAAGCTGGTGGCTGTCTGTGCTGCTCTCAAAAATACAACTCTCTTTGGCCTTTGGATCGCCATCACAGAAGAGCAGAAGCTGCTTGTAGAGAAACCTGAACACGAGCCAGAAAATACAACTTTCACACGGAGCCACAGCAGCACTTTCGATGAAACAGAAGCTCGATCAGTGCCGGAGAATGACTATGCTTATCCAGACTACATGTCATGACTTCATCCTTCATACATTCCTCTGGGATGAAATGTTGGTATTTTATGAATCAAGCCATGGCCCATTCGCATTGTAGCACATCAGAAACATACCAGCAAACTGTGAGCCTTATTGAGATTTCTCTGAAGTGTTGAGTCATGCACTAGAGAAGTTGTATCAGCAGCTTGTACCTGAGGAGGGCCCTTCTGGCAATGACGATGGCGTGGCAGTCGTGGACCATCATCCCATTATAGCGGAGCCACTCGTTGCTGCTCGAATGGCCAGTTCCCAAAGCCACCACTTTGTATTGCTGACATGGACGACCTGCTGTATCCAAAACCTCTGTCCAGACATGAAAAAAATAATCTTTAGTTTAAAATCATTGTAATTAGATTGCATTAGCATTCCTGTGTCTGTCAGCAAATTTGTGTTAAGACAGCTATAAAATAAGGGACTCTGGCACTTTTGCAGGTATTTCAAAGCCCTACATGGGTTTTAAATCTGTTGCTGAACCCTTCGTCGCTTTTTCTTTACCAAACATGAATGCTTATTTCTTTGGATTGGAATTTGACTCTGAGCAGCCACAAAGGATTTTGTCTTCAAGTGGCTTTTCCTGTCACCCCCCATTTCCCCTTTATCAGTTCTTCTATGCACCACCAAGCCTGAATACACCCAACCATTTATTTGGCAAACCAGCAATTTTTGACACCCCATCACATTTTTCTTTAATTGCACTACACCTCTCTACTCCTCATAATGACGGACAACTTCGCAAGCTCTCAATAAACTAAGGTTCCAAATGTGCATGTACTAACACTAAAACATCAAACAAATGTTCAAGACACAATTAAAAGCCAAGTGTCCAATTAGCTTTAAACTCTTGCAATTTGCGCTGTGTGTTATGTCAGAAAAGTGTCCTCTCAGCCAGGTCTACTCAAAATGAAGCCACCATGTGGTGATATTTACAATCTCCCTTGAAAGAGAACTCCTCCAATCATAAATAAGCTGTATTTGGACAATATTTTTCACCCGCACATAGCAGCCTCTGTCGTTTTTATTCAAGGAAATGTTCTGCTTGCATTGCTGTAATCCTAACACATTATCTTTAATTGACTGCACCATCAGATAAATAGAAAAAAAATCAAGCTGTCTCACATGTGATTTCATACACATTTTCTCATAATTGAGCATGACCTTTATTTCCATGCTTGGAAATCTTCGTGATGTGGACTAGAAATGAGCATGTCCAGCTATTTAACACGGTGCTACAATAATGACCTGTCACTAGTGTGGGCCTACTTCAGTGAAAAATTGTCTTTAGCACTGTGGAGTCATAGTTGTTAAAAAAATGTCACATAATAAAACTGAAATAAAAATGTTTATATATAGTTTCCTAGCACAGGAGGCTCACCTCTTATCAAGACGAATGCTGCCATGTCGCTCTTACAGTCCTGGAAATCAGGAAACATTTCCAGGAGACGGTCAAACTTCTCACTGCTTATGGCAGCCATGTGATCCCTGTGCCAGTCACTTTGCCAAACTGAAGTAAAAATCAAGGTTGAAAACCCGACATGAATTGTTTTATATTCATAATAGTTTAGCAAAAAAAGTGGCAGCACAGATTAAATTCTTTGTATCAATAAGACCACTGCTGCACCTTTAGCTTTTGAGCCCTGGTCATCACAGCTGTAATCCCTGACCTCGTCCATTAGCAGCCCTTTATCCGAGAGTAAGCTTTCAGCAGGCGACATGCCACAAAGTGAGACTGAAGCTGGTTCACTGTCTGATTCTTCATTCTGGGGAAGACAAAAGGTGAAAAATCATTACCGTGGCGTCTTTTTATCGCATGACAGTTGAAGCTACTTCTCATAAAGTTAACCAAGTATAGTGTGCTGATGTCATGACATAACACGAGAGACCATGTAAGTGTTCCTCCTGTCTGTAGCTTAAGTAAGACGGTAGCTGCAGATGGTTAGGAGCCCCTCCACTTAACTGGATAATGTTTAGCGGCTGTGCTGTACCTGCCAGTCAAGTGACATGATGGTAATTACCACAGATGCTCACATTAATCTTGAGATTTCAGATGAGCTTATTAAAATCGATCATTAATTCCGTCAACATTGTAATTTGTCTTCAAAGGGCACCTTCAAAATAAAACAGAAATTAAAACTTATTACCTTTTTTCCCCATCAGTGATGGAGTTTAAGGATTTTGTCAGAATGTCAAATGTTTTAGAGAAACCATATAACTAAAGAATTTTGGTGTATACATTGAGCTGAACCCCCCCCCCCCCCCTGTTAACTGTGCTTGGTACAGCTGATAGACTCATGGCAGGGTCCTAAAAGAATGCTGTCAAGCTGGGAGGTGTCTTCACTCAGCTATTTCAGCAGCTTTTCAAGGAGTCCACCATAATACCAATGCCAAAGAAGCCAACAAGACGTTGGACTTGAGATCAGTGGCATTAACATCAGTACTGTGTGAGTGTAAGCAGAGGGTGATGAATCACCACCTCACTGCTGTGCTGGCAGACCATTTTGACCCTCTCCAGTTTGCTTATATGGCAAAGAGAGAGGCAGAGGACGCATGTCTCACACTCCTGGACACTTCAGGCAAAAACCTGGACTCCCTACACACGAATCTTATTCATTGATTTTTCCTCAGCTTTTAACACAGCAAACAGTGCATTCTCTGCAAACGCCTTCATGGTTTACAGGTTAACCCCTCACTAACGCTATGAATTAAGAACTTTTTACAGAACTGGCTTCAGCATGTGATAGTCGATGGTTTTGAATCTACAAACATGATTTTAAACACTGGTGTTTTCTATTTAAACCAAAATATAACCAGCAACACAAAGCATACCTCATTTTTTACATTAATTTACCTCATAAAGTGATGCCATGTCTCCAGGACTGATGTCGTTGATTAGTTTGGGAATGGCATCTTTGTCCAACTTCTTCCCATCTCCCTGTTCAGACATGGATTCCTCTTCCACTTGCTCAGAGTCTCCAGCAGCATTTACATTTTCTCTGAGTGGGTAACAAATAGACACAGCTTGATAATGAGCAGTTGGTCACTCAAGATGTGGGAAAAGATGTAAATGAGCAAGTGATCATGCAGCAATTCTGCACCAATTTGATAGACAAAAAGGAGAGAATACTTGAAAAACCTTCTGGAAGTCAAGTGGCACAGGGGGAGAGAAAAAAAAACAGGGAGGGTGAAGAGTGAAACATTCCTACAACAATCACTAGTGTCTCATAAACAATTTTCTCCACCTGCATGCATCAGTAAAGGTGTGAAGAAAAATCCAATGAACTCTCAATTGAGATCACACTGCCTCGAAAACAAATCTGGCATTCATTTTAAAACTGCAAAGGTCTTCAGAATTCATTGGGTTTTAATGAAAGATTTTGATTCGCACTAAGGTGTGCAATTTTTATTAAGAGATGGTATTCGACCCAATTTTTCAACTGGGGTCACATTCACAGTGCAAAAAGAATTAAGATGACACAATACAGAAATTGGACCAGGGTCTTTTTGACTCTGGCCAAGCAAGACAAGTGTGGCCACACCCTAATTTTCCATCCATATGAAGTCTGGTAACAATGATGGCTCGAGTACAATTCAACGTATTGTTTGCTTTGTCAAAGTCATTGTTGTACTAAATCAGATTAGATTATACAAGTGTACCTAATGAAGTGGCTGGTAAGTGTATGTTGCCATTCAAGAAATCCCTTGGACCGTCTCTGCCAAACATGGCAAGACTCCCAGAAAGGAACAGATAGCAAGCGATAGGCTGTTAGATTAGTGTTATGGTTACCACCACACTAAACTGCAACCTTCTGCAATACCTCAGTCCAACAGCGCTTCTACCAACTGTTACATCAGCTGTCAGGTGAACCCCAGGATAGCGATGGTGCAGGCTCAGCTCTCTGTCTGCCAGAGACTGAAAACATGCACTGCCTCTTCTCAAACTGTGTTTCAATGTCTTCTGATCCTCCATGGTTCTCAAACAACCTTTAACAACAACAAAAACAGTGGTCTGTGAGCATCTCTGGATTGCAGCTTTTACATTCAGATGACTTAAAATTCCTTTTTGCTGTTAATTACATGGTCCATAAAAAAGATGCATGACAAAGTTTGCTGACAAGTTGAGTACATTTTCCACACTACAGCAATAAAAATATGTCTAATATTTTATAAAGCGACATACATTGTTGAGAACAACTCTGAAACTCCACAACAGACAAAAAATGTATTTGGTTTACCCGTTTTCATAGCTGTGCCCTGTTTAATAAATCGTGCACGTTTTGCTCTTTATCCCTCCAAAAAATGACGACAGTCCAACTGCCACTGTACATTTTAAATGATTTAGCTGCATTCAATTTCTCTGGTTCATGGTTGTTAGCCGCGGTTACACTTATTGGTTACCGCGTGGCCGAGTAAGGAAACCTAAACCAACTTAAAAACAAACAAAAAAATCAAAAGAACTATTGTATGTTTTGAGTCCGTACGAAATACTGCGTAATAAATAAGCACATTTCTGTCTTGTCCAAGTTTGGGGCGTGAAGTACCCGTCAAGTACGTTCACTGCAAGATGCTAATGTTAGCTAATAGAGGCGAGCTAACCGACGTGACACAGCATCTCGTCCTGCACGGACACTCCGGTAAGAAAAGCTGCACAAAATAAACTGTTAACAGAGATAGCGAAAGACGCTCACTGCATGCATATTACGCCAAAATTACCAGCAGCTGGTTCAAAGCTTACCTTATTGTGGTCTCAGTACGTGACACGACGAGTAGCCATAGAGGCTTCAGCCAGGCCAGTGTCTTCAATGACCGAACTTCAACTGTCAAGTAAGAGAGCGAAATTAAAATACGTTAGTTCTGGGGGTTTCTATTATACGGAGCCCCTGCGGGGACATGCGAGGACATGCGACATATGGTTTCTAGATATCGCATGTCCTTTTTGTGGTCTGATATGTTCAAAATTAATAAAAGGGGATGTAAGCTTGAGGTAATAGCACTTTTATGAAAACGTAAACAAGCACTGTAAATCTAATTAAATCGCGTTTTAGGTTAATTCGACATATTCCACAGATTGAGACTTGTTAATTGAAGCATTGACATTTGCAGCATTGACATTTCTGCTTTGCATTGTAACAGGAAAACAGCATGGAATTTTATAGTAAATAAAGCGAAAGGCCAATCGAAACTGTCACTCACTCCCTTGGTGCAAACAAGTATATTGCTTATATCTTCTTTCCTATGTCTACATTGTTATACTGTTTTTCAGTGGAGTATAAAGTCATGGTTGGACAGATATATGGATGCAACTAACTTGTCAAATCAAAGCACACAAGGTGAAATCAGAAATGTCCACTCGTGTCTCTTACATAGTAGAGTAAATATCACACCTCCCAATCCCTCCACTGTGATATTTGTGTGACTGTTGGCATTCTGGTGGGATTTAGATTGAATGTTGGAAATGATAGGAAAGGAAAGGGCGGATCTGTCATGTTTTATGTATACACACAGTAAATAAGCAAATAGGTACAAACTGGTTTGGCGATTTCAATAAATATTAAATCTGCAGTGCTGCTCACACGGATAACCACTCACAACACAAACAAACACACACACACAAAAGGCCCATGATGAAATGAGCATACTTGAAATTGGATCTGTGTCCCTCTAGCTCGTGCACGCCGCTCTGAAGGATCTAAGTGTGTGGCATAATTTGAAGTGGAGAAATATTCCCCTGATCACTGCAGAACTCAGCACTGAACTCCATTTCCCTTCTCCTCACCTCAGGAGAAAACCTTCACGTGTTAGGAGCCAAATGAGGCTCTCTTATGAGTCTGTGTGCTTATGTCTCAGTCTTTTTTCAGACTGAAATGTTAAGTCACTCCCATCTCACGAGAGCCTGCTGAGGTGCAATGGAAACCATCCCATGTGTCATCTTCATTTTAAATACCACCTATTCCCTCTCAGACTCCCCTCTCTTTGTCTCTTTCTATTCCCCTTTCTCTCTCGATCGCTGTCTTTCTTTCCTCTCGTCTCCTTTTTTTTTTTTCCCTTCACGCCCACACGCTCGCTCGTAGGCTGGGAGATTTCCCTGTTTATTTTTTAATGAAAAAAAAAGTGACTGTGGTGGCGCGCACAGCGCTGCTGAGCTCGATTCAATATTTTTTTTTCCTGCTCAGGGACACTGGTTCCCAAATACATTGTCACAGTTTCTGTGTTGGAATATGGACAAGCAAAACTGTGAAATATTGAGCCTGTCGAAAAAAAGGCATATGTTACTGTGTGCATGTGTGTGTGGAAGTGAGATTGAGCTGGTGTGCTTGCATTTGTGTGTCTATGTGTCAAAAAAACACAACAAATTGCTAATGATAAGAATGCATGTTAATGCTTGACTGGCTGGAGATTATATATTGTGCATTCATTTATGCTAATTATCGCTGTTTAAGGAAAACCTAATTCACCTAGATTTTTCTCAGCTTCCACACTACGCATTTACTACGAGATGCATTTGCAAGTCTACGTCTGATTCCCTGCTCAACAACCTCTTAAGGGCTAAATCGAGGTCGTTTCATACATGGGAACCAATTGGAATTAATTAAACTATGTAAATTAATGAATGCGGCTATCAACCTTGGGCTCCTTCTTTGCCTCTTCTCAGGTATCTTGGCATCGTGTTTCTGGAGACAGCTGCGGTCATACAACCCAGCTTTCAAAGAGGTAAGAACAGGATGCACAAATGCGCAATTCATCCAACAGTTTGGAGAATTTGCACCACAAAATACCTCTTTTTGTGTGTAGTACTTTGTATTCTCACAGGTTTTCACACATCTTTTGACCTTTACAGGCTGTGGATGAATGTGTTACCCAACATAATGTAAAAAAAGCCCCGACAAAAGTCGATAGAATTGTGTACTCGAAGAATATACTCAAAGTCAAGGTCACATTTTGAAGACGTGAACATTTTGAACATATGGTAAAGATCACACAAAGAATTTGAATCCATTGTCTTGTTTTCTGTGCTTTCAACACGCCTTCCATCTGCATACTGACTCATCCTTTCGTTGAGTACTGCGGAGAGTTTGGGTGGAGAGTGGCGTCAGACTTGGAGATTGTGAACTGCAAAAAAAAAGGAAAAGTTTGACACACTTGTACAGCACAATCCACTCATTCACTATTAACTCGGCGAGACTTGCCAGTGAATAAAATATAAAAATTTGTAAAGATGAAATATGAAACTAATTTTCAACTGGGTCACTGTTTTCCATGCACAAATGAACAGGGATAATTGGACGTTCATAGTTTGCTCCTAAATGAATTTGACAGGCCTTTCCCCAGGCTCACCACTAGAGGGTAAAAGTCTTCCTCTCGCCCACTCTCTCAGTTTATTTCTGATACTCACACATGACCTACAAATCAGAGGCATCAGTCGGGAGAGAGGGAACAGAGGGAGAGAGAGTGCAGGGGTTTAGGATTCAGCTCTGCTTTCCCCACACGCTCTCAGCCTAAGAATAACATTTTGTCCTGCAGTTTTCTTCTTCTTCCCTCTAAGTAGAGGCTTTATTCGTGGTTAGAGAGGCTTCTCATTAAGCTCTGTCCTAGGCGTGAATGTCAAATGGATGACCAGTTATCTGTCGAGAAATTATAGAATAGGACTTCGATTATTTAACTGGTACTAAAGGACGGCTTTTATTATAACATATAATACAAAGCAGCAGTTAATTAGTGGTATAATCGATGAAGCAAAACATTTTACGTATCCATTTTTCTGCACGCATTTGAACATTTTAAAAGAACTCGCATCATATATGCTTGTTCATTTGTATTATTGCTGTTGTTGCTTAGATTTTTTTGATATATCTAAGCAAAAGTGGCACTCCCTCAAGCACTAGCACTACTCTGAGTTAGGTTGACAACCCAATTGTAATTTAGTCCTTCCATCCTGCAAGCTAAGCTCAGACAGTGACCGTGATAGACGTTTTAGCCTCTAAACATCCGGGACGTTAACACCGCCACTGTGAGCGGGAGCAGATTTGCACTTGGCTTGAACTGACGTAATGTAGCCTTGTTGAGCTGCGAGCACAGCTGCAGACCCTCGGTGCCATTAAAACTCATCAGAATGGAAGTCTGCTATGTGTTTTCAGGACCAAACTTGCTGTTGTTCTCACAAATAACCCAGGTATAAGGACAGGTGGTTTATGTCTATTCAGAGATGTCTGATAGATGACAGCTTTTTTAAAATTTCCCCACATTTGTTTTGATGTATGTTTCTTTTCTGCAAAGCTTTTCTGATGGCCCTTTAATTGTTTAAAAGTACGATACAAAAAATAAGATTGATTGACTTCGATGAAGTGATTATAATCACATCAGATACAAGAGGTTGTCATCTTTTCTAATTTGTATGAGAAACCATTAACAATGAGTACTTGAAAGGGATGGATAGCTGTACATATGTTATGTAAATTGCTTGCATGTACAATTCACACTTGTAGGTTACAGTCACATACACAAAATAAGACTTTGAGAGTACGATGTATTCTGTAAACATAATATAAGATACACTTTGAAAAAATAGGTCACCAGTACACAAGCTGCAAAATCAGAAAAGGCGGCAAATACTGTCTGCTCCAGCTTTTATTTTCGCTCCTCTTTTGTTCAGCGATCAGAAATGTCGGCGGTTTTAAAGGAACTGTATGTCCTTCATTGAGGTGTAATCCTTTGGTACTCGGTGGTACTCTCTGTATCCTCTACGCAGGCTCCCCCTCACTGGCTGTGGCTGCTGCTTCATGCATCTTTAAAAGATGAGAGGGAGGCTCCACTTTCTCACGCCATGTATGACGAAGAGGGAGAGAGCACGAGACACATGAAGGAGGAACAGTAGGTAGCAGCATGCGGAACATGCGCTCGCACACACACACACACACACACACACACACACACACACACACACACACACACACACACACACACACACACACA
>JAUESF010000006.1:8870629-8900259 GCA_032274765.1 Malacoctenus tetranemus
TGTGTGTGTGTGTGTGTGTGTGTGTGTGTGTGTGTGTGTGTGTGTGTGTGTGTGTGTGTGTGTGTGCGCGTGTGTGCACGCACGCGTGCTTTAGCCATTAGGCAACCTGATCCTCTTGGTTCCCTTCTCAGGTCTGAATGAATAAATGATCCCAGGCTATATGGCTCACTGTGCTAGAGTGAGGGTGTGTGTGTGTGTGTGCATTTGTTGTGTTGTGTTTGAGGGTATGCATGTGTGATGTCATACTTATCTTTCTTTCAGTCTATATTTTTACATCTTTCTCATCCTGAATCCCTTTCCTGATTACTTTGTCTCCTGGAATTTGTCAGATTGGACCTCCAGGCACTCTCATCATTGCCACTGTTTTTTATGTACATTATCAACTTACATGTTTGAGGATCACGAGTGTTAGTTCTTTATCGGTTCTGTGAACTGACCTATTAAGAGCAGTTAAGCTAAATGATACCCACATTTTTTTTGTCTTGGATTTGATTCCCTCCTCAGCCCCCTCCGATGCCTCTTTCCCCACCAACTCCTCTGAGCCAGTCCTTGGCAACTGATGGTTCTCTCTGAGCCAAACGCAAACAAATGGCAGCCTCTCTCTGCAACAGCACGCTGCTCCAACACACGCATGCATAAGCGTGGATGGACATGGCCCCATCATGCACCCATGAGCAAACAGAGGAGCCACATACAGGGCTGGAGATGCAGTTTGCCGGCACATATGTACCAGCATGGAGGAAGACTCATGTGAGCAATCATCCATGCATGTGTATGGCAGATTCATGGCCACACGCAGAGAGATGGAAATGCTGTATAGACACAAACATGCACTCCTCTGTTCAATGCCGTGGCGTTATTTTAGCACAATCTTTAGTTTAATATGAATTCAGACTTATTTTCTCAGAGGAGATGCTGACATGGCTTGGTTTAGTAGGACAAACTCATTTGGCCTAGAAAACCACACACACACGTACACACAAATATACAGGGTGGGTTACTGTATTCATGCCAACTAGTCCCAGATTGGGCGCTCATGGTGACAATGTAATGAGTGGAGACCAATATGTTGCCTGCCTTTCTGCCTCCCTGTTGTTTTTTCTACCTCCTTGAGTGTCGGGATCCCTTATTTCTCCGTTCCATGCCTTGGAGCGTCTGACAAAGTCCCGCTGTGCCCACTTATGTGTCTCCCTCTACTGTCATGCAGCCTCTCTCTGACATGTTGCATGTCTGTGAAGCCTTCCTGTCACCAAAATCTTTTCCTGGTGCAAATTCAGAAGTGATACGAGGCGCAGTGCTTCACATTTGCATTACCCAATGTGTGAATAATGATTTGGCTAAAAGTTTTGACTGTGGGGTTAATGGACACCTTGGAATACATTTTCCTAACAGAAAAATTAAAGAGTTTCTATGCAAATTGTAGCGTGGTGTTTTTCAGTGATATTTTGCTGTAATATGAAGATTTCTTCAGACTTCAGTTCTGTGACGTTTACTCGAATTGAAATTTTAAGACAGTGTATATCTCTGTCATCTACAAAACCACACCATTTATTGAATGTAGGCTAAAAGTGATTCACAATCATTTACTCTACAAAATAAACCTACTTTTAAAGCATTGATTGCAGCTATTTTGATTCACTTTTAATAGGGACTCATAACAATAATTACAGTGGTGATCAGAGATAAACTCAAAGCGCAATGAAGATTCACAACTTCAGACGCTTGGATATGCAAATATCACGTGCAAACTGTGTTTGAGTGATAACGTTGTTTATTGCCCACGTAATAAGACTACATATTCTCTTGACAACCATGCAAAGCAATCACTGCACCTAATGACTCTCCTGAGATGGCTGCCATTCTGTTATAGATCCACCATCTTGTAAGAGGAAGCAGCTCCACAGTGTTATTCGGCTTTGTCTGACCGTAATATGGGGCGTAAAATGGTTCGAAAGACAACATCCAACTCTGCTTTTCCTCGCTCAGTGGTCCAGATTGTGCACCCTGCACCTCAGGCGATGCATATTTGTACCGTGGCTTTGATTTTTTGGATAAAGGCAGTTTCTTGATGCCGTTGCTGAGAGTGGATATGAGATTTTTGGAATTAAACATGTTTTTTTCCCCCCGTCAATCTGTGCCAGATTTTAGTTCATTTATGTTTCTGCAGCAGTGGCATTTTATTTCATTCCTGAAGTGCTCAAGCAGTTTGTTGGCTTTAGGTTAGTTAATTTCATGTCATAAAGCTTTGACAGAGTTTCACAACACAGTTCATTCGAGCTTTTATCAATAATCACTTCTGCAGTGCTTAATCTCAAATCATTGTATGAATGCTGGAAGCATTCATCGAGTAAAAGCTGTTCACCTAAGTCCACTTTTTGCAATGTTCAGTTCTCCGATTACCCCTTGAACTTTAACTTCAAGCTCACAGTATCAGCTCCAGCATTCACACTGCATTTTCTTCTAGGAATGTACTTTTTTTCCCTAGATATTAACTCCTGTCCTTGAAATGATTTCAAACGCTGGATAAATATGTGTCGTCCTCCTCCTCTTTTCAACTGCTCTCTTTCTCTCTCTATTAAATGGAGCTATCTTTCATTATAATTACTGTGACACAGTGGCCTAGTGGTGATCTCTTCCAGTGTTTCATTACTTGAGATCAATGAGGCTTGAGTGACAGATTTGGCCCCGAGATATCTTTGTCATTTGTGTTTATAATTATTCCATTAAACAATAACTTGTTTTAATCTAAGACGACATCTGTAGTGTTGAGTCCAAGCTTTAGACTTGTCAACTCTATAAATGCTCTGACTTACAACTTATTAAGCACATGGTATTATTGCTCTTAGACTGTCGCTTCATCTCACATGATTAAGGATCTCTGTCGACTGTGAGCTAAAATCGTCTCAATAGGGGATTTAGAGAAAAATGGCAGTGATGGTAAAACGCAGGCGGACAACCAGCACAGCAACACCATTTTTTTTTCATCCTGTATAACACTCATTCACACCTGCAGCACAAGTGCAAGAACAACAAAGTTACACACATTTTTTTCCAATCTTCTCTGTATCACACACTGTGTTTTTTCTCTTTCTCCTCGATCGTTCTCACTTTGTTTCATGAATCTGTCTGATGTGGCTTTCACATGGAGGCAGATTATTGCTTTCCAACTAATACCAGAGACATTTCATGCTCAAGTATGAGAAGGGATTTAAGGACAGAAATCTAATCTACTGTAGAGTGCAATGATGAAATATCAGTGTAATATCTACTGAGAAGCTTGGGAAACCTCAATAGAAAGTCAGCGCCAGATATGATGGAGCATTTCTAATCCTATTTTGTTCGCTTTTACCTCCTTCTACCTCTCTTTTTCTTTACCTCTCTTTCCTCCTTTTTCACTGTTTCCTCTCCTTTCTAATCATTTCCTTTCTTTTTTTTTGCATTGATGCTGTATTTTCCCACTATTCACTTGTTTCCTTTCCTTTCCTTTCCTTTCCTTTCCTTTCCTTTCCTTTCCTTTCCTTTCCTTTCCTTTCATTTTTCCATCCCTTCTCTTTCTTTCTCTTCACTCACATTTCAAACAGCGGTGCAGATTTTGAATGCACAGTAAACTGCAGTAGCAGGTGTAATCTCAGGGCCTTGCGTCTTTCATCTGCAGATCTCCCTCTGCAGCCTCTCTGTTGCTATTTATGGCACATATGCACATGCGGCAGCGTGGCTAAGAATGAAGCAGGGATTGGGAAAGCCTTGGCGAGGGAGGAGTAGAGGGCAAGGAGGGGTGAGAAGTAGTGGTTGCCTTCAATGAAAAGCTCATAATCTAGTTTGCACAAAGCTGCCGATGCTTAATTTCGATCTGCTACCGTCTGCACCGGGCTAGAGCTGCTACGAGCTGATTGTTGGTCATGTTAGGCTGGATTTATGTTGACGACAAACGAGGGCGGATAATCCGAAGCAGGTTGAGAGCGCCCAGGCTGTGGCTAGTCTTAAAACACGTCGTCTAAACAGGGTCAGACAACATTCCTCTGCACCACCAGTAGGACTGTCTACTGCCTAGCATGCCACATTATCTTCACAGCTCCAGCCAGCCATGCGTGTGCCTTCACCAACACTGGAATGGGAACAGCCCTATCAGCAGTTTCTCCCCACTCAGTTGGCGTGGTGGTGCTGGTGTGTGCGTGAGTGTGTCGGGGGGTTGATTGCGGGTCGACATGTTAACAAAACGCTGTGCATCCCCCTCTCCCTGCTCCTCTGTCTTTGTCTGCGCTGCTCTGCTGCCCTGCTGGTGAGTTTGTTTGTGTCCAGCCAGCAGTCCTGAGAGTGAAAAGCTTCATCAGCTGAATTACTGGAAGTTAGCTGTCTCTATCAATTAGGTCTTCCTGCTCAGGACACATGGCTGGAGCTGGAGAGCCGCAGTCCGCTCACATGTCCTCTGCTATCCTGCCATCTTGTCACCCTTCATTTAGTCTCCCTCCTCCTTTCCTTTTACCTCCTTCCTCCCCGCGTGTTTCTCTTGCTACATCATATACGCCCTGTCCCCTCTGGTAAGGTGCTAATCCACATCCATATGCAGCAAATTACAATATCCACACGGTGCACGTGTCAGTCTTAACGGGTTCTTCCTGCTCTGGGACAGCTGAAGACAAGCCCGAGGTGAATTTGTTTTTAGTCATCTGAACAAGCTGTAGCATACAAAGGGGAAAGGGCGGAGAGAAGCGGGTGGGAGAAAAGGGCTTGGGGACGAGGAGACCCTGAGGTCCCGAGATAAGCAGTGATCCCTTTCTTTCATTCTTCACATCCTCTGAAAGTGCTCAGAGGATCCTCACAAAGGTGTCGTCATCCACACTATCACACAACACACAGACACACAAAGTCCACACACAGCCTATCATGTGGTCCGCATGACCTGCCATAAACCAACTGTCCACTGCCACCTTGATTGTGGCTTTTTCCCATGCAATTTTAGGTAATGCATAAAGTAAATTGTCAAAATATGAGAAAGTTGTAATTTAAAGTTTCTCTTCACCATAAAATGATTGATTCCTAAGGTCATTTTTTACGACGCCTTATTTGAAAATTGATGAAATGTTATGGATCAAAGTGAATCCTTCAGAAACATCTTGTCTTATTATTAAAAGCTGAATGCGTGATCACAATGAATCAATCCAAATGTGATATTGGAACATCAGGAACTGCAGATTATAGCTGGTTCAAGATGTTTCACATTGTTGACGTCCTTCCACCGTTCTGAGAATAAAACTGAACTTTTCTTCCTTTCCATTCGGTGATGTTGATTCAATCATCCTCCACTGACCGTTGTTATACCGGAGGCTTCTTTCACAGATGAGTTGGCACAAACTAATATTGTATCTCACATTGTCGAGCTGGAGGTGAATATGATGTTGTTGTATGGTTGCTTTTAATTTAAACTCACTTTTAAAGACTTCAGGTCCTTCGCACAAATGAGATTTTTGCATTTTTCTTGTTTTATAGTTTTCAAATTTTATTTTCCTGTATACTTCTCACACTGCTTACTTCCTCATCATACTCTTCCTTGAGTACAGTGCTGTGTTCTTATCTCTGTAAAGAGGGTTAGCTAAAAAATCCTCTAAGAATTTGGGTGAAATTTTCTAGGTGAATGAACGGTGGTACAAATGACAGGTGATTCAATTTTGATGGTCATCTGGTGACTCAAAATGAGATAAAAAAAGGCGTTTCTGTGGCGTGTTCAAGAGTGTGTGGCCCTTTAAGAGAGGTTGGCGTGCAAGAGATGAAAGCAGGAAGGAAGGCAAGCACAGAGGGAAGGAGAGACGCTGTGAATGCTAACAAGCCCTGTCGTAATCCTGTTGCTCTGTAGGTAGACACTGCTAATACATATTGAAATCGAGAGGGAACAGCGACCTCTATTTAGACGTTCCACTATTTGTCAGAGGCCCGCCACAGGCAGCTTGGCGGAGGTATGCACTCTGCCCAGTGCCCTTCCAGTGTGCTCATGTTTGTCCCAGCTGCCAAACTCTCAATCACACCTGGCTGCCACAGTCCAGATAAATCTTTAAAATGTCTGACTTCGTAACGAGGTCAATGATTAGTTTGTCAAATTGTGTTTGCAGGTGGTGAGTTGGCTCGTTTCCATGACGACCGTGGTGACGGTCGGCTGTCATTGCACAGTGAGCTCAGGCAGTTTTGAGACGGTGCTTAACCAGATTTGTGAGACTCGCTGTGAAGTGAGAGGATGTCATGTGATCGGTGTCACATGAGCTCCTCTGCCCAACAAAGAGTGAATGTGTGCTTACAGTTGGGGTCAAAGTTCATCGTGAGTGATCTTATGTCTGCTTCTGAGCCGCCTGTACCCGTTTCCAGCCTTGTGTGTGTGTGTGTGTGCGTGTGTGTGTGTGTGTGTGTGTGTGTGTGTGTGTGTATTGGTTATTCTGTTTCCTCGTGCTTGTGGAGATGCAGATGTGCCCCAGAGAGACAAGAGGGAGAGAGATAGAGGGTCACATGGGCTCACCATGTGCTGCTGCTGGAGGCCTGGCGAACTGGCTTCGAATAACAATCCTCTCACTGTGCGCGCACGCGCGTTCGCACATGTGTGTGTGTGTGTGTGTGTGTGTGTGTGTGTGCGTGTGTGTGTGTGCGTGTGTGTGTGTGCACGCGTGAGCTCACTGTGAATAGCAGTACAGTAAGTGGGATTTGATTTGATTTGAACTGAAAGCACAGACTATGAACAAGTGATTGTGTTTAATTTTTTATCAATTGTGTTGTGACGTTGTAAATTAACCTGTTGTGAAATACATATGTAACTGTGATTTGAATCATCGTGATAACTTAAGTGAAAAAAGGATTTGATGAAACAACATCCAAGTAAATGTCGCAATGATGCATGTGCACGAAAAGCGAAAGACAAAAACTTCAAAAAGGTCAATACAGATAAAAAACATGTGATCAAATGAGTTTTGAAAAAGAAAATGAATATAATGACAAAACTAGAAGCAGTCGAAGAGCACAAACCTTCACATACATGCCCATTAACCTTTCCCGGTTCTGCTTTGTGCACACCAGACTCTCTTCAAGGTTCACAAGCTCTTACAACATGCCACGGAAATCATGTTTATCCAACATTTTTAATCACTGGATGACAGGATTTATACTAAAATTTGTCTACTTGTCCCTCGTACCACCCTACAACCAGCCTACGAATTTCATTGCAATCCTTCAAAGACTTTTTTTCCGACGTTGGTAAAAAGCGTAACTCTGCATTGCAGATGTTTCCACATCTGATGACCAGAAAGCTCTGCAGCAGGCAGAAAACCTCTGCAGCACACCAGCCAAAAACGTACAACAGCCTTTTATTGCGCATGTATCATCAGAGTTGCTGATGCTCCGGGATGCAGAAATCTATGTGTGGCGCTTTCTGGTCACAGTCACTGACGCTGAAGCTGTAGGACGTAGGATACGGGACTCTCACTGAAGTCTGACGTGCAGCTGAATCAGACTGAGGTCATCATAATAACTTGCACATTTTTGACACAGTCAGTGCCTCAAAAAATGTGCAATGAAGTAAGAAAGTATCAACACCAAGAGAAAATCTTTCAGCGTATTCAGACATGGACACAACGTTGGACGTACTTACTGACAAGGACCGATGGTGTGAATTACACATAAATTGACGTTATGCTGTCATTCTTGTCATTGAAAATGTCTAAATGTCGTCTCAGATTTCGTTTGGCTCTGCTCTTTGTTATTCAAGTGTGCAGTATCATCATGCCAAGATCCAAAGAGCGTTCAGAGGCCTTCAGATGAAAAGAGATGGATGCTTTTGAGTCTGCCAAAGGACTGCAAAAGATCTTGAGCTGATTTGAAATAAATTATTCCGCCGCAAGGTAATTCAACTACAAGTGATATGGATTTCACATGACTGCCAACTCGTTCAGGTCTGGTCGTCTCAGCAAATTTGCGGTGTTTGATGCCAGGAAAGAAATCTTCAAGCGAAGTGAAAATTTTCATCAGAGGATCTGCAGGTAGCTGCTGCAGCTGACGGTGTCAGCGTGTTGCATCCACCATCGCAACGAGAGTCAAAGTTGACCTTCTTTGGGAGACGCGCCAGGAAAAGAAAGCTTTTATTGTCCTAAAAGAACATTAGAGCCAAACTCCACAGCAGTCTGTTGGTGAAGCTACAAGCAGGGAGCAGGCGGGTTTTGGATAATGTGCTTTGGACAGACACATCAGAGACAAACAGTTGTCTGGCCAGCAGACATGTTTGGTGAAGACCAAACACATTTTTTTCAGAGGAAGAACCTCACACCATGTGTGAGGCACCATGTGCGAGGCACCATGCAGTCTGATGGTTTTTGGGTTGTGAGCTAAAATATTTAGCCTCATATCATGAAGGCCTTCAATGAAGAGTGAGAACATCTGTAGAGGATGACGTCCGTCCTGGAGGATTGTTGTCCTGCATGTTGTTTGGTGCGTTAAACATAAACGAAGACCCAAAACATGATGTTGTTTGGTTGAGTGAGTTGTCTTCTAAAACCAAATGTTGGTGCCTTGCTGCCCCTGTCTCGCCCTGTGATTTCACATGCACAGGCGAGATGCTAAAACCTTATTCAGTCCGAAAGAGGTGTAAGCACTTTCCACAGCAGCGATTGCTCTTAATGTGTGAATGTAAACAAGCTAAAATATGTCTTTTACCATGTAGCATCTAGATTCACAGAATGTGGACGTGCTAAACATGCAGGTCAGGGACCCCCCTCGCTTCAGGATTGGACAGCTCTCCAAAACACATCACAGACAAGGTCAAAAGTCGCATCTTCCAGCTAAGTTGGAAAAAAGGATGCATTTTCCAACATGACTGCACCACTTTAGCTTGTGTTACTGTGAATTTTAAGTGAAATTGTGCATTTAAAAAAATCAATACAAATCTTTAAACGCGAAAGCTGCCCCTGTCTACCAAGAGTCTGTTCGTCTGGCACTTGATAAATTTTAAATGACTCTGAGAAAGCTCGGGCCAAAATGTGTCTCGAGCTCTTCACTCCTCTTTATTTGACTCTGGAGCAGATTACTCTTCTTCCTCTGGCTCTGTTTGCCCTTGGTCTTGTCTGAATCCTTCCACTTGATGCAGAAATGAGAGGGTTTTTTTGCCGGAACGACTGCAGAGAGAAGGAGACAGTCAGAGGCCAGGAGAAGAACAGGAAGAGGAGGAGGAGGAGGCGAGCGAAAGGAGAGCAGGAAAGGTCACAAGTGTCTCAAAAAGACGCTGCATCCAACATCTCTGAGTCACAGTTTGTACTCAAAAGCAGCAACTCGAATAGAGACAGAAAGAGGTCAGTGGATAGAATAACACGGCGTGGCTTTGGACTTGTCAAAGATTCACTGTAAACCATTAGACCGATGTTCTTTATTGTATCTTATTCAGAAAATCATCATAGTCTCCCCATCAAGCAAAAATAACAAGCTGTATTTTAGTGGCAGGTACACAGTGAGATGACCAGTGCTGAATTACCTCCCACACGGTTGATGTGAGTCCAGTCATCCTCGGTTCAGCTCTGTGGGAGCTAATGCAATGCGGGTCTTCCTCCTGCGGTTTATGTTTTTATGTAAATGTGGGATGATTATTCATCATTTTCTGACAGTACAGGAAGCTGTGATCACAACACTGGCATCATCACCTTTGGATTTATCAAAACATGCCAGCAAGCAGCGATTTAATCCAGCTGACACAAAGCCACGTTTCAATCCAAATGTAGTTCTTGTTCCCGGAAATGTCTTCTCTTGTCCTCTCTTCTTTGTTTTTTAATTTCACTTTGTCTTGAGGGAAACATTTGGGTACTCCGCTGCTAGTCTTTGCAATATTTTATACTGAAACAGCTGAATAATGGACCTAAAAATAACACAGAGTGCAGAAAAAATAAAACCAAACAAAAAAAGAGAACGTGACAAAGAAAGAACAAAACAAGCAAACGAAAGAGAACGGCCGTTTTTTTTTTTTACCAGCTCTGTTTCCTGCCAATGTTGATTCTTTCAGAAAAAAAATCAGAATGACAAATTCCTATTATTTCATCTGTAATACAAATGTATTTACAACATTTCAGTGGCCTTATCACTCACTGTTTTCACTTTAGCAAGGTGCTGCTAATTACAATTTGATGTTTTTTCAACTAACATTGATTTATTGTCTGTGTGAAAAAAATCTAATTCCACTGTTTTGTGTTTGTCACCAAGACGACTCAATATTCATGCATTTTATTTCATGTCTGGACAAGGATTAAAAACAATATAGCACAGTATGTAGATTACTGACGCTCAAACAACACTTGGCAGAAAATTCAGATGCAATTCTCTCAAATAGATGACTCCAAAGCCAAGTTCAGAATAACTTCCTTCGTCAGCAGAAACACCAAACTGAGCTGTCGAACTTCTTGCCAGTTGTTGAGCTGCATGTTGCCTTTCATTAGAGCTTCATAATACTCGTTTTAAATGGGAAATTCTAATTAGAAATGTGTAATGACTTCATTTCTGAGGGGTTTATTGTTTGTTTTTTTTCGTGCAGCGAGTAACACATCACGTCCTGCCCCAGTTTACCAGGTGCAGTCGTAGCTTCCAGGTTTAGAATCAATCAGCGCTTTGGCGATGTGTGTGCATATTTTAGCCTTTGTGTCTGTCTGTGTGCGCGCCTTTGTTGTTCCCCTCAGCTGCTCCGCGGCGTCCTGATGGGGCAGGAGTAGCAACAGGAGATCATAAACAGCAGCTGTGCCCGGTCAGGCCACACACTGCACTCTACCTGTGAGCGGACCCTGTGAAGCTCGCTGTGGAGGTGACAGAGGGGAGTGAGCTGAGGGACCCGCACTGATCAAAGCCTTCGGGAGTGTTGTTTTATGTTTGTCTGTTATGAGCATTTTATCGATTTTTTTTGTTGTTTTTTTTTTTTACAACAAAACTCAATTTCTGTTGTCTGGGGGAATCCATCCATGCAGCAGAATTTGTACATTAAATGGAGAAGTTGTTAAAAAAGTTAGTTCACATATTCACCTTCCTTAGGGGATCGATACTCATGGCTGCTGATCATTGCTTGGACTCTCGTGACGCCGCGAAATGAACATTTCAGCTCCAGAGTGAAAAAGACCAGATGAAATTCAATGCGATTCTGTTATCCTCACGTACTTTATTTACTCAAATTGTGACCTAATTTTGTCCAATGTTGGCCTGTCTTTCCCGCTCGCTTCATCCAGAAATATGTGCTGCATAAGATATGAGTTGCATCACTGCGTTCAGCAGGAGGTGTTAGATATCACCGACTGGTGTTAAGCAGGAGTCTTCGACTTAGAGCAGCGCCTTACTTTGGAAAGTCACAGTTTTGCCAAACGTAATGACTAAGCCGCTTTCTGTAAAGCCAAAATGTTGATGTAAGTCGTGCTAAAAGAACAAATTCATGACGATAGCCACTTCACTTTCTCCCTCAGTATCCAAAACGCTCGAGTTACATTCGTTGAACCCTCTCAAGTGTCATGAATTGGTCACGAAATGAGATCTTGTCTGGAAATTTGGACGCACTCCTCCTGATATAAATCTTACATGTGACCCGTATATTTAACTATCTGCTGCTGCAACTCTTTGAAAAGTTAGGACATAGATGAAAAGGGTCAGACATTCATGATCCAATGTCTTGGTTTATGCAATCTGAGGCGTTTTAGGTTATAAAATCAATGAATGTGACCCCATATGAGTGAACAAACATTTATTCAATGATTACTTCTTTTCTATTTTTCATCCCAGCAGGTTCACCAGACGGCACACAGAGCCTCTAATTTAGGTGCCGACTCAAAATAATTTGTTCTGACAGAAGATCTCTGTGCCAGCACACGTATGTACTAAATACACCACATGTATGTGATGTGAACACACTTTCCTGCTCTCCTTCTGTGCCTTAGGTATGTGTTTGATGGTAATTGCTCATTACATACTGTGTTACTTTACTAATTACGGAACAGACACAAAGTCAAACCTACACTGCTCATTACATTATTTGTGTTTATTCAACCAAGCGCTAAAGACCCGCATGCAGGAGCCGTTGTCTTTGACGTGTGCAGGATTCGAGTCCACACGCGATTTAACGAGCAGCCAACCAACGTATTGAGATTATATACAGGCCATCGACTGCCAGTTCAACATTAACCCCGGTGACTCAGGAAGCAACACTTCACACTCTGATCGTTAGCGAGGAAGCTAATGACACGCAACACGCTGTGCAGGACGAAACTTCAGAGTCAAGGAGGAACTTTGTTTTATCAGGGGTGTGTTTCCTTTCTGTTGGCTGCGTGCCCCCCCCCACACACACACACCCACACCCCAAACAACAAGACAACCAACGTGCTGACAAGCCCCCATTCTGACAGCAAAATGAGACACCTCCCAGAATTCATTGAGTAAAGTCGTTTGAGTAATGCAGACAGTACAACTGTCATCAGGTGACTGTTGAGTTGTTCCCTAACTTCTGCATGCTATCAAATTACAATTTCAGGTTAATGATTTACATAACTAGGTCTCTATATATCAAGAAAGGTGTTAATTTACGTGCAATTCTCATAATTTGTAGAAATTGCGGCTGTTTTACGTGCTCCGTAATCAAAATATTTCACCACTTTACTTTGGCAAATCACATCTTGCTCCCAGTCGGTGCACAAGTGCACTTGATTGATGCACTTAACATGAAAAAGTAAAAGGAAAAAAGAAGAAAAAGTGACAAACTGAGGCCCAATTTGATCGCATGCATTATGCAAACAGAAGCAGTGCTCCAGACTTTTTATGCTAATACAAAATGCATTCACAAAGTCGGCGGCGTGGCCCCATTTTAGAGATAACACATGATATTGTGAGACGGAAGGAAGAGGATAATTCAACAAAATTACTATTTCACCGAAATCCAGTTAAAGAAGCACAATAACTTAAGCAATCAATATTTCAGGGATTTAATTTTTGATAAAATGTTTGTGATGTTTTTGTTTTTCCTTTTCGAGTTGTCAAAAAGTCTCTAAAAAGAGAAACTTAAGGAAGGATAAGAAGCAGTAAAACTTCCTAATGCGCTTGTTACTGGCAGTAAAACGTCTGTGTGTTTATCTTTTAAGAATATTTCAATGTGTCTGTCTGGAAAGAAAACAGCTGAGAGTTTCCAACCATAGTACAGAGAAAGGAGGATGAAAAGAGGAGGGTGAGGAGAGACAGACGAAGGGAAAGGTCCCCGCTGATAGGATGGGATTAACTGTCCACACCGAGCTGTCATCGTCAACGTAGATCTGGTGGACACATAGCATTAGCAGCCGTTGCTACGGCGACTGTAACCAGAGATACCGGCGCTGGTGTTCAATCACACGGTGAGGTCATTCATTGCCCTCGAGAATCAGATCACCCATTACGGCCGGGCCGCCGTGGCACATTTATACATCAAACTAAGCAACCGAATCCGGTTCGCGGATCCTCAGCGGCCTCGCCGAAGGTCGAGTGTCGGCCTCTGAAGATTGTGTCGGTTTTAATCTGAGGGAAAGATGCGGAGAAAGAGGAAAAAAACCTGGGCTGTGTGCATCGTTGTAACAGACAAAACATCCACGCCAGGCGACATTTCGCACGCAGGAATATTCCCTCAATTTGCAGTCAAACAACACGTTTGACAAGAAAGCAATCACAGCGACGCTTATGAGAAGGTGCACTGCAGCAGGATCAACTGTTTACACTTGTCAGACATCTGATATGCTGCCTCCGTGCTGTTATTTAGGCTACACAGTTAATCACAGGAGGTGTATAGGCAGCGCATATCGATTAACACGAATGCAAACAGAAAGTGAAAAAAAAACACAATTCATTTGCATTTTAAAAGCCATTTGCATACAAGTCAAAAGGACTGCTATTTGTCAGTGCGAGACAGTGCTCCAAGACCTTCACAGGGCCAGTTTATTGCTCCAGGACACCTATCCTATATATATTCAGTTACATTACCTACATACATACGGTGATCTATAAGTCCCCTGAGACGCCGGCGTCTGTGAGAACGGGGTTAACGAAATGACTGAGCCGCTGCAAGGTGAGATTAGGGAACTAAAGCATAATGCCAGCAGGGAAGGTGTTGTTTCGGCTCTCAGGGAAATGAAAGGTGGCTTTATTACATCCTAATAGGGCAAAGGAAAATAGATTCAATCAGCGGCGCCCGATGGTGACAAAGAAATGTGTCAGGCTGCGCAGCGGCGTCCCAGATATGAGCGCGGGGTTAAGTACAGGTGTTGTTCCTTAGAACAAGACTTATGTTATGGAACCAGGTTATTAAAGGAAACTGTGTGTTGATACGGAGGGTCAGCACAATATCCTGGGAAAAGATTACACAGAAAGTTCACAGAAGGAGGTGAGGTGACACCGACTATGTTAATGGTGGAAAAAAAATTGGTAAACACACAAGGACTGTGTTATTTGCATTTCACCCCGACCTCATTTCGTTCCATATGCATTTGCAACTGAGAGAAAGAGAAGCTCTGAACCTTTTAATGTGTTTGGTAGAGTCTGAGTGCAACCAATGCAAGGAACAGCACTCTCCTCCTCTTCAGCATCAACTGTTTCAGGAGCCTTGTATCGGAGACGATGCACTTTTAGCGGCAGTGGTGTCAATACATTTGAAAGTAGCAGGTTAATGTTTGAAAGCAAGCAGATTCGTCTGTTGCAAGTGCATGATTGTGGATTCCCTTCGGCTAATCTTGTTCCCTCAGACAGACCAGAAAACAGGCATATGAGGTCAACCTGACGACTCTGAATTGTCCATAGCTGTGAATGCGTGCATTTGATTGTCAGTCTGTCTGTCCTGATCAGGGTGCACGCTGCCTGCGCTCAGTGACAGCTGGAATCAACAAACCTGAATAACCTTAATTGGATTTAGCAGGACAGATGATGAATGAATGCAAATATTCATAACTCTGTAGCTTTAACCTTTTCGCCGCCTGTCTTTGCAGCTCTCCTCTCCTCTCCTCTCCTCTCCTCTCCTCTCCTCTCCTCTCCTCTCTCCTCCCATTACCAGATGTGACCTATCACATGCCCCATCTGTCTAATGCACCTCATATCTGCAACAGTGCCATCTCCTCACCACAGCCCAGACGTTTCTCTCTCTCTCTCTCGCTCTCTCTCTCTCTCTCTCTCTCTCTCTCTCTCTCTTCCCTCTCTCTCTTCCATACCACACACATGCATGCATGCAGTCACAAATGTTGCTTGTGATTGCCTCCTTCACTATCTACTGTATCTTGGCTCTCTTACAGCCTCTTTGGGCTGCACTCAACATCTGCCTCTATTATCACACGTCTGTTTGTCACTCTGATGCTTTGCAGCGATAGTAAGCCGGCGGCATCGCACTTCAGGAACCAGATCTGATGTTGTGATCACAGACAGGGGAGCGAGGGGACAGCGGCTGTGCGCGGCCCCGGTCACGCCGCAGTACAGTGGGCTCTCACATTTGGGAGGTTTTCCCACCTAAATGTTGTTTTCACTGTGAAGCGGACCTCATTATTTATTTATAAGCTAAACTCAACCCCAGATTAGGACTGACCTACTTATCTTTCGAACACTGAAGCTTGGCGCTCGCTCCCTCGCCATCTTTCATCAAGCGGGCGTCTGTTTCTGCGACTCTTCCCTCCATCCCTCCGTCTTCTTTCTCGCCTGCCGCCTCATCCCTCTATTTTGCCTCTCCTTCCGTCTCCTCGATATGCAGCCTGTCACACAGTCACTTCTGTTGCTATGACGAGTCTGCGGGTGCGAAAAAAATGGAGGCTCGCGTTCGCAAGACCGCGGCGAAACGAGAGAAGAAGCTGCAGACGAAGGCTCGGAAAAGCGGGGAGGATGAGGATGTTGATGATGACGAGCTGGAAGAGAATTGAAAGGCAAATTGGGACAGGGTGAGACTCAGGCAGCGGGAGGTGAAGAAAATAACAGGAAGAGGTGGTGAAATGGAAGAAAACAAATTGGAAATGGGGCAGAAAAAAAATGAGGCAAGTGTGTGAAACAAGTCAGTGATTGCAAAGGTTAAAGATGACGGCTCTTTCTACCCTCGGGTTGTGCAACCTTTACAATCAGAAAGAGACATTTCCGCCCCTCCCGTCCGTTTGAATAAAGTTTTGTCTGAAGCTGCACAACACATTTTTAACACACATTTGTAATCCAGCAAAAAAAACAGCAGAGTGAAGTCCAGATTGCCACCACAAACTTACGTGGTCCGAGTGCGAAATAGATCGAATAGATGTTTATTGTAACGCATTTGAAGTTGCAGTGCTCCACCTTTGAGTGATTGGGGGTTACAGACCCTGGTCTGCCTCTCCTGGAAGTTAGTAGAGAGACTGAGGTTTCTATGAGCAGAGTGAAACCACAGTGAGGATGGAGTAGCTGGCCAACGGAGAAAGGAAATCAAGGTTCGTTTCTCTCAAAAAACTCCACGTCACTCGTTGATGTTGTCATGGTAATCTCATCATTTTATTTTTGCCACACATGGCAATCAGCAGCAACAGGACACCATAAAAAAAAAAAAAAACGCCAGTAAAGGGATGATAAGAAGAGTCGTGACGGAGAAAATCATGTTCGCGTCAAGGGTATAAGTGTATATCAGACGCCAAACTGCTGCACTGCAGGAAAATCCCCTCCTCAAGTCTCCACTGTACAGAAATTGCCTGAATCAAATTTTTATGGAGGCAAAATAAAAGACAAATGGTGTCAGATGCTCGGAGACAGCGCGGATAACTCAGTCCTAACCTTGATGCTCCGGCGCTGTGCCGCCGCCGAAACAAAATGGAAACCCTGTTAGGAATGACGATGCAGTTTCTCCTTCACAGAGGGGATTTTATGAAGCGCTTCTTCGGAAAAAAAAAATAAGGCTGCGAGTGTTCGGAGAGTGCAGCTCCTGCTCTCGCTGACGGTCCTCGTGCTCCTCTCTCCTTTTGTCTCTGCCTTGGGGTGTGTGTCGATTCATTTTGCATGGGTGTGTGTGTGCATAAAGTCTGGAGCTGTTAGCCGCTCCTGAGACGTCCCCTGTCAGGTGTTTTTCATAGGGACCGGAACCTCCTGTGGGGCCTGTTTAGGTGACCACACACATGTGTGCACCACAGTCACATCTGCACTGAGAAACAGACACAAACGGATATGAATCTGAGTGAAACGACAAGGTCACAGTTTTTTTTTCAGGATGCTGAGACGTCCAGAAGATGATGGAGTGGAGGGAGAGAGAAAGAGGAGGAAAGAGTACAAAATGATGAGTGGGGGATATTCCTTTGTAAATGATGAGTTCTCCTTGACCCCAATTATCCCAGCAGGATCAGGTGATTATCATTTTTTCTCAGATTTTGACGCCTGTTTTGCTGCAAGTTGCAGTGTGGCGGCATGTGAAGTGGGAGACTAGTGGAGAAAGACAAATTTGTTCTTTTATTTTACGGTGTCCTTGTGTACGAGGCTGTTTATTGTCCTTTATTTGGAGCGAAAGCTCAGTTCAAAACTCACAAATGTAGGGTTCAAATGAGGTTAAAACTTCAAACACTGAAGTCATTAAAAATTCACATTTTGTTGACAAGAAAGACTTCATAAATGAATCTTTGTAAGAAGAACGTGGGATGAGTAAGTAAATGTTAATAAACCTTCAAATAAATAGATAATGAATCACCAGAGGGATACATAAAATTGCAAAAAAAACAACTCAAAGTGTTTTGTACTTGAAATAAGCATAAAAAACAAAGAAGTCAAAAATTCACCTGATAAAATAGTTCTGCAAAAAAAGCTATTTTGACTTGGATTTAGATTTTTCCAGTGCGTCAAAGGTAGAGCGGCCGTCCCACTGCTTCACATAACCCAGGCTGAATGTTGAGAGAGAGAGAGAGAGAGAGAGAAATTACCCCTTACTAAGAGAACATTGTCAGTACTGGTTTATCCTGAGGTGGTCATAAAATATAGGCAACCGGGTCAAATAAAAACAGAAGAGCCTTCTTGGAAGAGCATTCGATTTTTGTGTGTGTTTCCTGCCCAAGGGGCTTATTGGCTGACAGGATCCCCCCCTAAAACAAAACACTTCTATCATCTGGAAACGGTGCATAAGTGCAGCACATTTCATGGAAATCTGGCTAATCATGTGTACGTCGCAATGTGCTTCACCAAAGTGTTGCTACGGGGAGGGGGGGGACTGTAATCGCAAAGGCACGCTGCATGAAGGGGTCGAGGAAATAAGAGAAATCGTTCCAGTTTGTCCTCCAGGGATGGTGAACGCCGCCTTATCAAGTGTTGTAGCAGTCGGTTCAGAACCAGTGATTTTACAACGCCAGGCTTCGCGGGAGGCGGTGAGTCAGCTGACCGGGGGGACCGGCGAGGACCAGCAGGCTTTTGTACCCGCAGCAACACACTGAACTTCTGCTCCTGTGACACACAGTGAGTCGCCACCGAAGCTGTCATCGTCGGATGCAGAGAAAGCCCGAAAGTGGCGAAAAGTCAGCTGCCAGATTATCAGTTTAAATCACGCTCGGCTCGCCGGCTCCATTGGACAAACACACGATCATCCCGTCGTGGTGCCAAAACCGAGCCCCCCCCCCCACCTCCTCTCTCCACACATGCATGCAGATAAACTCTCACCTCATGACCTTTGTTCCACTGAAAGCTCCTCAGATTACAGATCACAGCGTCAGATTGAACTGGCGCAACTAGTGGCGAACTTTGCTGTTTTGTTCAATGAATCATCTTCAGTTCGGGTCAATTTATTAAGCAGCGAGGTTTGATCAGAGAAATGAAAACTGATTAACTGCACAATTTGTGGTTGGACGCATATTTGGTAAGAAGTTTTAGTTCTGCGATGTAAATCATCGGATTTGTTTTGCAGGATTTTTCTCTCTGACAGGAATCGAGTGATCATAGAAGATGTTTTAAATACTCTTAGATATATTTAAAGGACTAATTATTGCTGCTTGGAAGTTGATGTGTATGTTTGTATTGTTTAAAATCTTTTCTCTCTCTTTCCTTACCCAGGATGTAGTATTAATATAATGAATAGTATTACTCTTATTTTCTTTTATGTTCTATGTTTTATGCAGTTTGTTAGAACTTTGTTTTATGACTATGTTTTGCTTCAAACCCTTGTATTTTGTGTATTTTTAAATCTTGATAGATAAAAATTAAAGAATGATAATAACAGTAAATCTTCATGAAGCTGCAGACCTCAGCTGTTCTGCTGTGCTCCCTTTAAAAAAGGTGTTCCTGCAGAGTCCTGAGTTGCTGTAGGCTTTAAAAAACAGAGGCAAATCCAGACAACAAACAAGACCACAGTGTACGATCATGCAAATAGCTTTCTGAGGTTGTACTCGGGGGTAAGTTGGGACATAACATTGGCATGCTAAGCACACGGAGGTTGCGCTGCCATGCTGGGGTCTGGCCACTGATATTAACTTGAACCATCTCAGTTTGACCTGTTATGCCGGCTGCTTGCAAATAAACTAAGTGGAGCGAATGTAAATTTGAGTTCTTCCAAAGCACAAGGTGAAAAAAATAAGTCAAGTAGGTCGTGTTTAACCACTGTGTTTGTAACACCGAAGCTAAAAAACAGTCTCTTCACAGTCTGATCATGAAGTAAATGCAAAGCTGCATTACTGGAAGCTTTGGAGAGCAATAAAGCAGGATTCCCCCCTGCCCCCCTTGTTTGAGCACCTCATTGGTTGAATTAGAGGGAAGGAAAGAACAAACTCTCATTTGAAATAATACATTGTTTTGGATCATCAGCTTGGAAGCCAGACTCATTAATAGATGTTTATTAAATGCAGGTTACACGTTGCCTCCTGCACTCTTCACAAGCCGCGCTCCCTGTTTCTGCACAGTTTCGTCATCCAAACACGAGTGTTGAATGATGTTGTTCTTGCCGGAGCTGCGTCATTCGTCTTTCTCAAAAGAGTAGGCGAGGAAAACTGCTCCAGATATTGCTTTATAGTGCTAATATTTATTTATTTATTTACCGTGGTGGAGAGGTGTCAGAATAAACAAACGCGAGCCAACAGGAAATAGCTGCTTTTTCTTTCGGCTGAATGAAGCAAGTCTGTCTGCAAGAATGGAAACCGCCTGCGTTTGGCTTCTTCCCTGATACGTTTCAACAATGCTTTGGTTCTGTGACGCTGTCAGTGTGCTTACTGGTGCACCTGTCCAGAAGACTCAAGATATTTCCATTACAGGATGAACTGCGGTCGGATCCGCAGGCATTGAAAAGAACCTGCGGGATGAGACCTGACGACTGTCTCACACTTCTTCTTGATTGACATTTCTGATCTCTAATAAAATACCCCGACGTTCACGTCTCTCCAGCATCGAACTGTCAACACCGCGAACTCCACATTTTAATTCGGCCCGATCATTTGAGAGCAGACATCAGAAAAACGTCCATCAAACGGAGCAGCTGTGTTTTGCATAAGCCAAACTTTGGATCGCATTGTTAACGTGGGCACGCCAGCACTCTGACGGCTGCACGAAGCAAATGCAGTCTCACAAACTTCACTTTTTTCAGTAATAAAGTTGAGAATCGTGCAATTTGAACAAGTGCAAAACAATCACTCTGTAAATGCGAAAAATAGATCAAACCTTTATTTGATGAGTGTATTTCATTTCGAGGAAGATCAACAAATTTTCCAAGTTTATACCTTGAAGCTGAGATGTCCTGAAGTTAATTGCATTTTAAGGTGATCCTGGTCACTTTACTTCACTCTCTTTGTGCATCTGTGCGTGCGTGTGTGTCGGTGTGTGTGCTGTGATGGTTAAATGGCTGCCCACAACTTGGCAGAGCGCTGAAGAGGCCTCGCCATGCATCTCAATGACTGCAGGCACACTGCAGAGTGAGTCAAGCACTGTCAACACTGGGAGAGGATTCAGTCTCATCACGGGCTCTGAGTTTGTGAAGGCTGAGGTGTGTCTGCCTTCAAATGAATGTCTTAAATGAAACCCAGCAGCAACACACACACACGCCGGGTGGAAAACAAATCCTGGGACCCACAATGCACCTGTTTTTAAAACCTCAGCAAATAGTTAAAGGTTTTAAAGGTTGCAGTGGGATTGCAGTCGCAAAAGCAGCGAGCCGTTCTGCATGCATGTGTGTGTCTCAAAATAAATTTGGATACTCAGTAGCTCGCTTCGTCATATCTGGATGAACCTCCTTTGTTGTGAAACTCAGATCCACTGAGTGACATCAATGCAAACACACTGTGTTACCGTGACCAGCCGGGCGTCCGTGCCTGTGTTGTTTCAGCGACCCGCACACCCAGTGTCATTATGGGTAAATTACCTATCTGAATGTCATGATGACTCACAGAGCTTTTCACGGGCAGGGGTGCGACAGTAATCAGCACGGACAGCCAGAGTGTCTGTTTATGGGCGGGGAGCGAGTCCGTGCACGTGTGAGCAGCCAGTTTTTCTCAGTATTTAAAGCCCGCGACTGTCTCGCCGTGCTCCGACTCCAACGCTCACCAAATAAGCACTTGGAATAATCTTCCGCGCTTTCACAACCGTGAGCCGTCGGGTCACATTATATCTCTGCTTGTGAAGCAAATCATGCAGCAGTCAGTTTGTATACCGGCATTTGTTGCTCCCAGAGGTGCAACTTTTGTGAGTTTAATAGTAAAACCTTTAGAGGGCTCCAATGTAATCAGCCTTCTATTATTAAAACTTAAGAGCTTCGCTTGTGGAAGGTTTCAGCCGGCGAGGCTTATCTGAAATAGCAACATCCCTGCAAACGTTTGAAGTAAGGAACAAAAGTGCACGAGAAGGCGAGGCAACATTTTCCAAGGTCAAACTGCAAAACTGTTTCATATTGAATGGTAGCATCTTCGAACTGCAGCTGCATTTCAGAAGTACTAATAGGTAAGAAACCTAACCACAGATTCCACTCCCACGTATTGCAACGCAAATAGCACAGAAGTTTTAATGCAAACCAGCGCATCATCTACATTGCTTCCGACTGATGATACTCAATGATTTGTGGCCTTCATTGTTCTAGTCTCAGTCAGTTTTGGCTTCCTGTCGCTTTAAAGGACCTCCTCGCAAAAGCGCTTTTACTTCTGACTGGCCAGCTTCCAGGTATCCTGTCTCTCAACAGCCTTCAGCCTACAGGCGTGTAATTTGACACCAGCCTTGTCATCCCACCAGCTGCCACCGTGACTCGAGTAGACGATCGCATGAGGCCATCCATGTAAACCCTTTAAACTCTGGCATTCAAAAGAGCCTCACGCACACACTTTTTCATACGCTGAAAACATCACGTTAGCTTCATTGATCGAGACATAAGTCACCAACAAACAAGTTGAACAGTTAAAACATTGGGAGCATTTTTCTTGTTGTAATCCAGATAAATTGCATTTCCAACAAACTAGAAAACCTCTTTTTTGAAAATTTTCAAAGACTTTAGCCAAGATCTTTACGTTTCTCAATAGCAACATGAGAAGTATTAACAGCCACAATGTGTTGTTTATTCATTCATGACTGAGAATACAATACACTGCTATAGATCCCTTTAAACCCCATTTACAAGTAGCTTTAGTAGAGCTGAATTCAAAGGCACGGTTTTCCGTCTAAGGTACAAACTCCCGGGAAAACAAACAGCTCAGCAGAAATGTGCGGCCCATGTTTGTCATCCCGTAGCGTGGACGTTTCATCACGATGCCTTTGAGCCCACTGTACGCCGGGGTTGGAGGGGGTTCAAAAATAAATCAACATGGTTTGAACATTCATCACGGGTGTAGAGATAAGGTGACCTTGTTTGCACTCCAAGGTGACATGTCAACACTTTCCGGGGAAAATGAAATGCAGTTTGGAAGATTGCAGACGACTCCCACTCTATTCTGTGGCCGGAGCCCCAACAGAGGCTGCGAAAAGTGAACAATTCGCACCAGTTCTCGGGTCGCCTCTCCAGACTTCAGCGCGCCAAAGAAATAGAGTTTCAAGTGCTGCAGCTTCTCCCTCAAGGGCCGAAATGTATCTTTGATTGTCTTTTACCGTGTGCCCTCTCAGGTCCTCATATTTCCAGATGCAGCGGTTGCTAGCTGCTCAGGACACCCAAGCTGCAGCAGCGTCGAGCTGCTGCCATCCGTGTTTTCAAAGCGTCGTGCTGAAACGAGGGGCACAAACAAAACAGGTTGCCGCAGTTTTCGAATTCAGCGAGATTGGCTCGAACCGACTCACGTGTTGCGGACCTCTCTCCGGACCTCACAGGGCCAGATTTATTACCATATTCTTGAAAGCTCACCCAGCCTTAAAAGGGAGAGTGCACGGACTCAGTGTTGCATGCGAAATAACACAGCCCGAACACACAGTATCAGCTCATAATCGAAAACCAGTGCCCCCAAGCTGGAATGAACCTCAAAGCCACTACCACTGCTTATTTTTCTGAGGAAAAGGTGAACAGAATACATAATGATGATGAGACAAAGCGGCGAGCATGATTCAGTTGAATATTGAATAGAGGTGAAGACAAGCTGAGTACCGCCTGGTTGTCATCGAGGTGACCGTGGTTGACTTGGCAACCAAATCTCCACGGGACTGCTGGGATAGAAACAGACTGATGATTATTAAGATCTTTTTAACTGGTGCATATTATGTCTCGGCGGCCACAGATGAGGCTGCCGTGTCTCTGTTTGTGTGTTGTTTTGGCTGGAGAACATTAGCCATACGTATGTTATGTGTCCGCGCTGGATGTTGTGATTTAACGCGGCTCGGTGAACAGGAGGGTCACTCTGATGGTCCTGCAGGTCCTGCTGGACTGAGCTCAGCATTCTGATGGCGTCATTCGGTGTGTGCGAAGCGCTGCTTGTTGTTTCGCCGAAAGCCTGAAGGACATTGCAACATGATGACAGTGCAGCTGTCCATTTTAGTTCCCAGGCTTCCTCCTCCTCCTCCTCCTCCTCCTCTGCCACCTCCACCTCTCTTCCTCCTCTTCTTCCTCCGCCTGCTAATCATCTGTTTCTCTCTTTCCATTCTCCTCCGCACTGTCATCCTCCTCCTCCTCCTCTCTCTCTGTCTCTCTCTCTCTCTGTCTCTCTCTCTCTCTCTCTCTCCCTCTCTCTCCCTTGACTCATCATCCTTGTCCTCCCTAATGTCCTTCTCAGTTTGTTTGAGATACAGGACCCTGGGGGACTCAAGGCTGCAGTAAAACATGTCTGACGGATTCAATATGTCCTGATGAAAGTCCTTGACCAAAATTTGTACAATATAAAAGAAACATGTCGTAAACCTGAAGTCCGGCGAAGCATGGCGGATAAGCTTTGCTAAAAGATTTAGTCGGTCAGTGGTTATGAGCGTGGGGAGAGAGATTTACTGCGGACTTGTGTCGGAGCTCCTTTGGACTCACAATTAGAAAAAAAAAGGGATCAGTTCTTGCCAGGGCAGGTGTGTGTGTGTGTGTGTGTGTGTGTGTGTGTGTGTGTGTGTGTGTGTGTGTGTGTGAGTGTGTATGTGTGGATGTGAGTACATGTGGGGGTGGTATAGATGGACCTCTGTGATGTCAGAGAGCGAGCGTGATGAGCCTCTGTCAGAGAGGTTGTAAATGTTTGATGGGGTTTGATCTCACCATCTGTCCACTACTGCTGGCTGGGAGAACGAGAGCTACACTGAGAGAGGGAGGGAGGGAGGGAGGGAGAGAGAGAGAGAGAGAGAGAGAGAGAGAGAGAGAGGGAGGGTTCAACTAAGCACCACAAACACAGACAGTGATTACAAAATGATACCAAATAGATTCTCAACCTGTTTTTTTGCGAGCACATTTACATAGAAACCGACTTTAGTGTGATTCACCACATCGGAAGCAAATAATGCCGCACTGCAAAGAAAACACACCACCAAGCAAGTACTTTTCACTTCATTCAAAAATATCTGAACACACAAGTAGGTCAAAATAACCTAAAACGGTCAGCTTGTTCAGCTAGTACCAAGTACAAGCACCTTGTCCAAGATATGTACAGCTTCCATAATTTAGCATGTGTACTGCCGAGGCTTCCGAGGTCATCTGAACAACATGCCAGCGCAACATCTACTAAACTAAACAAGCATTATATGGATATTGGAAGAGAAGTAGTGAAGTCACCCAATCTAAGTCAGGATATGTTAAAGTGTTTTTCCGGCTCATTCACCTCACAGCCATGAGATCTAACAATTACATTGCATCGCTCTGTGTCAAAAAAACCTCAGTATTTCCCTTGTAATCTTTTTGACATTTTCGAGTTTATCACAGCAGCACACAAGGAATTCACCTTTTTCTTTTTTTTAGATCCCTTTTATTTGTTAAATGTCCATTTTATATTGCAAACAACAAAAGGAAATAAAAATAAGAGGCAACAAAGACAGAGGAGTGAAAGGTCTCGCTGAACTACGTCGGCTGATTTAATTTTCTTTGTCCTTGTTGTGATTGTTTGATGTGTGTAAAGCGCGTCGTAATTGGTTTTCCATGCAAATGAGCTTTGTTGCTGCGATTAAGTTGGAGAAGGAAACTCTGACATTTGCTCTTCATTTATTTGCTTGATCTGCTGTAAAAGGTTCTCGTGAGGGCAGAATTCCAAATGATGGAGGGACGCACCAGTTCGTTATGGATTTTGTGAGATATTGACTGTTGGGTGGCAGCGATGTTTGTGTGTGTGTGGAAGCATGCTATGATTTATGTATGTTTACACAGTGCACATGCTGCATGATAATGACTGCGTTTGATGTATAGATGATGCGGATTGGGCCTAAATGCGCTCAAAGTGCTCCTTTTCGTGCGCGCGTGTGGCGACGAGCTGCTGGACGCCGGTCAGTCCTCGCGCTGCTCTGTGCCTCCCGTGACCCCAGAGGCTGCTGACTGGCTCAACTCCCAGCCACTGCGATTTTTACAGATTGATCATGTATGTGTTATACTCCAATCAATGGCTCTAACTACCACTGGGCCACACTGTGAACTCTGCAAACTGAGGTCAATAAAGACAACAGATCCTGCGGCCCTTGAGGGGTTTGGAATGGGGGGGTGAGGGGCAATGAGAAGGGGGTGGGGGGTGGGGGTGGGAGTGGGGATCAATCTCGCCACTCTCGGCCCCACCGTAACTTGTAGTTTCTGCCCACTGGAAAGGTCACAGAGACTTTCTGCTTGATAGTGCAAACGCAGCGCTGGCAGTAATCATCAGCCACCCTCACATCAAATAGGATTAATGAAATCCTGTAAATTCCAATGACCTCGTGCGTCTCCGCGACCTTCCTCCCCGTCGCTTCTGCTCGTCTCATTTGGAAAACTGGTGATTCTCCAGACATCGAGATCAACGTTTTTGACGGCAGATGAAGTCACCTCACGGTGCCATGTAACTTTGCCCATGCGATGCGTGTGCTGACTCTTCAGGCAGTCAAAACAATGTGGAAGCCTTGCTGATAAGGAGACAGAGGTCCAGGTGGCCCAGCGAGAAAAACAGGCCTCCGCTTGGAAATGTTCGTTGGCTGCGAGCTTCAGAAGAGAGCAAACAGGTCTGAATCGCGGCTGCAGGTGTACACCTCAGTTAGCTCTTGGCTGGCAGAGTTTTTAAAGGTCCAAAGAGACACAAACATCTGAAGGAGTTTTTTTTTAAGACAGGATCGTCCCAACTCCCACTGATGATCAGAAACGCTGCCAACCGAACCTGGAGAAACTCTTCCCATTGAATTTTTTCTCCTCTATCTCGCAATTTAGGCAATTTGTGAGCTGATGCTGGAAACAGGCAGGAAATTTATTCTCTTTGTGAACTCCAAAATATTACGACGTTCCAGCCAAATACACAATAAATAAAATCAAACGTGGATCGAGGCTCTTCATCCAATTACCATCCTCAAGTGATGACTTTCATGAGTCAGAGCAGCGCAAAGAGAAATGGTTGCCACTTGGCACACGTGGCGCGAGGTTCAGCCTTCAGGAACATCTGCCAGAAATGCCTTAAAATCGCAGTTGGCTGTGAGAAAAAAAACGAAGATTGGGAGGATTACGGGGGGCTGGAGGTGGCAACTTGTAGCCTGTAGCCGCAGCGTGCACATTTTTGCGCCTGGTTTTCGCTGCAGTCTGCTGGCTGACGCACACATCACATTGCACCGCAGTGTCCTCGGAGGTGCAGCTGTGTCGACTGATAAGAGGCTCTCGGAGCTCCACCTCGAAGTTGAAGTGATCTGAAACGAGCCAAAGTACTTTTTGGTGCAAAAACACACACTCGCGCAACACACACTGCACGACTGTGAAATTACCCTGTATTTCAATACAGCTTGGTGAACAAAAACCATCACTATTGACAAACCTGACCTCAAGCCTGAAATTCACTGACTCTACTTGCATCCATTGTCTAAATTGTTTGCAAAAAAACAGATTTTTCACTCACAAATTAAACACATTGCTTTGAAAACTAGCTGCAAGACTTAATAAACCAACCAACACACACATGTATGTGTCCATGTCGGTGAATTTTCAGAGCTTTAAGGAGAGCGTTCCATTATTGATGAGGCCACATGTGTTGTACCTTTATTGGGGCAGGGGGAGGCTCAGGTCTGCTTGACTCAGCATTCCTCTGTCCACTGCTCTGTCTTTCAGCCCCTGTCAGCACTCTGTGTGCGTGTGTGCATGCGTGTGTTTGCACAGACGCACACAAATCGGAAAACGAGAAAGACAAACACAGACAGTGAACCCTCCACGCAGGCGGGCCGTACAGGAGACACGGCGGCCCAGGTTTGTGTACGACAAGCAAGTCAGCAGCCGACAAACAGACTTTTTGATCCCGTTTTGTCGCTCGGCAGCCGTTTCCGGAGGCTCGGGTGACAGTGAAATGTGATACGGAGCAAACATCCGGCTCGCGCGATACCCTTCGCAATGAAAGTGCCGACCTGTGTCAAGAATCCTCGCTTTTCATGTTAAAACAACACCTCAGTGCTGCTGATCAAAATCAAAAACGTAGGGAGTTTTTAATAGCTGCAATACGGTCGCTAGTCTCCAGCCAAGCTTGAACTGAATCTATGAAATGTTTGAATGCAAAAACATGAAAGTATAATACAGTGCGATCGATTATGTGGGACAGCCAAATACTGGTTTGTAAATTTCTTTTATTTTTGACTTTAAAACATTTCAAAATGATGTGATATTTCATTCAAAGGTCAGTTTATGACAGTTTCCTTTTGTGTTCTCACTGGTCGAGTGCCTTGTGCACCCCCAGTGTGTCCAGTGGTTCTGCCCACGTGTGCTGCCGAGAGTGATGGAAATGTAATTAGCAGTGGAGTAGATGATCATAATCTGCTAATGGACACAGTCTATTCTGTATCAGCTGATCAGCAGCCGTCTCAAAGTAAGGTGAGCCACTGCCATTCACATTACGTATTTCTCTACAGCAGCCGTTAAACTTAGCAATTTTTATGCCGATTGCCTGATGAGAGATGATCAAAACGCACGTTTCTTTCTTCTTCTTTTTTTTCACTTGAAGCTGGCCGCCGCGTCCATCCAGTTCCTGTGATCCTGGCTGCTTTCAGCGTGTCGCCCAGCCAGACTCATCAGCCATGGAGAAGTGCCCAGAAGGTAAATGAAACCACTCCGGCTTTAGAGGCGCAGTTCCTCGATTGATTTCACACACATGCACACGTCTGTGAGCGATGTTTAATTACACATTCAAACACAAGCGGCACCTTTGCCACACTGACGCTCATTTCCAAATTTTTTTTGCCCAGATAAAGATGCAAATAAATGAAAATAAGCAGAATTAAGGTTCTTTTTTGTGTGTGTATGTGCGTGTGTGTCACCAACAGTGAATGAACGAACGAGTAACCCAATTGTGACATTGCCATGGCAACAACAATTTCACACATCGCAGACTGCCACATATAGTACAAGAGTGACTCAACGTACGGGGACGTGGTGAAAGACAAGTACAACTTTTTGTGCTCCTCCTTGACCCACTTTCTTCGCAGCGAGGGGATCAATAACATTTTGGCTTAACTGAGACACCACACTCAGTCCCAGCTCCAATTGAAGGTTACGTTTTCTTTCATTCGAAGAGTTTCTCACAGTTCTTTGTGCAACTTTTTCTTTTTTTTTCCTGTAATTTGAGCTGTTCCCATTTTATTATCCCTGCTATCACGAGGGCAAAAGTGGATAATCCACCAGTACTAATTTTCTCTGCCAGTTACAGTAATTATGCTAATTTTGCCAGTTTGCTCTCTGAAGTTGGTGCCTCTCCAAACAAAATTGATTTTTTTGCAGTGTGCAAATGATCTTACGTATTTGACCCACTTTTTTAATCAATTGTCATATTTTTCCTTTATTAATACTGGTAGTTACATCATCGGAAAAAAGCCTACGAGTGAAAATGGATCTGGTTTAGGTGCAGCACAAAATGTTCAATTTGGATACGTGTGTCAGCAGAGTTAGCCACATATTTGCTCAATCTTGCCGGCACATGAACGTATACACACTCACACGACACACACACACACACAAGTGCTCTTCGACACTCGCATCACAGACACACCCCCAGCTGCTGCTCTATTGTAATTTATTATCGCTTTTGTACCCAGTGGAGTCATGAAATCAGCCAGGCCTTTGTGACACACACACACACACACACACACACACACACACACACACACACACACACACACACACACACACACACACA
>JAUESF010000006.1:8911209-8935488 GCA_032274765.1 Malacoctenus tetranemus
CACTATGAAAGAGGAAGAAAGTGTGTGTGTGTGTGTGTGTGTGTGTGTGTGTGTGTGTGTGTGTGTGTGTGTGTGTGCGTGCGCGTGCGTGTGCGCGTGCGCGTGCACGTCTGACTGAGTGTGAGCCCTAATTAGTCCCTGGCCAATGTCTTCAGCACGTGTGTCCTCACAAAGAGAGAAGACAACACCGAGTTTATGTGGAAGTGTCATTTTATATTTAACTCGGCTCACTGCCTACAATGAGGGGGTCGGTCTGAACCAAAAGCAGCACAAACAAGACTGGAACTCCTGCCTCAGTCACTTGTGTTAGACCTCATATGCTCACATACTTACACTTTTGAGCTATTCAGCCAACACTGAGTAATTGGTTGTTTTTGACAGTTGGGGGTATTTAATGTCATAGCGGGCCTTTCAAATAGTTGACCAGGAAGAAAGATAATCGCAGGCATCAAAAGCTCAACCTGCTTCCCTTTCCTGCCCTTTTTTCTTCTCTTTTCATGAGGCTTTACCTCACCGCTCGCTCTCCCTCTCGGCATCATCCGCTTTCTTTCACTGCCATTTCCACCTTTCCCTGTTTGCTGTGGGCTTCCTCCCTTTTTGTTGTCTCAGATATGTAATTAGAAGGTCAGCCTCCGTGCTGTTGAATGTGAAGGAACTGCAGAAACAAGCCCGAAAATCAACACCCTGAGAAATAGCACCACCTTGTCCTTTATGCCATGGCTTTCTACACTTCTCTACCTCTACTCAGTTTTCATTTTTCATTAACGGGCAGGTGACAGGGATGATTAATGTTGGAGGTAATCACCCACAGCATGCCGTATTTAATCATTCTTTGCTACTCTACATGTCACCAGAATCAGGTGGTGGGTGCCTTTTTTGTGCTGCCTGAGGTTGAATTTTGTATTTTATTTTAGGGGCATTCAGATTGTTCTGTTTTCTCCAATATTTTTCCATTCATTCACGGCTTTAAAGGCTTCGTGTTGTGAAACATTTGTGGTTTAGCAGGTGTATAGTCTATTGCTGATATGTGACAACTGTTGGCAATCACTAATGTGTTCGTGCAAGCTGCTCGGTTGAGGTTGCTTCATCAGCTCTGGCACAGCTCTGGAGGCTTAAGATGGGTTTTGCCACAGAACCTGGACGTTGGTCAACAAGACGCATCGAAGTTTTGCAGGTGGTAGGCTGGCTCTGGATGCACCTGTTGTTAAGCTCTCCTACTGAATGAGCAGAAAGTTGTCTTGGGTTTTTATTGTATTGAAAAATCTTTCTTGGTGATGACTTTTCCAAAAACTAGCTGTGTTTGCCCACATCAGCACTCCAATAGCCTCATTTTGATTTGATAAAGTACTTTCTTTGGCACACATCAGCGAAGAAAATACAGTTTCTAATGCCTAAGGTGATGTTAGCTGTCTCTAATTTTGTTAGAGTAGCATTTGCACACATAAATATTAAACTTTGGCCATTTTCTAACTGAATAAATTCCGGTTTGCCAAATTGTGAAACTTGCCCCTTGTGACACCATCGCCCCCCCCCCCCCAAAAAAAAAAAAAAAACCTGAGATAATTTGTCGACTACTTGCTCGAACCTGATACACGTGGGTCACTTCAGCACAGATTTGTTAATGCAGGGTCACACACTGTCACACGGTATCGGGACCTTGTGGAGGCTTTTTGCCAGGCTGCATTATACAAACCAACCCATCATTTTTATTGAGAGTCACAGTAATAAATGGGTGTGTCTCGCCTTTTAGCTCTCTGGTTCATCAGGGTTTTTTTCTGCTTGTCCACGCACTCCAGGCTACATTTCACTGTTGACTGCAAATAATATAGTATGTTACTGCCTTCTGTTTTATATTTATACCTATGGCCTTGGGTTAGTGTGGGCTGGCTTTCATAGATGTGCATGACATGGACAACCCTATAAATTGTGTGTCTTGCTTGTAGCTAATGCAGTTACATGCATGGTGTGTGTGTTTGCCTGAACACGCCCCACAATCTGTCAGGGATAAGCACTTTGCTGGTCAGCTGGCCAGTTGTTGAGCAGGAGAAGGATGCGCAAATCTGATGATTAATCACCGTCTGCACCTCTTCAGGCTAATGCCTAGCAACTGCAGAGCACCAGCCAGGCTGACAGTCTCCCAAACTGAGTTTATTTCAGCTACAAAATGAATCCCTGTTATCAGGAACCTGTGTGACATGATATAATTACCCTGTAATACTACTCCACCTGCCATCAAACGTGGCACCATAAAAATCCAGAAATAGAGATATCGTACTGGTGGTTTTCCGTTTGAATGATAACGACCTGCACTATTTGCTTGTGCTGTCACATACTCACTTGTGAAATACAGAGGATACTTCCTGTGGCAGCAAATCCTTCACTTGTTTCTGCTTCACTTGTCTTTGAATGTTTGGTTTATTTGACCTGAAGCCACAGCCTTAGTCCACATGTGATAGCGAAGCGGATATGAGAAAATAGTAGACATAGTCTGGCCTATATTCCTATGTTGTTTGCTTTGAGGGAGAGAGTGCGCTCTGGGTGTGTTCTTTTACCACATCGTTCTGTTTCACTAGGTTCCTTCAAGCACTGTGGGAAATCTACACTAGCCCAAATACTGGAGAAATTTTGGCTGCCGCTGAGAAGTTTGGCTGTGTGACTAGCCGGCGTGCCAGATATTCAACCGTGCTCTCTGCTCAATCAGAAGGATCTCAGAGCTGTTGCATCTTTGGAGCTGCGGCAGACTACAGACAGTAGTTGAAAATGTTCGTTGCATGCCTGGCGGACCCCTTGGTCATATGGTTCATGGATGTCGGTCTGTTTTTCTGAACCCAAGCATTTGACCCCTGTGGAGTTCATGGTAGCGCAGCATGCTATGCTAAGCCTTTCGTCTGAGGGCTGTTTTGCTTTCAGGCCGTCTTGAGTAAAGCTGCCCACAGTTCGCTGTCAGGGTTTGACCTGGTTGTTCGATAATTACAGATCGTGATCAGGCGTAGCTGTACTTGTTGGAAAGACGATGTAGGAAGTTGAAAAAGTGACGGACATGGTTTGACTGACACGTTTGGTAATTTTTGTTGTGCAACACCTGTCCCTGTCCTTTTTCAGGGAGGCTGAGGGCACCGCTAATCACGCACTGTTGACGTTTGTGTCAGAGAGAAAGAAGTACATTTTACTGGTGTGTGTGTGTGTGTGTGTGTGTGTGCGTGTGTGTGTAAATGTTTCTCCATTTATATTTCTAAACCATGGATGAAATTTCTCACACCCTTTAGATTAATAAAAGCAAACTCTGATATCAAACAAATACTTATTATGTGCCATCATTTAAAGGTAGAAGAAAGGGGAGACGTGAGAGAAAGGGCTGACTCCAGGGCGTACATGCCGTGTCCTTTCCAGTTAACTAAACCCATTAAAAAGACAAGAGGATAAAATAAACTGAATAAATAATGGCACAAAAGAGACACAATTATTGGTGTATAACTGAAAGTTAAATTTGGCTACAGCAGTGTTTCTGTTTTCAATGTGGAATTCTTTGGATGGAAATGGTGAAAAATGAAGAGGAAGAAGCCCAGAAGTTGGTCAGTGTTGGGAGGTTACAAGGTTCAGAATTTCACATTGTGTTCTTCAGTCGTGTTGTCTTTCCGATAAAGGGACACCAAAAAGTTTTATCAGTTCGTTGACATGCTGTTGTCATGGGCCACATTTTTTGTGAGGCTGAGGTGGAGTCGAGACAGAGACCTTATCAGCATGGAACTTGGAGTATGTTTGTGTGTGTGTTTGTGTGTGGGCACATGTTTGCAGCGTGTGAGCATATTTCGTGATGCACATTGTGTGTGTGTCTGTGTGTGTGTTTACACTTGTTTGCGAGCACACAAATAGATCCAGTGGGGCTGGTATGCCAAGGATGGCCTTATTTTAAGTGACAAAGCTGTTGCACAGGAATTCACTTGGCTGCTACTTGATTCTTCTTCTGCCTGTGTTATTCTTGACTGTCATTATGGTGCCATCCTGAATGAGTGCGATTATTGCATTAGCATTCAGTTGCCTTTGCAAGTGACATCGTAGTTTAATAAAAACATTTGAGAAAGTAACACAAACGAGAACATTACGCCTAAAGCAAAAAACTGGATTCCCTCGTTTTATTTGCCAACAAACCAACTTGCTTGTTGTGAGTTTTCCTTGTTCATAAAAGGTTTCACAGATATTTCCGAAGACATTTCAACAAGTATTTAATCTCAGTTCATACTTCGGTGAATATTTTAGTGATTCACACTAGAATCCAGTTATGATCAGAATAAACAAGTATCCAGTCCAAACTTATTGCATGTATCATTGTCACTATTTAAGCTAATGCCAGCAGCGTCACAGTGTTTGACTAAGAGCTCATCATACGTTCTGAGGCCATCTGTTGTGTCTTTTTGTGTTTTTTCTTTCCAATAAGCTGAAGTAGGAATGATTTAAAAACAAGTAATGTGAAAGCATCTGGCTACTCGTTGTTTTTACACTTTTTTTTAGTGACTTGAACACAAGTGTTTAGTCTATGTGTGACTTGCTCATAACTGCAGAACAATATAGCTGTACGTGTAAGCTGGGATGAAAGCTGTCCCCTCTTGTTTGTGTACGCAGTCGCCATCTTGGGTTTTAAGTGAGTCAGTCTTGCATTTAAGGATGATTGTTTTAGTTTTAAGTACACTGATGAAACTGCTCAGTGAAAAACTGTTGCTTTTTTTTTTTTTGAATGCGACAGTTCAAAAGCGAAGTCGTGAGAGCTGGAATGCGAGTGGAGGAAATTAACCGGTGTTTCTCTTCTTGTCTCGACAGGAACGCACCAGGTCATTCGACAGCTTCAACATGAACACTCTGGAGAGCTCCCTGATTGACATCATGAGGGCTGAGCAGGATAACCTGAAAGGTGATGATACCAGCTGTCCATCATGAACATGATACGCAGAGCTGACGAGTAGAAATGTTTCCGTTTCATATTATCGGCTATGTTTTTTTTTTCGTTTTGGACACAAACTACAAATAGGAGGGATTACAGAAAGCTCCTTTAGTTTATATTCCCAACTGCGCATGTGTGTATCCTGATTTTGAACAATTCTGTGATGGCAAACGAAGCAGTTATTCATGTGAACATGGTTCAAAAATGTGAAAGTGATTGCAATACCACTTTAGCAAATATCTCAGATAAACACTTTCATTCTTTCAGAATTCCAAATCAAAAAAGCTCGAAATAAAAAAACACAAGCCTCTTCAGTAACATAAAATCCTCTCAACAACATGCGTTAATGGAAAAAAAAACTCTAAACATTAGGAGCTAAAATGCAAGATGCATTTGGATAAAAAAATGGGGGATGGCTTAAATTGATCACGTTCTGTCATTTAAAGTGTTCAGATAAAAGCTAAACGCTAAAAGGAGAGCGTCGTGATGGTTGGAGGACATTCTGTCTCTGATGTGGCGCCGAGTCTCCGGCGTCACGACTGAGCCTCATTGAACGCTTAAAGACGGAGCCGATAACTGCTCGCGCACACGCTTATTCACAAGCTAACACCTCAGTTTTTAGCGGAGAACTTTCACTTCCCCCACAGGTCAGGCCTCCAGAAGCTGTGTTTTTGTGTTATAATCAACAATATTAGGAAAGGTCAGTCTGTGTAGCAGCCAGCTCACACCTCTGTCTTCCTCACACTTTTCTCTTCTTCCCACTTCGAGTCGTATTAAAAAAAAGGAACGACCGAGGGGGGAAAAAAAGATTCTTCACTTTGTAGAAAATTCATTTAAGTGTGCCTGAGCGTGGTGCAGTGAGAATGACCTCCTTTTGCTGGGAGATGCTGGGAGAATGATGGTGGAGGCTTAGGCTTTGTGTTTAAGAGGGGATTTGTGAGCGAGAGAGAGAGATGGAAGGACTCCCACTGATCTGAACTGAAGTTGTTGGCTGTCATTAGTTTGTAATGATCAGAGCTTCCCATTCTGAGGGATGATTGATAATGAGGATGAATGGTTATTTCGCTGGGTACATTTGTGATAGACACAAATAATGGCGGCGGTTACCTGCAGCTGTACATGCACTGATCCGAATGAACCTATTTTCTTCTTATTTCCATTTGAAGGCGTAACAGGGAAATGTCTACTCGTCTGCGGCTCGCAGTGATTCGGGCTATATTCGGATAATATAGTCAAATTGTTGGTGGCTTTTCGGTGTGCATATACGATCGATGAGCATCACATTTGAACCTTCCCAGGTGCTCCCTCACACAGACTGGCTTTATGCAAGACAAATTTTCCACAGATCAGAGGCAGGCCTGTCTGAGAGTATGTGTGAGAGGAGGATAGTTTTCACAACATCCACAGTGTTTTGGAGGACTCCTGCCCTTTATGTACCACTAAAATAGTTAGTTTTCCTACCCTAAACAACAGAAACAAGTATTAAACTTTGAGTATTTGAATTTTGGTATTCATTGAAAAGTGGCTATGTGGTGTCCACTATTTGCTCAGGAGTGTTGATCACAGAGAGATTGATCACTGAATGCCACAGGTAGCCATTCGTTTATTGTCTGAGAGGGCGGAACTCGCCCTAATTGGAGAGGAAGAATAGTTGGCCAACAGAAGACATTGTGGTTAGAATTAGCTGTTGGCCAAGAGGGAGGAGCTGCTCGGAGCTGCTCAGGCAGTGATCATTGTTTGAGAGGAAACACCTTTGATTTCTCAAGGCTTTCGCCGACTTTAAAGGATTTGGGAGGGGCACACGGGTTGACGCTGTCAGCCATGTTTGTTAGCAGTTAAACAGATCACGAGGCGTCGTCCTAGATAACAGCTCCATTGTGTTTTTGTTGGAAGACTCCGGTGGGCTGAGCACCAGAACCTGATTAATTAAGCTCAATGTGCAATATGCGAGATCTCCGAACATAAGATCTCGTTAAATGTTTTAGCTTCCTGATTTGAAAATGTAAATGACTCCTGCCCTTTATGTACCACTAAAATAGTTAGTTTTCCTACCCTAAACAACAGAAACAAGTATTAAACTTTGAGTATTTGAATTTTGGTATTCATTGAAAAGTGGCTATGTGGTGTCCACTATTTGCTCAGGAGTGTTGATCACAGAGAGATTGATCACTGAATGCCACAGGTAGCCATTCGTTTATTGTCTGAGAGGGCGGAACTCGCCCTAATTGGAGAGGAAGAATAGTTGGCCAACAGAAGACATTGTGGTTAGAATTAGCTGTTGGCCAAGAGGGAGGAGCTGCTCGGAGCTGCTCAGGCAGTGATCATTGTTTGAGAGGAAACACCTTTGATTTCTCAAGGCTTTCGCCGACTTTAAAGGATTTGGGAGGGGCACACGGGTTGACGCTGTCAGCCATGTTTGTTAGCAGTTAAACAGATCACGAGGCGTCGTCCTAGATAACAGCTCCATTGTGTTTTTGTTGGAAGACTCCGGTGGGCTGAGCACCAGAACCTGATTAATTAAGCTCAATGTGCAATATGCGAGATCTCCGAACATAAGATCTCGTTAAATGTTTTAGCTTCCTGATTTGAAAATGTAAATGTTATTGTGCATGAAAGATAAAGCAAACATACACCATTGAGTTGTACTATTGTCTCATCTCATTGGTTGTTTACATCGGTTAATGTTCCAGAAATGGTGCCATCGTGTAAAACACACACGCGCTCCATGTTGCCATTTCCACTGCCAGAATAACAAGATAAGGGGAAACTGCGAGCTGGAGACACTCCGCTATCACCTTGTATTTATTTCAGCCTCGAACAAACTGGACTCAGCCGCATCCAGCTGTGATCTAATGTTCTGCCGTCAAACCTTAGTATATCTTCCCTCAATTTTACAGGAGGAAGACTGGGAGGCTACCTCATTAGGCATGTTTTGGTATCTCGGCTCTAGCCATGCTGGCACGGATTCCTGTTGTATCTGGGAGCTTGGCACTGGAAGACAAAGTTCTTTTTTGTCTGTTTTTAAAAACACAAAATTTTCTTTTATCTCAATTTGGATTGTGAAAGTTTTTGGAAATATGATGAAATGACTTACAGCAGGAGTGACTCTGACCCTGACGTCTTATAAATAGTCAATGCTTTTTTTTTTTTGCCTCAGTCCAGCACTTTTATCTCTGAGTTAATATTTAAAATTGATGGAGTATTACAGATAATTCTGCATTTTATTTGATATCTTGCATCAGAACATGCATTTTTTTCTATGAATCTGCTCCACTGACCTTCTTTCTTTCAATACTTGACCTCTAAAGAAAGTTAACACCAGTGAGATGTGGCCAAAAAGACATAAAGCCCACCAAGGTCATCGACAGACAACTGGAAACTGTGTGATCACACATGACCAATGCTCAGCAAGTGTGTGTGAACCCCCTCCGCTAACTTCAGTATCAACCGTTTGCTATTCCATGAGGTGTTTGCACTTCCTGCACGTTTTGGTGGCAACTTTCTTTCAGAATTCAGTATATTTTTACCCAAAATCTTCCCACCAAGGAGCATTTTTGATGTGTCTCAATCAATATTCCTTCACCTTTTCATGTCACGTAGCCTTCGGCGTGCCAAGAAATATTATCTTATTTATTCCTTGTTTTTGTGATTATACTCTGGGCTTGTACAGTACCATGACAGTAATTTGGCTTCTTTTCCCTCACAGCAAAGTGAAAGGAAATAAAAAAAAGACATAATTACAGCAAATTTTTATGGCGAGCTGAATCTTCTCCAGGCCAACCCGTATTGTCTCTTGCACTCTGTCTAAGGCACGCATGCATGCACTCACAAGTATAACAAACACAGACAGCGGGCAAACACAAACACATTTAGATGCACATAAGCCGAACACCAATTTCTCTCTCCAGCTGAACATATTGAACAAAGTGAGGGCAATGAAGCAGGCGAACAGGCAAGACAAAATGTCTACAGTAGAAGTGGCTTTGAATCGCTTCCAGCATTGTCCTGACTGACAGAAAGGATCTCTCTGTTCAGCCGTCGCAAACACACACACGCCCCACTGTGTTGTGTGTTCTTGTGCATGCATGAGCTTTAACAGTTACTGTATGTGTACAGCCTGCAGCATGCAAATAAGGTTCACAGAGCGGGCACACACAACTCTGCAGCCAAACGTGCATTTAGTGTACCTACGTGCCTGCACACCCACTGCTCAGACTAATAGAGGCTTTTAAAATCTAGCTCCTCAGGTGGACTTTAATTTTGGGGTGGAACTATTAAAAGCTCTATGTTATCAAGCCTAATTACAGAAGGAGATGAATCCACGAATTCTGTCGCGTTAGTGTGGAGGATTTGGGCTGGTTTGTATAATCTGACGTTCGTTGCCACGTCTCATTTTATCTTGATTAAACTGAATGTTGTGTTTTGATGCCAGGAATGGTAAAGCCGGGAGGATTTGTGCCTAAAAATGATGGATTTCATTGTTATGTTATTGTAATTTATTGCCTTGATCAACTGATGGGCCATCCTGGTTTCTGTGAGTGCTTTGAGTTGTGTTTTGTCTGCTCTGTGGGGCTCAATAGGCGAGGTATGGGGGAGGGGCCAGCAGATGTCCATGTGACCACAGCATGGGAATGCACCAATCACAGGGCAGTCCGTACCCACACAACAATGGCCGCACTATTTCAGCTCTTTCATCTTATTATCCCTCTGCAGCAAGCGGGCCTTGCATAACTTTGAGGCTTGTTTGGCATCATAACACATACTTGTGTGGGTGTGTGTGCATGTGTGAGATGGCCCTGGCAAATGGCTCAGTGTAAAATGTATGATTTGACGCTCGGGGAAGCAGAGAGGTGCAGACAGTGAAATGGAGGTCGATGAGAGAGGGAGAGAGAGATGGTTGATGTCCTGCAGATGTCGTCTCTAATGAGATCTCACAGCCAACTTTCTGCTTTAACTTAAAACCAACTTCTACCACAGTCCAACCAAAATTTACTGAAGCCTCTCTCTCTTTCTTTTTGGCTAGTGACACATAGTGCTCATAAGCATGTTAATCCCTACATATGTGGCAACAATAAAAAGCCCAACTTTGGGCACAGGCTTTTGCTGAATTGGGAATTGCTAACTGACGGTCTTTTTGGTGCGATCTTGTTTTATTATCGTGTTTGCGTTCTGTTTTCCATTTCCTGAACCGTGTTCAAAATATCAGCTGCCTCTTCAAAGCCACGATTGAGCACGTTGGCCAAAGAGGACTGAGCTCTGCTTTGTGTCTAAACATTTCTCAATGTGCTCTATAATGAAAGTTTTTTTCCCTCCTGTGTTTCTCCCTGTAGGTCGTCTGGGGTTCCCCCACCCAGGAGGGGATAATCCTCTACCCCTCAATGGTATGTATGGCAACCTGTGCACAGTCCTCACGGGTGCCAAAACAAACAGAAATCATCATGAAGTCAGTCATAATGAACATTTTCACCCACTCAGCAGGCCAACACAAGACTATTTGAACCGCCTGCACAGGGACCTTTTCTCCCTTATGGAAATTTTGCATCCCTTTTTTGTATCAGTTAAGTGGACAAATGCGAAGATTGATCTACCCTAATTTTAGTGACGGCGTTTATTGGTCAGGAACGCAGAGCTGTGTTAGATCTCAGTGTTGGCCACACACAGCATGGCAGGTGGAGATAGCTGGACGGTGTGCGATGACCTGCGTGTTTGTGTCTGGTGGCTGCGGAGCCTCCTGTTCCCTTTGCCTGCCTGGGATTGAATCCAAGCTCAAAGTTTTTGCGCGTCTCGTTTGTTGCAGCTTTGTTGCTTTGTAGACACCAAGAGAAAAAGAAAATAGCTTTTTCCACACTCGCTCCCTCGAGAGTACTTTAAACTAACAAGCGTTTTCGTGTTGTGACCTTTCACCCAGTGTTGCAGCTCCTGTCGGGTTCTTCCCTTTCATTTCAAGTATTCATATTGCTTTGTCTCCTAAACTTACAGATGAGAGATTGAGTGGAGAGAGAGAGGAAGTAGTAAGTTATGACTCCAGGCAATATATGTGCGGGTATGAGGGATGGAAGGGGATGGAAAAAGGGCTTTTTGGCTGCCTGATGAAATGTTTATTACATACAATTGTTGGCTGGTGGGGGAGAGATCACAGTATGTCGTTCATACGAGATTCTCTGTATTTTAGAGCTCCCTAAGGTAGCTGTGTGCCACATCTTATCCTTATATGTATCTATATGTATCATATCAGCATCAAAATATGTAATATGAGCAAAAGAAATGAAAGACAACAGTCCATGCAGCCTTTTTCGACTGAGGCAAATTCAACAAAGATATATCTTTTTCGCAGCTTGACAGTGAGACATTGTGTTGTCGTGAAATGTTAATTGCTAATTCGTCTTTATTTATTGTATTTTCCCCCAATATCAGTTGTGTTTAGTGCTATTATTAATGTGTTCTCTGGGCAGTTTTTTTAAGTAACTGTTTCCTAGAATAATCATTGCAGGTATTGCAGTATTAAATATACGCCAGGCAGACCATTAACATTGCATTTTCAACAAAAAGCTGAAGGAAGTTTGGGGAAAAATCCTCCTGCAGCACGCTGAGGTGAAGCCGCCTCTACCTTTGCCATGCACTCTGTCATATCCTTTACCACCGTGCAGTCGTGATGTTATAGCTTTGGCCTGCTAGTCTTAGGTCAGAATGTGAAACGGGAGAGGCCAGTAGTTTCTTCAAAAGATTGCCGGGTCACATGGTGCGATCACATGGTCAGGAGCTGTCATCAAGCCCTGAGACAGATGGTGCCAGCGGATAGGCCGTGGATAGAGCCTGCACACCACCCCTCTCTCCTTCTCTCCTTCTCTCTCTCTCTCTCTCTCTCTCTCTCTCTCTCTCTCTCTCTCTCTCTCTCTCTCTCTCTCTCTCTCTCTCTCTCTTTCTCTCTCTCTCTCTCCCCCCCTTTGGCTTCCTCCCTCTTTCTGCCTCATAAGCATACACAGATTGCATTCCTCATTCTCTTGATCTCTCCCTCTATCTCTGCCCCTCACTCTCATTTTCTCTCACCCCCCACACAGCTTTTTTTTTTATCAGCTTGTTTCTCCATCTCTCCCAATCTATTTCTCTCTCGTACACATCTTTTTATAGCACTCACCGCTCTCTTTCAATCTGCTTTCCTCTCTCTCTCGCTCTCTCTCTTCCGCCTCTCCCTCTCTGTAGCTCTGTTTGACCTTCCACCCAGAGTTAATGTCCATCTGGGGTGGAAAGTCCACTGAGGGAGGCGAGGATTATTGCTTGTGTGTTCTGGCTGCTTCTTCATCCTCTCCATGTTCTTACAGTGTTGGATAGCCCGGTGCCTAAATCTCCCCAGTGTCCATATTTTTAATTCCTTCTCTTCAGCACTCTGCAAATAGACATTTTTTTCCCTTCTCAAGGTTAGCCACGGTTAGGCTTTCTCTGTATCTACAGTATTGGCATCAGATTTGAGGTGGGGGGAAAAAAAATTGCCCGAGGAAAGTTTGGATTAATGTGACAGATCGGATCAATTTCAGTCTTGCCACTGTTATTGCAACTGCACCAACTTTGATTTTGACCCTAATGAGGCCTTGTAGACGAGTATTTTGATTCATTGTGGGTTTAGCTGACGATCCCACTACATTATGACTTTCCCTGATCACCTGCAATGCGCCTCCAGGTTCAATCTTCGAATGGCTTCTCCTTTTCCTTCTCGTTCGCATCAATCTGGGTCATAATTAGCAGGCAGGGCGTCTCCCTCAGCTGTTACCCGTGATTATGTTCACATACTTTATTCAGTAGTTTTCAGTCAGGCTGAGTGAACTGGGCAAGTTGCACATCTGTTTAGCCAGTGTCGGCCGTCTAATCATATCTGGCAATTAAAATCAAATGAAGCTGCTGTTCTCGCCCCACAGCGTGTGTCTGAGCGTGCATCATATTTTGTGTATTCTCCGCAGGGACTCTCAAATTCATCACATTAGGCCCACCTTGAAGAATCCAAACCTGCTTTGTTAAAATTGTAATTCATGACTGATGAACACAGTCGGAGGTGGGGCTGGCTGACCTCTCTCTATTGTTGTGAGCGACTTCGCCTTTTCACTGCTCCGGTGTGTGATGAATTTTTTTATGAACACCCTCTTCTTTGATTTGTCCTCATTCCACACGCAGCCAGGAATTATAGCAGGAGACGAGGTAAACTGCAATCATAAATATCTTATTTCACGCTTTCAGCCCTTTTACCACCTTATAGGTCTTGATGTGTCGGCTGATCTTTGGCATATAAAGCTTGGATATGGGCTGCTGGTTTGTTACTTTAAAGGGCATATAGATGACTCTGTATTTTTTGTGTTACAGTAAAGTGACATGTTTGTCTGCATGATTGTCTGAAGTGTCGAGCTTTATTTTGAGTTTATAAAGCGATCGAATGTGTCTCATTTTAGGTTGTTTTTTTGTTCACGCCTTGCTTGACTTCATGTTGCCGTTCTCTCTTTTCCCACATACATATTGCAGACATTATGAATAGGTTTCACATTTAGCTAAAATTCAATGAGGCAGCAAGACACACAAAGTGTAGGATGTTAGATGTACACACACCCACACGTACACTGCAACAGAAGCCCGGCACATGGCCAGACACGCTCTCGCACCGAGTTCACACTGTAAGTTAAGGCTAACTGCCTCACATAAATCTTTATAAAGCAGCTCAGTGATGTGTGTATGGACACAGGAACGGGCCAGAGAGAGCTTAAACACTCACGCATGCACATTCACACCAAATGCGGGTGTTTGGATATTCTCACTGAGATGGCGACCATGTTTCTGTGAGGGTCTGCATGCGCGTTAAGTGCTCCATGTACAAAATGTGACATCGTCTTGCATGTGTGTGATGAAAACAAGAAGGTGAAATAGAGTGTAAGCTCATTCTTTGTGTCATTTTGGTTGTAAATAATGAAATGTGTCTTTTGAACAGCAGTACATTTACTTCAAACTCTTTCTGTGAACCAGTTTTACAACCTTTGTGTGCTGTTTACCATTACTAGTAACTACTTTTTTGTTCTGACAGAGGTGTTATTATGGGCTTTTGAATGCATGTTAAAGTTTTTAATAAACCTTCTGATGATTTCTTAGCTAACCCAAAAGAAAAGTAAAATATCTGCAGCCTTTTCCTCATATCAAATCAGTGCTAAGTGCTTTTGTCCAGGTAACCTTATTTCAGTGTTTGTTCCACTTGGGCCCCCCCCCCCTCAGACAATAAGCCCCCTCCTCTGTCTCCCTCTCTGTCTCTCTCAGGCCACTCCTCTCTCTTCCCCATGGAGGACGGTTTTCCCGATGACGAGCGTGGTGATCAGGGCCTCGCCGGCCTTGGCTCCCCACACTGCTTCCCGCACCAGAATGGAGAGCGCGTTGAACGCTACTCGCGCAAGGTTTTCGTCGGTGGACTGCCTCCGGATATAGATGAAGGTACAGAAGTCGTGCAAAGCACTTTGTGGTTATTCACAGCAGAAAAAAGATGAGAAGCCCCATACAAGTGTGTGTATGTGGTTTATTACAACTGCAACAAAAGAGATGTTTGAGCTTCTGCCGTAATTGCACATCGGTTCCTATTATGGGAACGTGGATTTTTAATACGTGTGTGCTCTGTTTTCTTGTTTTCAGATGAGATAACGGCCAGTTTCCGGCGTTTTGGACACCTGTTTGTGGACTGGCCACACAAAGCAGAGAGCAAATCTTATTTCCCCCCCAAAGGTATCTTAGATTGCGATCTCTGCATGTTCACTCTGTGTGGTATTGTGCTCCGTTTCCAAAAACAGTACCTCGGTGAATAAAACACAGTTCTGCAAAAAGGAAGATGTTGTTTTTTTTCGCTATCAGATTGTGGTATTCTTCAGCTGGGCAACATCTTTTTTCAATCAGGCACTAACAAAACATTTTTATCTGTGCAGTCTGGTTTTGTTAGCAGCCTATTATTGAAGCATTTGTTAACCATGTCTTGGCTATTTGTCTGTTTGTAAAAGCTTAGCGCCCCGCTGCTGCGAATGCCGAGTGTCGTGATCAGTCATACAGTCGCAGTAATCAGCGCACTGAATTCCAGCACGGCTCTTTGTCGATACTCCGTGGCCCCAGCAGCGTGAATAACTCTGCTGTTTTTTTGTGTAGGCTATGCCTTCCTGCTGTTCCAGGATGAGAGCTCAGTGCAGGCTTTGATCGATGCCTGCATCGAGGAGGACGGCAAGCTGTACCTCTGTGTGTCCAGCCCCACCATCAAAGACAAGCCGGTCAGTGGGAAAAACACACGCTCTCTCACACACACACACACACACACACACACTAATGCACCCGTCTGCTTAAATCTCTGGCTGTTTGCACTGAACTCAGTGGAGCTCAGTGGTGATGACTTTTACTTGACTTTACCAGCAGCTTGCGTGAAGCTGTGAGTTTATTTCTGAAGCTAAAAGCAGCAGTTTCTTTGCGTGTGTGTGTGACAGGTCCAGATCCGCCCGTGGAACCTGAATGACAGTGACTTCGTCATGGATGGATCTCAGCCTTTGGACCCGAGGAAGACCATCTTCGTGGGAGGAGTCCCTCGTCCGCTCCGTGCAGGTATCCCTCACTTTCAGAGAAGATTCTGTGTGCACCGAGTGAATCAACAATACACGAGTGTTTCTAATGCAAACACACACATATGGAGTCTGCTTTCATTGTAGTGGCACTTGTCTAACAAAAAGCATAAACCATCTCAAGGCACATTGACTTCTTGAGGAGACCTGGTTCTCGCCCATGTTTTCCATCCATAAATCACTGATACATACCAAAGTGCAGCTGATGTTGACTGCTCCCTGCTTTCTACATCATTTCTGAGATGCAAAGCGCTTCTCTCGGTGACACAGTGTAATATGATCAGCTTGTGGCCATAATAAAATTAGCCCTGCTACAGGGTAGCGCTAAAGAGGCAGTGACCTACACTGGTTATATCAGGAAGTACTCTCTGTGGCGCACTGTGCTGTCCAGAATATTAAATTCCATTTATTCCTGATAGCAATGTTATGTGCACTGAGCACCACTGGTAGCCATGTTGGAGACCTCCGTGCTGTAGTTGCGGTAATGACCAAGGTCACCAGGCCCTGCAGTGCTTTAAATATTTTATGACTCTCCATAATAACCGGGTCTGACTTTACATGTTAGAAAATCTATGTGGTAAAAACAGACTTTGAATTTAAATTGTAAAAATACACAGCGGTGCCCCCTAATTTACATATTTGGTCCTTTTTTTAACAGAAATGCCAATAAAAGCTGCGAGTAAATCGGTCGAGATTATGCAGTTGTCTTATATATGCTCAATCAAACTCTGGCAAGTTTTATTCCCCGTGTTGATGGTTCGAACTCTTAAATCAACAGCCTTCTTTAACTTTAGGTGCAGTTTTTTCAGGAGTAGGAGGAGCTAGACTGGAACACATGCCAGTTATCCATCTTTAGACTTGTTTTGTCACTTTTTTAAAATCAAAATGAATGTGTGTTTTCTCTCTCTGCTCGCAGTGGAGCTGGCCATGATCATGGACCGCCTGTATGGGGGAGTTTGCTACGCTGGCATCGACACAGACCCCGAGCTGAAGTACCCCAAGGGAGCGGGGCGGGTCGCCTTCTCTAATCAGCAGAGCTACATTGCTGCTATCAGTGCTCGCTTTGTACAGCTGCAGCATGGAGAAATCGATAAACGGGTGAGTGGAAAGAAAAGAGAGCTCAGTGTTTTTCCCATCTCTCCTCGAGGCCCCTTTCTTCATTAGACCCCCACCCACCCCACCTCTGGTTCTGTTTCTCTGCTGCCCTTTTCCCTATTCATTGGAGTTGTGCGAAAGACCTACAATGTCTTTGAAAGTTTTGTAAGCGGAGAGAATAGGAAGTCACTTACGGGTTCTGTTTGCTGAAGTCACAAGTTGATACCTGATATCACACTTTTAATTCTGGATATTTTTCTGGGCTTTTCTTTGAATTAATTATTATTTTATCTACACTGTAGGCAGTGCGGCACTGAAACAGCTGAATGAATCATTCTATTGGCTGTTTTCCTTCTTGTGACATGAACTTTGCTACTTGTGTTTCACTGCGACCCAGAACCTGATATTTACTTGAACGGTGCGCAGTTGTTATGCGATAGGTGGGCATGAAAATCAGCCTGTGTGTCTTCTTCTGTTGTTAACATTGAAGAAGCTCGCGCTACTGTGTGCAGGTCTGCTGCACAGTGCACAATAGTCCTCTCACGACAAAACATCATTCACCTTTCCACAATCTGTGACTAAAGATAGCTTCAGCAGAAGTAGTAGAGTCGCCGTAATTTTTGTAATTCAAAACTGGAATAATAGTACGCCGATTTCTCATTTGCATAATTAGACTTGCGAATTTGGGTGACAGACTGTCGGAGTGACATTTACTTGCTAATAGCTCAAGTCCTTATTACTGAGTGGTGGGTAAAGAAAAAGGGAAGACGTGTTTCAAAATGGTCCGAGAAGGAAGTTTGAAGAGCACGGATTTCAGCATCATGAGGTCACTGAAACTTTAAACGAATTCTGTGTTTCCAAGCTTGACTTTTAGTTTCAACAAACTACATGTCTCAGTCTACATCCAGGAGGGCTGTCTGAAGTCAGGAAGTAGCAAATGTGAAATGAAACGACGCATGAAAGAAAGTAAAAAAAAGTGCAAACGTGGCCTCCTCTGCCCGCAGGTGGAAGTGAAGCCATACGTGCTGGATGACCAGCTGTGCGACGAGTGCCAGGGAACTCGCTGCGGTGGGAAGTTCGCGCCGTTCTTCTGCGCCAACGTCACCTGCCTGCAGTACTACTGCGAGTACTGCTGGGCGGCCATCCACTCGCGCGCGGGCCGAGAGTTTCACAAACCCCTGGTGAAGGAGGGCGGTGACCGGCCCCGCCACATCTCCTTCCGCTGGAACTGAGCAGGACGTCGGGAGAGAGAGAGAGAGGGAGAGGGAGAAGGAGAGGCAACAGAGGAGCAGGAGGGCAGGTAGTGCAGGAGTCGCAAATCATTGTACAAATAAATGCACTTTTCTGTTGCTGGTTCCTTTTTGCTCTAAGTTCACCGAACATTTTTCTTGTTTTTATTTTTAAAGTTAATATATATCAATATTTTGAAGATAGAAAAGAAAATCTGGAAATATATCCAAATATGTCCAGCAAGGAAAAAAAAAGATGTGTAACATAGTTTTATTTATGCTTTTGATTTGTTGAAATATTTTTATTAGTTCTGAAAAAAAAATATATTGGAAAGGTTGAGGTGTGATTCTGGTACTCTGCTGTTCAATTGGCATCATTTCTACTAAACTGTGTATTTTATTTTGAAGGACGAGGCCCCCCCCAACTAAATTCTTCTGGAGTTCAGCCGACGTCTTTTGTCGCTGAGCCGTTTCCTTCTTTTGTATTGAGTCTCCACGAAAACTACTCAGTATATCATTGGCTCTTTTTGTCGACTAAATGGGCTTACGTTTGCTATTGACACCAGAGGCTCCAGAGCAAATGTGATTGAAAAGGTGTTGCTAAAGAAGAGTGCACTTATTTCCGGTTTTAAAGAGTGAAGATACAGTATATGAGACCCTTAGTAGTTAACCAAAGCTGAATCTTAATTAACAGAGAGGGCCCACCGCTCAACGTAACGGATTCTTTTTTCCCTTCCAGATCACAAAACAAATGTCTGAACCTCTCTTTTTATGATTTCCGAGACCGTACGGATATTTTAACGTTACTTGAAAAAAAAAAAAAAAATCGCCATTAAATTTTAGCAACACAGATTTGGGTTTTTGATCTCCATTTTGACATGCAAAAACTAATACCTCAAACTCAGCTGCTAATGTGCCGAATACAGTTAAAAAAAAGAGAGAGAGAGAGAGAGAGAGCGAGAGGGAGAGCAAGTAAGCAAGAGAGGATGATCTCTCTGGTGTTCTCCTTTCCTCAGAAGTATAATCAGAGGGAAGTGAAGCAACAGGCAGAGAGCGACGTGACTGGCACAGTTTTGTACTCACTTGCTTCATCACCTCCTTATTTTTGTAGTCGAACCCAGGGTTGTGCGAGGGGACAGAGCAGAGCGTCGGACAGCGTGTGCCGTGTGTTTTATGGGAATGTATGGCAAAAGGGAGGCGAACGGGAGAGCCGGTAAAGCGCTAAATTACAGACCCCCCCACCACCACCACCACCAACCACCCACCCCCCCCACCCCTCACTCCCCTCTCCTCAAGTCTGCCCCGCTAAGCTTGCAGTTTAGCAGAGGGCGGGGCTCGGTTCACGGCTCCGAACCTGCGTCCGTTTGGATCCTGGACCGAGGTTAAAGCGTCTCCTCCACAGAGCTGGTGAAACATCCACCCGTCAGTGCAGTTTGTAAACGGGACAACCATCAAACAGGAAATGCCCGTCTTTTCCTCAACTTTTTTTTCCCCTAACATGCATTTGTGCAATTCTCCCAAGTCTTTAATAATGTAATAATAATAATAATAATAATAATAATAATAAAAAGTTCTACCTTGCATCCAACAGTCGGCTGAAGTGGGCGAGCAAAGCAATTAAAGTCGATCTGCTTTGCGAGTCGTCAGCGCGTTTGTGAGTCGTGGAGGGATCTGTCCTCTCAGCGAACCCTCCATCCTTTTTCTCCTGCCAAGCTAATCCAACTCAGCATCCAGTGTTTTTGAAGCATAAATGAAGATAGTCTCTGCAGTGTGCTCTACTACTACACACTTGTGACCCACATGCAGTTTGCTCTTGATAACCAGAGTGCAGGTCCGGTCGGCGTCCGGGAACCAAAGATGGCTGTGCAGTAGTGGGTCATACTGTAGCTCATTTTTTTTCTTGTCTAGATTTGTTTTTTTGTTTGTTTTTTTCTTTTCCTCATGTTTTCTGTTTGTTTATTTTCCCACCAAGAAGGTTTTTTTTTGTATAAATTTTCCTAAAGTTGTCACTTCTACCGACGTTTTGTTTAAACTGTCAAGCCCTAATGGACAAACCAAAGATTGGCCTTGAACATGATCTATTCAGTATGTATCTCCTCCTGTGGATACGTACATACTGTTTACACATGGCCGAGCAGTCAAAACCATCAGAAAAACCAGTGGAACAACAACAAAAACAACAGGGCTGGCAGACACACAAACACACACACATACACGAACACACACACACACAAACACAAACGAGGCCTAACACTCCGGTGGTGCGCCCTGTCAGACTCTAGTTATTTTCTATCTCACACAGGTGTGCGTGTTCGGGACAAATTAACACAATGTGCACGTTCCCACAGCAAAAGTTCCAACTAATCCTCTCATTTGTTAGCCGTTTGCAGTCACTCAGCGGTAACCTACTAGCCGAGCATTTAAATGTCAGGGAGTTAGTACAGAAACTTGATAATACACACTAGTGAGATTCCTCATATCGGCGGGGTGTCGTTGCACCGGTTTTGCACCCCGGACATTAGTTTTTGTGGGTGTGTTGGGTGAGCATTTTAGAAGTTCAAACACTTTGTGAAGAATTTGCTGTTAAATGAGATGAAAAAAAAAGATTATTTTATACATGGCCTGCTGATTTTTGGTACAGTGTTTTCTAGCTAAATTATTTTGTCATGCACATATAAACATTTATTATGCACTACTTTTCTAAATATTTTTTCTTTTTCCAACAGTCATTTTAGGCACATTTTTCACAAATGGGGAAACTCCTTTTTGCAATACCTCAATTTTTCACATTGTGAAAGGTAGCTTTTGTACTTTTGTTACTGAGAGATCTGCATATATGGAAATGTTCATTTTAAGAAAAAAAAAGTTGAGTGATTTCAATATATATTATTTTCAGTTATGCTTTTTATACATTTCAGTGCTGAGGAATCTTTACAACTAAGTGCGCACTTGTGTTGATGCGACTTCAGATCTGCAGAGGAGAGACCAAAGTGTATCGCTCTCTTGGTCTTAGCTTTTCGTACATTAGTTTCCAGTCAATCTGGTCGATAACAGCATGGCGAGAAAAAAAAAACACACAAAATAAAAAAAAGAGTTGTAATTTGAAAATTGATGTTAATGTCTCTAAACATGGCTATACTAGTTGGAAATGGTCACTTCTGTCTTGGTTTCCTCTCCATAGATGGAGTATAACTTATTATAAGGAGAATGCAAAAATTGGTTCAGGCTTAACGCTGAATCTCGTATCACAAGAATGGATGTTTGGTGTTTAGATATTTTAATATTTGAAAAAAAGTATATATATATATATATTCTTGAACTTGCCAACTAGCACCTATTGTAATCCTTAGCATGCATGACAAAAAAAGAAGAGAAAATGACAAGTACATGAATTAGCTATTAAAATTAATTGTTGTGGTGTGCACCAAATGTTTCTCAACTATTAAGTTGTTAAGGACACCCCAAACCCGCTCTCACCTCACCCTCTTCCCTTACTCCCCCCCTCCGACCCCACAAACACAGACACACACACACACACACACACACGTGTTGATCGAACCCACACAGACGCACACACGTACACGTACACGCACACAAACACACAACCCCTCCCAACCCCCATTCACAGACCTCTGCAGGATGCACATGACGGAGAGATAAAAACCAACATTGATTTGGCAGTGCAGGAACTTTGAGCATCCTTTCGAACACTGTTTAAAAGACTTGAGAACTCATCCCCGCTGTCTGTCGAGGTGATCTTATGGAGACCTATCCGGAGGAAAGGGGAGCTTAAAGACTTGAATGTGGTAAATGTTGCAAGTTAACTTCAAGTTGTTATGTGCAATACTTCTTTTGAACCTTTTTCCAGATAAAGACTCTTTGCAATGTAATTCTTTAATGCCATTTTTAATTGCAGACATTTAATTAAAGAAGATGTTAATATGTTTTTCACAGTCATTTTCTACTGTTATTGTAATCCTTTTCATGCTGGTGTTTGTAAAAAAGAAAAGAAATCAAACTATTTGTACTAATATAAATAATTGAAGTTATTTTTAAAACATTAAAGGTTTTGTGCTCATTTGCTTATTTTGTTTATTTTAAGCTACTGTGATTGATTGCATTGTAATTATTAGGTCAACAATGTATTTAGCTGTTTATTGGTATATTTTTAATTGGAATGTATAATTGATTTTTATAATTTTGATCAGATTTTTGTTATATTTTTGAGGTGAAGCTTTTAATATGTTAAAGTGTCTAGTTTTTACTAATTGCTATATTGTGCTCCACAATATATGGTTCACATTTTCTGAAGGAAAATAAATATTTAAATATTTGTCTGTTAATGATGTTACTTAATGGCAAGATTTCAATAGTTTTTAACTGTGTATGGGAAGGTTGTTGTATTTATTAATAGCATTTTTTACTTAAGATATCACCTTAATTTTTATTGTCATTTCACTTTATAAGTTCCTATTTTTGTATTTTCCTTTCTAATTAAGTTATGTAATACGGATATGTCCATATTTCTAGGAGTTGGTCTGTAGAAGTGCTAGTGAAACGAAAAAGAAAAATCTAATGTTATTTAATTGTTTGCAGCCAACTATTTATAACAGTATGCATAATTTTTAAATATTTGTAATGTGAAATGTTGAATGAAATAAATCTTAACTGTGATGAAAAAAAACAAAAAAGGTGCCCTGGGTGTTTTCTTGATGAACCTTTCAAAGTGTGACAGAGTGTTTCAGTCAGTCCGAGGCGATCCTGCAGATTTATTTTGTCCTCCTCACACATCGACGCTGCGGCGTTGTAAAGTTGCTAGAACATGCCGCCACTTACTTCAGGTTAAAGAAGAAAAAGACCTTGATGTGAGCGCGCAGCATTTTTTAGAGTTTCTTAGCAACAAGCTGAAAATCAGAGTATCTCTGCACTCGGTGGCAGGAGGCTTCCTGTGCAAGTTAGTGGAAAATTATTGCATTACAGTTTCTACTGGTTACTGTCAAAAATACCTTTTTTCCCTCTGTCTGACTTCTTTCAAAGCATTCTGTACTTCTGTGTTCGTGCGTTGACTTATCTTCTTTATCATTTTTCCAATTTAAGCTTGCAGAGTGCTGGAAGACTCACACGTTGCCAATTAGACGCAGAGAGATAGTCACATTCACACACATCAGATGTGAGTTTTTGGACTGTGGGGCAAAAAAAACCCAACACAAACAGAGATAACATGCAAACTGTGCAGAAAGGCCCCTCCAGACAAACCTCTGGACCTCCTCAAGCCACAATGAGCCTAAACTTCTCCACTGTGCACATTTGAAAATCAAAAAGCTTTAGATCCTGCTCTCCCCTCAGTAACGCCACCAGCTGGTTGCTTCCTGCACTGACATCACGTTCACTTGGGTTGAAAATAGTCTGTTTCCCCTTAATGTTTTTAGGTAAGAGTACCTGAACATCCTCTAAATGAGTGAACAGGAAGGAAGTGGGTAATCTGAAAGTTGAAGGTTGGAAAAAGTGAAAAACTCATTGTTGATGCATGAAATTCTGACAACAGTGACACAAAACTAGACTGAAATAATAACTAATAGTAAATATTGTTTAAAATGTTTGACGAACACAACGGCTGATGAGCTTTATGTACCAATGGAGAGTTTTGTTCACACACTTCCATGCACCTCTGTTTAATAACTCAATCACACTGTTCCTGGTATATTTCTTGAACCGTCCTTTTCGGTGCAGCATTTATAATTGAAATTCATCTCACGGCTTTTGCTCGGTCTTTATTCACTCATAACTCTGACAATTTATGTTCAGGTTCCTCGTGCGGACATATCAATCTTTGAAAGTGGTCCCGCAGTCGTCGTGTTGATGAATTGCACCTTCCTCAGTCCCCCCCGTGTTCGCCTCCCTGAAAATTCAGTGTTGTGTTGTGTCTCTTCTTTTAAACCACCAGGTGGCGCCACAGGACCAAAATAACGTCTTGGTTTGTTTAAGGAGTATGGCGCGTTCATAAATGCAGGAAATTTTGGATAATTAAACATCTGAAAAAAAACAACACTAATTATAATTCAAACTATACAAAATAAATACTTGTAGTGTCAATTTCACTTGAACTTATTGTTTTCAAAATAGTTAATAATTTACACCTGAGTAACGTGAAATATTTATTGAAATACACACAAATGAAAGTATAACTACCGAAAAATACTCCCCAAATATAGCTACACAAAAGTCAATACCTGGTGGTCCGCTACCTCAACCCCTGTGTTTAAATAATGGCAATAATTGTCCAAGCTTCAAATGGAGTAACACGCCTTTTTACACTGTTTATAAGCGTGAAAAAATGGCTAAAATAAAAAACAATCGAATATAGTAACAATTTGAGATCAATATTCAGAAGAAGTGTAATTAACGA
>JAUESF010000006.1:8974001-8987211 GCA_032274765.1 Malacoctenus tetranemus
AAACGATCTGGGAGAATTTCAGTCCAAAGAGCTTCCTGAAAAGTCTGCATCTTCAGGTTTGGGGTTAAATTTGAATTCTGAATCTGTTCTGGAAACGAGTTGATCAGCGGAGAGCTGGAAAGTATCCCAGCTGACAACGGGTGAAAGGCCAGTTGCCTTTTGGAAAGCCTCAGTATTCATTTCCACCAGAAATCAACCCGTTTAGTTGCATAAACTGAGGATTAAACTGTTGTTTTTTTTGGCTTTCCTCGTGCGGCTCCCTTCAGGGATCTCAGCAATTAACCTTGACAGTGTTCTATAAAGCGCTGATAGCCTTCGAAAGCCCCTTGAAAATGAGAACTGTAATAGCTAAAGTTAGCTCTTCCACATACAGCTTCTGTTATTTGGACATCGGATCTGTTTAACATGGATTATTACCAATCTACCATGTGATCTTCATGGATTTTCATTGAACTTTAAGTTTCAACTCTGTTGGTTAGTCGTTCTGTCGGTTTTTAACAGAAAAACTCAAAAAGTTCTCGATGGATTTGGATTAAATCTCAAAAGGAGGGCGTGGGGGAGGCTCCATCTTTGTTGTGTAACTAAAGGGTTAACCCTGAGCTCTGTGGTATTAGCCAATCTGAAGGCTCAGAGATGTCATGTGCTGGGTTTTTTTTTGGTTTCCTGCAAGTAGCATGCACTATGTTACTAAGGTGTGGCAGGCGGAGGTATGCACTCTACCGAGTGCCCTCTAGTGATTATTTATTTTTCACTCTGCAGTCGCTCAGCCTGTCACCAGGTTCATTAATTTTGTCCATCAACAAACTTGCCTCTGGAAAACTTGCAATATTAGTCAAGATAAACTATATTTAATGTTGCAGCTTTGCTGATTCGGTATTAATAGCCTCATTTAATGAATGCAGCACCGAAACGACATCACAAAGCGAGTATAAGTGGCGCCCGGAGCTCGTGAGGAGGCGTCGGAGAGGTGATTGGAAGATGAAGGGAGGAGATGTCGTTTTCGCCTCCTTCGGCGGCGGCGGCGTGTCGATTGAAGCATCAACCGGCGTCCCGTCGAGTTTGCCGTCCTCCCCGCCTGCCTCCCCCTGTCTGTCCGTCCGTCCCCGCCACCTGCCACCGGAGGACGGAGCGAGACCCTCCATCTGCCCCCCCCGGTCCCCCATCGCTCCCCAGCCGGCATGCTTTATTGCCTTTGTCATCTCCTTCTTTATTTCTCACTCTGCTCGCTCTGTCACTCTGTTATCAGTTTTTATCGAAGCGTGGTGTTGTTGTTTTTTTTGTTTCTCATCTCGCCATCGCTCCCCCGTCACACACCCACCTTCCTCTCAGACACGCTCTTACATATTCGCCTCTGTTTCAGGAGTGCATGTGAGGAGGTGTCTGCTCCCCCATATGGCCTGTCAACTTACAGCCGTGAGAGTGTGGGGGCGGCGTGTTGCATTTTAACATCGTGCGGTGCTGAAAAGGGAAAGGAGGGAAAAAAAAAGGATAAATCACATGTCAAACGATGGTTTTTAAAAAAAACTAAAATAAGGCAGCAAAGACGCACGCCCATTTAGAGAGACGCCTCTGAACTTGTGATGCGCAGTACATCCCTAAATAATTGACAAGGAGTGTGTTTTGCAGAGCACATCACACTTTTTGCTCACTGCAGTCCAACAAAGAGCGACAGAGAGAGAGGGAGGCCATTCTGCAGGTATTGAATCGAGTGGTTGGAATGTTGCGAGAGACGTTGGATAAGCAATGGTTAACCTGTAGATGTTCAAATCTGCAGTCAGAGGAGCGATTCGAATGGATCTCCCCTAATCCGGTTTGATAGTTTGTCTCCATCCATATCACACAAACCGTCTCCAGCTGCAGCAGCCTGTTGTTTCGTGCTGGGAACTCTGTGATGCAGGAACTGGAGGGGGAAAAAAAACACACACACACACCAATCAAAAGCACGAGACGACTCGTTCCTGGTTTAATGAGGGACATTCAAATTTAAGTATGTCTACAGGTGCTTGGCAGGAAAATGCATTCAATTTTTCAGGGAGATTCAAACTAAAACACCAAATGCTCAGTTGCAGCGTCCCAGTAATTACTATCTATTGGAGAGAACTCATGTGTGGGTCATAAACTGTTAACTTTCAGACTTAAAATGGCTCAATGTGGGATAAGAATTTATTTGACTTGTGAAAATTGGTTTTGTGTGGTTTTTATTTCAGTATTTCAGCAAACTGAGTGCACAAGTCATCCAGAACGCTGCTCTGATGCATTTTGGAAATTTTTGAATTTTTTGAAAACTGACAATTAAATACTTTTTTCACACATCTCAAAACAATATTAATTTCTTTTTCAAGTAGTTGCGCCATGCACTGGTCCTGTAGGAGGTGCTGTGATACGCCACTAAGCAGAAAAGAAGACAGAAAGGAGCTGAAGTGACCTGACGGGACACAGCTGGTAAACATGCAGGTTACTGGGTTAAAGGAGGTCAATGATCACATTGTTTTACTTGTTTCCGGTCGACGGCTCCACGGTGACAAAACACCGTTTAGATATAGAAACTACATCTACAACTAAACCTGTTTTCTTCTGCACTGAGACAAAGCATTGCACCAAATAAGCAGCTTTTTGAAACAGTTCTTACTTAGTATGTTTTATTGATCACAAAATTGGTGCTAAAACACTTAGCTTGGCTTAAAGTTTGATCTAAACTTTCTTGTAGTTTTATGAGTTTTCATAAACTTTGTTAACCACTTCACAGTTTTCATTCTGCTGTTTTATATTCATGCAGATTAAGAGTTTGAGTCCACAGGTCGCCTGGATGCTGGTTAAACAGATAAAAACCAGACCAGCATTTACCTATTTATTTATTTCAAATTTGTAAATAAACAGTTGTAATTCAACCTCCAACAGCTGTGGGTGGGCTCGGTGAGGCGAGCCCCCCCCCGCTGTCGATCCGAACGTTCGCCCATGAAGCCACTTCGCGCCAAAGACGAGTTGCGCCTCGATCCAAATTCTGCCACGGCGCCGCGCTTCCACCTGCATCCAAGACAAACGGACGCCTGTCGGTTATCAGTGTCTCACAGCGACTGTGTTGTGGGTGACACGTCCTGACAAAACACTCGCACACGCTGAGACAATAGGACGGCGCCCGTGTGGGAGGAGAGGAGGCTCCCGTCTGGGAAATACTGTATTCCTCCTGCTGCCGTTGCGTTTCGAGCTCGTTCATCGAGGCCCGACGTTTCTCGTTTCACGTCGAGGAGCTTTACGTCCACATTCAGGTCAGAAATCCACTCCGTGCACGGCGCGGCCGTGCCCCGGCGACCTCCTCAGGTTTACCGCGAAGCTCGCTCGGATTATAAATGATGAGAAAGGTCAGGATAGATTTCTAATGGATTTCTACGCCACATGGCCACCGCTGCATCAGCAGGGATTGCCGGAGCCATCAGTCCTCTCTCAAATAGCTGGGCACGTTCCTCCCTGAACTGTTGCTCCCACTCGCGCTGATGTGTTGAATGTACAATTAAAAGAGTGATTGAACGTTACCAGAGGCGATGCTCTCCATGCCGGGGGTTAATCCCACTAATCTGTCACATGTGCGCGCCATGTCGTGAACTCATTTTGAGACTCGTTTAAGAGGGAAAAAGATTACTTCTTCAGAAGGAGCCGGTTGCATTCGGTAAATAATCTGCAGAACAACCATCTCAGGCGAACAATTCGAAAAAAACGCGCGCACGAGGACGGCCGGTTTTGAGTCGCACACAAAAAAAAGTGCAAATCTCTTCAGTCGTAAAGCGACTCGAGTCCCCGTTTCATGTGTCAGAGTCTGTAAGCGACGTCCACATGCGTGGAAAAAAAAAAACACAACGTCGCGTTGCTCTGCTCATGATGCCGAGAGCTTTACTGTAATCCCTCCTCTTAATAAGCCGTTTCATGCACATCACTATTCAGCTATTCAGAATAAAAGGGGGTCAGGGTGGGTCTTAATCAGTCAGTCCACGTCTGCAGGGGCTCCAGAGAGGGTGGGGGTGTGGGTGGGGGGAGTGGGCCGGGTCACCGTGACTTTAAAATGTGCTCTTTTTTTTTTTGATTGTTTCGCAGCGTGTGATGTGGGAGATGTAATTTACCAAGAGTGTCAGCGGCGGCCCGGGCTGAGAGTCGTGTCCCCCAGCTGACACCGGGTAAACAGTCACTTAGCTTGCGTGTCCCTGTCCACCCCCATAACGCTGATGGAGACTGATGATCACACCCGTGTGTAATTGCTCCGACGCCGCGCCGTGACAGATCGTATAGCGCGCGGAGCGGGGCGAGTGTGGCAAGCCGCACCAACAGGAGCGAGGACGTTATAAATACTCCTCCATGATGGACGACAGGATTTCTCAGCTCAGGATGAAGCTGACTTGTTTTTCCCTTTTTTTTTTTAAAATATGTCTGAGAGTGACATGCAGCCGCTCAGCACACACATACCTACAGCGGTCGTTTTGTGCCACATTTGCATAATTCTAATTAAATGCTCACTCAGAAGGACCCAATCAGAGTGTCAAGTAAAAAGTAGGAGGAAACAAATCCTTTTATATGCTAATCTGCTTTACGACGACATTGTCTAGCCTGCCAGGGAAATGAATATTTCACACCTCAAACTACACATTTGCATCAGCGCGCAGAATTAAATGCATTATTTCTATCATTTTGGATTCGCTCCGCTCTGGGCTGTGACCCGACATTTCTCGCGCTGCGTAATGCTTCTGATTCCGCACGAGCGCGATTTCACGGCTTCCTGTTTTAAAAAGTCTGACCAGAACAATTCTGATTCGCTTTCAGTTGTTTATTTTTTCCCAGAGCGGTTCGAGTTCAGACCAGAAGTCGAAGGGGGCGCCATTTGAGCCGCTTTGACTCTCGGAGAAACCAAAAATCGATGTGACGCCTCGTCATTGACCGACAGCAATAAAAGAGGCGCTCTTGTCTTTCTTCTCTTGTTTGACAGCAAACAGCTGGAAAACATCCACAAATTACCTGAGACGCCGTCAGATTTCTCTTGCCGGCTTAAGTGCTCCGACAATCAATGCAGGTTTTTCTTTTGAAGGCGGGAAGCGTCCTGATCGATTCATGCGGACGATTCGCAAACAAGATTCGCAACAAGTAGAAATCGGTCACATTTTCACCAACATGGAGAAAGAAGGTGCATCTGACATTTGCTCAGAAAATATTGACTGATGTATTATCACATGATGTGCTTGTAGTATTAAAAAAATTCCACAAACAAAACAGATTTGCAGAATTTTTTTATGATTTTATGTTAAAAATCTGACACTGAATTTGACACATTTGTGACGCAAATATTGACTCAATCTGAATGCAGCACCACTCACTATCAAGTGTTTGAAGTTTCACATGTCAAAAACATTCAGAGTCAACGTTTTCATACATGCACATTTGACGTGCTTGATCTATATGTTATAGGTCAGGAGTTGCCTCCAGATTAAGAGAAGCAGACTTTTGGGCCCTTGAGCAAGACCCCCGAACCCCCAAACGCCCTCTGATCACCACACAGCAGCAGCCCACTGCTCCCAGTAGTTAAACGCATTCAATCAGTATCGTGTAACTTAACTTAACTAGAAGATGATGAGTTATTAGTGATGAAAGTCACATGCAGAAATTAGGTTCTCATGTTGTTTGTCCTTAATTTGTGTGTGCATCGTTAATGGGGGGCGGAGTCTGGATGAATGTTCGCAACCTGCAGTTCACATTGATTTTCTATGCGGTGTGGCAGAAAAAACCCGAGTATAGAGGGACAACGTTAACCAGGTGGAAGTGATCCGGATGTGCTGCACTAAGCTCTATATTTACCCAAACCGAACCGCGCCGTGTCCGTGGAAACGAGGTGGTTTCTAACGGCGTCACAACTTGAGTCATTCATCACATAACTCAGCAGGAACACCTTGCCTTGAGGAGTTGTTGACCTCAGCCGGCAGCGTCTTACCATTTATTATGAGTACACACACACACACACAGACACGCACAGACACACACACCCCATCTTTCTCACTGTCTCGCCCCAACCCTGCCTCACCATATATAAACCACGCAGCCCCGCTCGCGCTCGGCGGGCGCACTGACCGGTGTTTGTCCTCCCTGCAGGTGACAATCCTCATCATCCTGGCCTTGGCCTTCCTCGCCTGCATCGTGTTCCTGGTGGTTTATAAAGCCTTCACCTACGACCACGCCTGCCCGGACGGATTCATCTACAAGGTAGGACCCGCCGGCGGACGCCGGTTCATTTTGCACGGCCGCGTTTATCCCCAACCGGAGGAAATCGGCCAGTTAAAGAGGACAACCGGATTGTGAAGCGGGCTGTTGGAGGGACCCGGCCCGCAGGTGACGCGCAGGTCCGCGACTAAATCATTGTCGGTTATATTTTTCCATTTCATTACTCCTGCTTCAAGCCCCAAGACACTTTGTTCGAACAGTGAAGCACAACTTCTTGATAACACTTTCTTTTTTTCTGGACTACAATCTTTTAGAGATTAAAGGGAAATAAACGATGCAGGAAGAGAGTTTGTGAATCAGGTGATGCGTTCAGGCTTCAAATAAATGAACAACCTCTGTGACTTATCTCCACCTCCGTAGCAATTAGCTTGAGTGTGTTTTTATTGAAAGAGGTGCAACAGAAACTCGATTGAAAACATATCATAATTTGATAGAGCACCACACAACACTTAGCTAAATTACATTGTTACTGTAATCCAAGGACGCTCCTTTAGGTCGGTCCTTTACCAGTACAACGTCGAATTTCGACTGTTTTCTTTTCTTTTGCTTTGTGTCTGATTGAATCTTTAAATCAGGTTCGTTATTGCCGGGCTGCACTCCTAAGATAACCTCCACTCTCTTTTTGTGTGGTGACTACAACCACAACTCAAAGACTTTAAAGCCTCTGCAGCTTCTCAGTGTGTCGTTGTGTAACCGTCTGCTCGCCCTGCAAAGGAAGAGCTGCGAGTTACTGCGACTCCTCCTGAGCTGAACTTTAAGAGAGCCGGCGTTGAAGATGAATAAAGTAGATCACAGATGGTTTTCGTGATGTAACTGCAAAAAATATTCTAGTCTTTTTTATCTTATGTCATCAGTACCACATTCATCCAAAATAACGTCTTTTTGAGCTTGAGCTGAAACTGGGCGAAAAAGTGAGGAATGTCCTGGATGTTTTATTGGTAACAGAAAGAGACAAACGTGCACAAATTCACACCCAGAGACACTTTGGACTCACAAGTCAAACCAACCAAGTGAACACCAACCTCTATGGGAGAGACAAATGACACTCCTACTTTTACTAATTTCTAAGATCATGTTACTGGAACGGCTTAATGTGACCCCGCCCCCCCGAAGGCAAATCATCAATCAGGGATATCAGAGATTTGTTATGGCGATCGTCCTAATTACGTCCAATCTTTCGCCCTTGTTCGCGAAACACAGAAGCCAAAGTGAGCGACGCCGCTGAGTCTGCTCCCGTATGTCATTAGCTCGACCAACTATTAAATGGAAATTAGACAAATTAGCCCCACTGCCTATTTTGCAATTATTACCACATTATGATTGACTCCGGATCATTATGGGTGAGGTCGTTACAGGAAATGACTCTCGCAGTCATTCGAATGCAACAGTCATCTGCTTCAAAATGTACTGCATCATAGTTTGAGCCCTCCACTTTGCAGCGGTTCCCATCTTGAGGGGCACCAAAGACCGTAAGGGGGGGGGGGGGCTGAGGCTTTTTTGAGGCCCCTCAAGATCGAAGAACAACACAAGCTCTTGTTTGTCTCAGTGTTTGGCTTTTGGCAGACGAGAGACAGAAAAAAACTGGTCCAGGGGAAGCAGTTTGTGAAAGAAAAATGTTTGGGATGAGAAAACGACCGTTTGAACATTTGTTCACAAAAAGAAAAAGTAAAGTATAATGTCTCCTAGCTTGACTCTCAGCTGGATCGTGTCACTTTTACTGTTTCAATCATGGGGTCACCTTGGAAGTTTGAGTCTAAAAATCCACTTTTTAAGGTGGAATAAATGTGGTTTCGGGTCCACGGCCTCTGCGGGAGCTCCGACTGCAGCCCAGTGTTACCAGCAGAGCCACATGCACATCGAGGAGGTGCTGAATACAAGCGTACTTCCACCACACGGTGGGACGCTCGCACAGCGCAGCACCACACCGGCTTGTGTACTCACACACAATCAGGCCCATTCAGCTCACATTCAGGCGCCGATGACGCCGTATTCGACGCTCTGTAATGCGTGACGTGCTGCCAGTCGTCTTGTTCTCGATTCGTTTCCCACGCAGAGCTGCAGGACTGTCAATGGCTTCGTGTCATGTTGAATAAATGAGGTTTTCTTTTCATTTGATTTTGTTTTCATTGAGAGAATATACACTTGACAACACCATTTCCTCCTGTCAAGGTTCAATCTGTCCATTTCTCGCTTCATGAATTCAATGGCTTAAACACAGTGCGCGATGTCCACATGTGGGATGGTTAAATACGCCTCTGTCTTGGGAAAAATACCTGGAAAATGATGCTAAATGAAGAATGATCATTTTGGTTTCCTTTAGAGTGATTTAGACTCCTCCGAGGAAAAACAATCCATTTGTCTTTTTTCTGCAGTTTCAGTGCAAAAAGAACAAACTTAACTTCGACAGTAGGAAGCAAACTGCATCATTCTGTCCTTTATTTATAACCCTGAAATAAGTAACGAAAAAACATGTTGTGTTTTATGTGGTTAACGATCTCTGCATGTTTATGACCCTCTCAAATCAGAGGCTATTATGGTCTGTGTGATTTGTGGACCAAGTGCGAGGAAATTATTTGAACGACTGATTTACATCCACGGGAACGTGGGGTTTTTTTGGTGCTATTTTCTGACTGTTTGGGCGGATTATTGAAGCAACTGTTTTATCCGATTCCTGGAAAAAAGTTTTGCAGAAAATTGATCAAAATGTGGACGACTTTCAGCTGTTTTGGTGCACTTTGGCATTAGTGTCTTTTTTCCACAACAGAGCTCACAACACCGAAAATCAGAGTGACATAACTGTGGTTTTTCGAGATGTTTCCTGACCTTTCACTAGCATTGACTGTGCTTAAAAAAAGCTCACAGCTCAGTGTTTACAATTGGAAATACATAAAAAAGAAGGAAGATAGAACTCAAACTCAGCTTTAAGTAGATGTATTTGATTACTGACACTCATTTAAACATTTACGTGGAGAAAATCTGTGTCATACTATCACAATATGTCACGTGGTGAAAAATCAATAGTCCTGTAATGTTGTGATATTTTAAGTCACTTTTCTATCGTTCAAGCTGACACACGATGTCTCGTCGCTCCACAGCACAAGCGGTGTATCCCCGCCTCCCTCGAGGCCTACTACGCCGCCCAGGACGCCAACTCGAGGGGCCGCTTCTACACGGTGATCAGCCACTACAGCATGGCCAAGCAGACCACCTCGCACTCCGTCTCCCCCTGGCTGCCCGGAGGGGCGGGGGCGCGCGACGCCAAGCCCCCGAGCGGCGAGGGCCACTGAGCGAGCCGAGGGGGGGCCCGAAGGATGTGAAACGCACGCAGACACACACGGAACACGGAGAGGTACATTCAGAACGCAGGCGCCGACACGTAGGTGGAAATTTAGACAGAAAGACACACAAGTGAACACAACCGCTCCATCTTTAGCGACAAAATAGAGTGAAAACATGCATGCAGACATGGAAGCACATCATGCGCGATCATATCCTGGTTCCCTCGTCCGTCTCGTATCGAGGGGCATCAAACCTTTGGCTCTCTCTCTCTCGGATCATCGATCAAAACACACTCACACGTGCAAACACTCAAAAAGTCCACGCCCCCGACACGTTTACTCCCCCCCCCTCTAGATTGAGATTCATCGACTGTCATGATATATTTATTTTTTACTGTACTGTATGGATGTTTTGTATGTGATTACCAGGTAACTCTTTGTACAAAGGCACGAGTCAATGCTGAAATTCAAGCTTCTTCTTCTTCTTCTTTGTGAGACTCTCTGGAGTTTGGAGTCGTTTATCTCTAAGTGTGTATACTGTAGTTACTGTACATTCATTCCCACCCACCCCCACCCCTCCCTTTTCGGATCGCCACACATACACACGACTTTGCGTCCCGACCCCGAAACGCGGCGGTGAACTGCTGCCGTCGTGCATTTTTACAGGAGAAGAAAAATTGCATCGATTCTCAGCTGACTGAATGAAAATTTTTTCCATTGCGGCTGTTTGGTAGTTCGTATATATACGATGAAATCCTCAGCGTGTTGTGCCATACATTTTGAATCCCCCCCCAACTCCCCTCTCCCCCTCCCCCCTGCCCGTGGTTCCAAGCTGTACATACTGTTGTGCAATTCAGGCTAGTTTTGTGTGTACGCGATGTGGTAGCTTTTATTAGGAACATTTATTGTTTCTCCCTTTTTTTTCCTTTTATTTTAATAAGCCTACAATCCCCCCCCCTTTCCTGTGAACGACTTACATATTGCTTCAGCTGCCAGTCTCGTAGTTTCATTAAACACAATGTTACAAATGGGAAAAGGAGATGTTGCGCACATCACTGTCTCTTGCTAAGCCCCGTCTTATTTTCCTGCTGTGTATCGTTCTGTTTATAGATGGGCTTCAGCCGCAGCTGAGTTTTTTTTTGTTCCCCGCACTGTTTTTTTTTTTTAATTTTCTATTTATTTACTTCTCAGATTTTTGTAACGTTGGATCTGTTTGTCAAATGAGCGCTTTAATGAGATATTGTGACGTCGTTAGTTGATATGTAGCGAAACCTGGTTGTAATTTATCAGTGTGCATCCTTGTTCCCCTTCTTCTCTTGGTTTGAATTCGGAAAAATAAAAACAAGCTGTGACCTGTGCCTTGTGTGTGTGTCAGTCCTGCACGCCGCCGTGCGTGTTCGGTGCTTAACGTGGGCCCGAGGCGGCCGTACGAGACTGCGACGGCCTTTTTTTAAAAAATATATTTCCTCCAATAGTTTTTATTATTCAGATGTTCGGATTCGCCCTACGTGAAACATGCCTGCTGCTGTGCCTGTGTGAAAGCTTCCAGAGCAGCAGAGAGCAGATTTGTCGGCTATAATGATGCACACCCGTGATTGACAGCGTAAAAACACACCGGAGAAATGCCCGTGTCCTCACCGGCTCCTGGATATGTTATGCTGCCACAGTTCTCTGTGAACGGCAGATAAGCCCTCTGTTTTTTTTTCCTTGTTTCAAAGAGCAGCATGAATAGCTGGATTTCCTAATTACAGCCGCGCATTTTAATGAATTCATCAGCTGTGTGTGTGTGCGCGCGTGTGTGTACAGTATTCATTTCTCTGCGGAGTGACACAGACCCTGAAATCAACTGTCAGAAAGAGTTGGTGGGGGGAAAGACGAGACAGAAAACTGATTATACTTCTTACAGGCGTTGCATCGACAAAATCTATTCAAAAGTCTTCTGTTTTTTCAGTTCTTTCGCAATCATGACCTCCTGACTTTGGAGAAAGCAAAAAAATCCCGCCAGATACAATAAAATATTTAAAAAATTGTATATTGTTTGAAATATACAAGATTTAAAGTTGAATTGCAAAGAATTAGAAGAAGAATCCTTGAATCTTCTCATTTCCAAGGGATTTTCAACTCACTCTGTACATTTACCACCTTCAAGATCCTCACCAATAAACAAAAAAAATGCAAACGAGAACAAAGCACCAATGTTTCCTGAGGCTAGCTCAAAAACAAACCAGCCAACGTTGATTATACATTAGAAAACACCAGCGAAACAAAGCAATCGCTTGTTAACGCTAAGTAACTTCTCCTCACCGATAATCTTTTCAATATTCATGAGGATCCCTTGGCTGTAAAGAGCAGCATTAATTCATTAAACTTATTAAAAACCCATCACGGGTTCGGCACTGCAAACACACCTGCTGCCTTGTAGTGCGGCAGGAACAATAAAAAAATGTTGACTGTGTTAAACTGTGACGGTCCCATAATGCTCCCGCTCACCCCAAGATAAAATATGTCACTGGTGGCGTCTGTGAGGCGAAAATCGGTGTCGTTTAAACCCCCCGGAGATGAAACTACTGAGATAATGCAAAGCTTTGCCTTCGCATCGCACCGACTTGCTTCTAATTTACCGCTGTGGGACGCAGCCTGAAGCCAAACATTTCACACAGCCGGCAAGAAAAAAAAAAAACTCCTCATCAGACAAGAAGACGAGTGGCTCGATATGTTCCAGGAGTGCGCGTGTTTTATGTGCAGGCGTCAAGTGAGGGGGGGGGATGCAGCTGGCAGAGGTGAGGAGTTGTTTTTCTAATAGCAAAGTGAGACTTTTTGGCATGAAGACAACAATTGATCTGTGAAAACAAATTCTACACGTGCAAATAAATACCGAGCCATCGTCGAAAGACGCCGATGTCGAAGTTGTTTGCAAAAAATGGCGTCCTAAATTCTCCACGCTCGCTGATTAAGCGCAGAAGTGCACCGGATAGGATCCGTTTCCTTCTCTTCGTCCTGCAGAAGTGTACAATCCTCACCAGGCTTATTAGGCCATTCATTTCAAAGACCTCTGGCCCTGATTACTTATGAGAGACAATTGGCAATCAGATGTGGGATGAACTGCAGCTTAATCCTCTCTCTGGCTCTCTAATTATCACAGCAAATAGCCTTCGGTGGTATAATTCATGCTGAATCGCTTCCAGGGCAGGATATTAGATACTGATGTGAGGACGGGCTGATTGTGGCCGACAGGTCAGGGGGTGTCTCTCCTGAAAAACGGGGAGGGGACGTCGGAGACGAGGCGGGGGGGGGGGGAATGAGTAGCGAGGCCCCCGCGTTGATTGGCGCGGAAGGAGATGAAGGTCGACGCGAGGAAGCGAGCGGCCATCGACGCCTCTGCCGACCGAGGGAGGAGACACTCGAGCCCTAAAACCTTCCCGACAATCCGTGCGATGTTTACTCTCCGCCACGGAACAACAAGAAGCCGAGGTTAAAGTGAACACGAACCATCGACTCACAATGTTTATCACAACAAAGCCTCATGGAGACAAGTTGGCAGCAAATATACGTTCAGCACCTGTTTTAAGGAGCAAAGCAGCGAATTTGACGATTGGGTTCAGAGACAACATTCAGCTAATTGGCACCTCGGTGAAGGTTGGATTTTTTTGTTTACATGCGAGATGACAAATGGGTCACAG
>JAUESF010000006.1:9024374-9036850 GCA_032274765.1 Malacoctenus tetranemus
ACACACACACACACACACACACACACACACACACACACACACACACACACACACACACACACACACACACAGAACTGCATGCACACTTGTGCTTCCAGCAACACTTAAAACAATTATACCATTTCACTGCCTTTCCATAATAACAAGCTTCTTTGTGATTTACATGATGGCCTTGTCATAAATATCACCTGCCACAACCTATTAAGATATAGTGTGTCACGGAGAATCTACATGGCTGTGTGAGGAGCAGATGGCCCCTGGCAAGTCTGTTTTTACTGTCTATAAAGTTTGAGAGTTTGACACGAAAAATGAAGCAATGTGACCTGTTGATTTTCACTGAGTCATGCAATTAAAAACCTGATTGCGTTGGATCCTGATCACGCTGCAGGTTTGATTTCTGTTCAGAGAATGTCTTTCACAACCTAAATGCAACGTGTCATTTGGAATCCAAAAAGACTTCTGTGCAACACAATGAAGACCCCTGAACTACATGTATGAAGATAAGCACATAGTTGAGATTTCTCGGAGCTGTTGTGTGTAAAAATTTCAAGCGGACCACCACTAACAAGACAGAAGTCGACAAGAAAGTGCTGCGACGACGTAATCTCATCTGCTGATCTTAAGCCTAGGGGAAAAACAACCTACAGGAAGAAGTACTTGTCTCCAACTACACACTATGCGAGACTGGAGGGGCTGGGGGGCTGGGGGGGCTGGCCCTTAGTGAACTGTCCTACATGCCAGCTGTCCATCACTGGATAGCAGCACCCGTCAGAGGATCATCATTATCTTAGATGATCTCAGGCTGCCAGTCATCCACTTCGGAGCGTTTTGGAGCTTAGGATAGGAAGCTGACCCAAAAACTGAAAAGCAACACCAGAGAACGAAAAGCTAGTTAAAAGCGTGCTATTTTATTGCCTGCAATCTATTTAAAGCTTATCTGAATGTAGACGATTTCAGAGTATAATTGTAATTGTTTGTTTTCAAACAAATGAAAGGAGAATTTACAGGTACACATAATATAATGTAACTGGTCAGGTTGACTTGAATTGGCTGCATGTGGCTCCATAAAACAGAACAAGTTTGACGCCTCTTGATCTACAGGTACCCTTGAGGGTCATACAGAACATTGTGTTTACATTGTCCATCCACAAAGGGATCTTCAAGTGGATAAATATTCACTGTTCATGAATGACTGAAGGCACAGCGCTGGGTTTCAAAACTTTTTGGCTGAAGAGGTTGAGAACCACTGTGCTGCACAATAGCCTGCAGACAGTTCAGCTCAGTTTGCACATAGAGAACTGCGTATAAGTCGTACTTTGTACCGTGTCACAGAAAACAAACATAAGGTTGACAGAATCTCACAGTCTGTCGGAGGTAAAAAACACTTTGACATACTGATTTGTGATGGTCGCTACTGCTTTAGTTAAATATTTAGTTCCAGTTAAAGAGGCCTGCACAGATGTTCGCACTTTGAACCCCACACTTCAACACACAGGGCTGCTGCGACACAGCATCTTGCAGCGTTAGAGATGCAGCGTGTTGTTTGCTTTGTAAATAAATAACTTAAACTTAAACTTAAACTTAAACTTCAACCTGACCACTTTTCTTACTTTTGAATGTAATTACAGTTTGTTCAGTGTTTTTCAGTACTGTTAGGAGTGCTGCTTAATTTTATTGAAGTGTGTGCAATTACATTAAACTATTCAAGTGCCACTTAAATGGCGGGTGCTATTTCTTTGATAATGCGTGACTTCACCTCTGCAAGATGCAACATTTTCCACGAAGCTGGTTCCTGGGTGTTGCTGTTAATTGTGTATAAATACAGGTGAGGGTAACCCATTTCCACCGTTCAAATTGAGCGCAGGGAAGGTGAAAAGGTGAAGGAGCCCGATCGCAGCCAACTTTCCGAAACCCTCCCAGTTCCAACAGTTCAGTCATAAAACGGGGAGAAAAAGAAGGCCTGATAATGATGGGTTACAGTGAGGTGAACCTGTGAACTCTCCCCGGTACATACGCACATAGGCGGTGTTTAAAACTTCACCAATGATACAGTTTCAAAATATAATTTCAGTTGGAAACCATCCAAGCAATTATCGTTTTCAAAGGAACAGTTTGTTACAAATTGTGCTGCAAGCTGAAGTGGTGAAACGACACACAAAGCATGTTTTTATTTATCTTTCTTTATTGCGTTCCCATGTTTCCCCAATGCAGTCGAGGTTAATGTTATTAACATGAACGTTTTGGTTAATATATATTTGTAACCCCGTTTTTATGCATCGCCCCACAGCTGTGCGGAGGTGCACGACTGCTCTAATGTCCCCCATTCAACCCCGGCAGCGACCTATAATCCAGTGCCACCTTTCTCAAGGGCCCTCCCCTGCAGGCTCACGGTAATCAGCTGACTATCCTGTAACATAGCCCAGCTCTGAGTCAAACAACAGATTACCTCCTTCTCTTGTCATTAGCAAAGTAGGCATCAATCTTTCACATTACAGGAGGCCTCATTCTCTGGCTTCTGAATAGATCTGTCTCCAGTGTTAACAGCTAATTGACTCTGGCGCCATTGTAGCATTCAAGGTAGTCATTTAGGTGCATTACAGGCGGAGGCTCTGAAGGGCTTGGGAAGCTCAGAGCGAGCGAGTGAGAGAGCGAGAGAGAGAGAGAGAGAGAGAGAGAGAGAGAGAGGCGGGGTGTCTGACTGTACTAAGATTATATGAATCACTTTTAAAGCGATGGGATGAACTTGTGTGCATGTGTGACCCATTTACAACATGTCACACTGGTTTCACAAGTTACTCGTCTCACCGAGGAGACTGCGAATTACCTGTGCGTGCAGGACCATATTCTTTTGTGTTCCCACACACAAGAACGAGTGTATAAATATGAGTGGGGGAAGACTGCACAATGGAGGGACAATAATAAATGTCGGGAAGGTTGTGTACCAGCACGTGGTGTTATTATCCTGAATTGTGGGGATCTCGGTGAACGTTTTCAAACAGTTAAATAAGATCGCAGGTTTGTTCCGCCTCTGATGAATGCAAAATTCATTTGCATTACACACAATCATAGTTTCCAAAATTGCACATCAATTATGGAAATGATCAACTAAAACATTGAGCTCGAGAGGAGTGCTGCTCAATTAACCCTCGCTTGCTCGAAAAAACGCAGCGTGCATACAAACACTCGTGTGCTAGTTTGATTTGAACTGAGAAAAAACACATTTGGAAAGAAATAAAACAAAGACAAGATCACTTTTTCTCTGGAATTGCTGTTTTCTGTCACTGGAAAATCTTGGCTCGGAAAAATCCAACGTATTTCCAGACTGTGACAACATAACACAGTCATTTGTACATGAGGCACTCTTCACATTTTAAATACATGCTCTGGAAGAAGCAATCACAGTCACTGCGTCAAGAATACCTCACAGTGAGTCACATTTTTGTCCAATAAAAGCACCAACATCCTTAAAAATGACAAAAACAAGCCCTGTCACTTGTCATGAACAAGTGGGAGCACGTCCAGCGTTGTAATAGATGTAAGCTGTAAGTTCCAACATGCTACTTTTTACAGCTCTCTATCAGTGTGGACGGTAAAATTTGCTGCTGCGATGGCATGAATGAGTGTTTTAATGGGAATGTAAATAGTGTGTGAGTGCAGCTCAGCCTGCTGATTATCCCAACCAAACATTCCACCACTTCAAAGCCTCGGCTGTAATTACAATGCTCTGAGGTGTGCCCGACCTACACAACCAGGGGCTTCTCAAGCTCTGCTGTCACACACATGTACAGACATCCGCACACTACACGCACACAAACATGCTCAGACAAATTGCTTTCGTTATTATCGAGCTTAAATCATATTATGGAAAAGAAAAAGGAAGTGGGATGTGTGGGTAATTTTGCAGCACCCAGGAGAGCTATCCCCCCCTTTTTAACTCATCCTCCCCCCTCCTTCCTTCCTTCCTTTCTTCCTTCCTTCCTTCCTTCTGCTCTTCTTTCAGCTTCTTTTTCTTTATCATTTGCTCATCCACTGATATGTTAATGTACACATATATTTTTTGCACGTTATACACTAACCGAACACTTTCTTTAGCGACATTTGCACAATCACATGAGCAAACAGATTTGTCTTCAAACTATTCGGCTTTTTTCGAGCATGTTCAACTGGCTAAACTGTAACAGACCGACCACACTGAAACACATCGTAGTGCACTGAAAATGTGCCTGGTGAAGTTGTGCATGATTTAAGATGACATTTGTCGCCGTGAAGCTGCGGGTTCAGCGTGGATATGGCGTGATGTGACCTCAGATGTCACCTGGGCTGGGACTGACATTGATTATAGACGCGCGATCAGACAAAAATGCGGCTCCTGTCGGTGCCGCATCGTTTTTGCTTTTCACGTAGGATGATCAAATGTGTGCCGAAATTCCAGAGGAGCAGCCAGCTGAACCACTGGGCGAGCAGCAGCGTTGAAAGATTAACTAACACACTCGTCGGCGATGGTTTTGTTTCTCGCCTCGTTGAGTCTGACTCTGACGATCGCGTTCGTCTGTCACTGCTCGGTAGCATTTCTCATTGGAGAAGCTGTCCTTAAAAAAACAGTCACTCGAAATAACCACAGTTGTATTGCTGTTGGCTGTGGGAACAAATATGGCGTGAAAGAAGGAAAGAGAGGAGGAAGAAGCAAAAGATGAAGAAAGAAAGAATAAGTAGACAACAGAGTTGGGAAGAAACTGATATGAAGAATTCATACAGTAAAAGATGATGTCAAATAAATCAAATGGAAAACAAAAAATGGGAAAGAAAGAAGAGTTTAGACGTGATACATATTCAAGTAATGGTAAACACAGTGCTAAACATGCATGAAAGAGCAAAAACACAAGACAGGAGGAATAAAAAAGGAAGAAATACACGGCTGACACTCAGCCAAGAACGAGTTATGTGACTGACAACGTGCCTGCAGGGCGTACGGGCATAGCCAAAGAGAGAAAGGGGGGTGGGGGGGTGGAGAAGGAAGGAGGTGGGATCCCAAACAGAGCTGCAAAAAAAAAAAAAAGAAAAAAAAAGAAAAAGGCAACAGTTTCTCCCCTGAGGAGTCGTTCCTTTCATCTGGCCGCTCACTGGCGCCTTCACAACCCTCTGATTGTCTGTGAAATAACCCCACTTTAATAAGGCAGCAGTGGCAGCCTCCTGGGAACTGAGTCCTGCTCTACAAGTCTAACACAGACGAGCTACACAGGACCGATGGCTGAAACGCCAGACACCGAACATTTTAAATGAATGCAAATGCAAATCTGTCCTTAACTTCTTGATAAACATGTTTTCCCCTTGAAAAACAAAGAAAAAACCTTGTTGTAGAAATGTAAAAAGACTCCGTTTGACTCCAAACTCGTCCAGTGACATTTCCTTTTTAAAAAGTCGACTCCTGTCTGAGAACAATACATCTGCCTTGCTGTGTGCGGCCAATGAAGGATGTTACACTTATTTGCTGGTTGAGGCCCTCAGCAGATTACAACAACTGGATCGGACCTTGTGATGTAAAGTAGCGATTAATTATCATTCGGTTACAGAGCTGCGCCGATTAGCAACGGACTGGGTGTTAAATATGAGCAATTAGACGACAGATAAGGAATTACTTAAGTAAGTGTGACCATGGGAAAGAAAAATCTTGAAAAAAAAAAAAACGAAAGAGAGAAACATCCTTTCAGCTTAAAATATTTCAGCGTCCATGAAAGGACGGCTTCTTCTGGTAAATTGTTGGAAAAAGTGTAAAGTTTTTCATCAAGAGCGGGACACTTTCATCTGACAAAACGTGAAATTGCCCATGAACAAAATCACAATGAGTTATTTCATAAGTTCCACAATGGTTTACTTCATGTCTAACGTGCGTGGTGAATCGGATTGAATCATAGGACAAGAAGATGAATGAGTCAGCTACAGACATGGAGGAGAGACATGTGAATTCCTAATCTAGTTTGTGTCCAGTCGCGCCTCAGACACCAGCTGGATCGAGCAGAGGATTTCCAAATCTGTAATTTAGAGAAGCAATTTACTCTGTAATTTGAGTGTGACACCCCGTTTATGAATGCTGGACCGGAATCGTGCACAATTGCATTGTAAATCACAATGGAAAGTCCCGATAGAGCGAACACCAAACAAATCAGGGAGCGAGATAAAGGAGAAAAGGGATCAGTGTTTCATGCCGGGTATAATTCTCCATAATTATCCGCATGGGGCCCATGTTTACACATGCAGTCTCATGAGGTTAGAGTTAAAGCTAATGCATTACTGAAGCTTAACATGTGATAAATGCTGTGGCACAGCTATTATTTCTGAACCCCCTTTTCCTTGAATTCACTCATTATGACAACAAAGAGGCAACATGAGGGCAAACCGTGTCATCGGGTTTCAAAGAAGTCTTGATTTATGCAGAGAGAATCATAAACCCGAGAAAACCTTGAAGACCCATCTGGTGAGTTATCATAATCTCAAACCTGAAAGGGCATGATTTATCATGATTAGTGATAAACAAACTACTTGTGCACTCTTTTAGCTTGGTGATATGATACAACACTCACTTGAAGGACGACAGTGACACTGTAGGGCATTAATATCACATAACTTTCTGAATCATGTTTCAAACTCAGGGAAATGTGTAGGAAGAAGTTTTGTGAGACACCAACATTTTTAGCATCCTGTGACAAAAAGAAGGAAAACACTGAAAATAAAAATGGAACTTTCTCCCTTCAAAACTTTCTCATAAAAATATTAGTTGAAAAGCAACAGTAATATTAACAATAATAATAAAAATCTCGGCAAGCACAGTAAAGTTCCTACCCACGTTGGTTCCTTAGAACAACAAAAAAAAGGTGAGTTTGTTGCGTTGTACAGAGGAAAGGTCATTTTCCCACTGCCCCTGAAAGCAACACATATTCACTCGTAAACACTTTGGGCAGCTCTGATTGGTCAAAGTCGATCCGTGACAACGTGCTGCGTCTTCATACTCGCACAGACGACTTGACAGATCACAACATCAAGCTCACCAAGTTTCACCTGGCTGCCCTTTGACTGAGCTTCCTGCCTGGATTTCAACCCGTTTGATTTTATTTTTGCTTTTTTTTTTAAACTTTATTTTGTTTTTTTTATTTTGATTTCTGGGGGAGAAATGGCCTCTCAGGAGACTTTGAACGACTTGGGCTGCAGCTCTTCCGAGGACGACAGTAACCGCGCGGACTTGCCGGAGGGGTCGCGGGAGGAGAAGGCGTCTCCGGCGGCGGCGGCGCGTCGGCATCACCCGTTCAGCGTGGAGGCGCTCATGTCCCGGGGTCAGAAGACGGACAGCCGCGCCGAGACCCCCGTGGCGGCGTCGCCGACGCGCTTCAACGCGCTCTTTCTGTGCCGGGAGACGTGCAGTCCTCCCGGGGGGAGCCGAAAGAGCGCGCCGGGCGAGCCCTCGTCGCCGGTGAAGTCCGAAGCCTCCGAACCGGAGGACTGCGCCACCTGGGTCACCTCCGGCGCCTTTCCTGCACAACCACGTGAGTTTCGCCGTTTCTCTCTTTTCTACGCAGCATGAAACGTGATGTTTACACCTACAGCGTCAACATTGTACGTTTTCCAAACAACAGCACCCAGCTTTACCTACTGAAGTTACTGAATGAAGAGGACACACCTTCATTTTTGACTTGCATTACCTGTAATCTTCACTCTCTATGACTGTCAAGTTAGACAGTTCATGATGAAAACCTAAAATAGATTAAAGGGTCAACTAATAAGTTGTTGGTCTGATCTTTCACTATTCACAAACTCTCTCCTACAAAATAAGAGTGTCCTAATATTCAATGTTTGAGTAGATAATTTGGATTAAAGCAGCTATTTTCGCAAGCCTCCCTTTTCAGCATGCATTCAGATTTGGAGAAACAGAAATAAGTCCATTGTTTACGAATGCTTATCTTGATGATAAAGTCATTCTTGCTTAATTTTCCCCAGGTCACATCAGTGCGAACTGCCAGCTGAGGAAACACAAGACCAACAGGAAGCCGCGCACCCCCTTCACCACGTCCCAGCTGCTGGCCCTGGAGAGGAAGTTCCGGCAGAAGCAGTACCTGTCCATCGCCGAGCGGGCCGAGTTCTCCTCCTCGCTCGCCCTGACCGAGACGCAGGTGAAGATCTGGTTCCAGAACCGCCGGGCCAAGGCCAAGCGGCTGCAGGAGGCCGAGCTGGAGAAGATCAAGATGGCGGCGGACGCCAAGACGGCGGCGGTGGCGGCAGCGGCGGCCGGAGCGCTGCACCCCGGCTTTACGTTACCGCTGTCGCTGGGCGCCATGTCGCTGTACGGACAGTCGTACTCGGCCTACCACAGCCACCACAGACCCCTGCTGCCCATCTCGCCTTTAGGACTGTACGCAGCCCCCCTGGGCTACGGCATGTACCACCTATCGTAAAAAACCAAATGGAGCTATCACAGACTTTTAGTGAGACGCTTTGGTGCGTTTTCAAGGATCCCCCAAAAAACGGACATTAGGGACATGTGCCTCACGTTATGTAAATCCATGTTTATGATATATCTACTGCACAGGAAGTGTTTGAATCAACTTTATTAGCACTTCCGATCAAATCTAAAGTCTATGGGGATGGACAAAACGTCCTCTCTTGCCTCTTTGGACAGTTTACACGACTCCGTCCACGCCGGGACGGGTGTTTCTCGCTCTGCTGTTAATGCTCTCTCCTCTGTTTACTCCTGCAATAATTGAGCTGGGTGAGGACTCGCACTTGGGCACCGCAACACAGACTGCAGACCTTTCTCTCGGAAGCCTTCTGACAAAAAAGGGCCTAAAAGACACTTTGTGCGCGCTTACGTGTGGATGAACGGGGTGTCTGAGAAACTCAGGCCAGATCAAACATATCACCGGGGCACCCTGTTCATTTCCACGTCATGAAAAAAAAGTGTCGCGACCGCCTTGACAAAATCGTCAAACTGTGAAGGTTTGAACCTCCCAATCATCATTCGCATCGCCGTAATCACACCATTCGTTAATGCTTTACTCCCGATAGCAATAAAAGCGTTTCCATCACTTCCTTTTAATCGCTTCGAAACACGTTTAGAGAACATAGACATATTTATTATCCTTGAAATAATGCTGGAAATCTATGAATGCCTCATGTTTTTGTGTATTTATGAACAGTCACGAGAATAAGGTACAATGTTTCTGACCAAATGTGTATTTATGTTTTTTTTTCCTTCCTGAACGTCCCTTTGAAAGGGCCGACGTACTATGCAGTTTGTACATGGTATCTATTTTCCCAACGTCTGTGTTTTATCTTGGAAACGAACAAAACAATTAAAGCCTTTACAGACCGATTCTCTCAGAAAGACGATTTATTTCACCGCGGGAACACTCCGTTTTTTCACCCAGAAAGATAAATTTAGGTGATACCAGTCAAACAGTCCAGCTGTTGTTGCTTTCTTTCCTCCCTTTTTTTCCTTTTGCTCTCTGTGCTTCTCTGTGTGTGTGTGTGTGTGTGTTTGAATCACATGTCTGTATTTCAGACAGTGGTCAGTTCAGGGCAATGTTTGACAAGCCATAAATGACAATCATAAATACTCCAGCTTCACAGTTTGCTCCTGTTATTACTGAGCTGTCGCCTGCTACGCCAGTTAAAACTTTCCTCTTTCTTTCTCTCCTTTTAAGGCCACAAACTGCATTTTTACATTTGTGCTTTCCTTTAACAGAAACACCATGCGTTGTCTCTCTGTCTGCGTTTCATGACAACTTGCAGTCATATTCATCCCAGTAACAGTCTGGTGATTCTCCACTGAGGGATCAGCATTGTGTGACTACGTCCAATTTTCATACTTTCAAACCAAACCACAAAGTAGCAGAAACTTTTACTGTTTGTTTTGCTACTTCTTTTACTTGGCTTGTGCGTGAAGTGTTGATGGACACAAATGTTCCATGTTTGCTGTTATTTTGGTTCGCTCGGAGCATGCCAGAGCTGTAGTTCACCCATAACATTGTCTGCATCATATCCCCCCCCCCTGCCTAATTAAACTTAATATTAATGACCATTGTTGGCTTTGGTTTGAATTAGTCGAATCCTTCCAGCTCAGTGCCGGTTTTTAAAGAGCTGCGGGTTGAGTTTTGATGGTGTGTGGTGCCTGTCGCAGCTGTAAAGTAAAAGAAAGAAGGGGGGAAAAAAACAGCTTACAACTTCCGTGTTACTTTGATGTCACGAGGAAATCGTTTATAGGCAGCATCATATTTACGAGGTTTCCCCTTTAATCAGAACAAGGCAGGGGGGGGGGGTGCTGCAGCCGGGCAGCCCGCTCAGGGAAGCCAGCAAGTAGCTGAGATGGGCAAGCAATCAGCCTAATGAAGTGCAGATTGGCAGGAGCGCCTCTCAATCTCCTGTTAAACTCCACTGCTGGAGGAGGAGGAGGCGGCGGAGGGCGGGGGGGTGCTTCATTTCAGTCAGTACGGTCTCCCTGCCTCATTGTTTGCAGGGTGGTCATTAACGCCGGGGGTTTGCTTTTGTTATTGTTATGTTGATGTTCATCTGACAGTGATTGGACATACTTGTGGTTTAGTGCGTTGCGACATGTGACTTCTCGCGTCTCCCGCGTTGTCATGCGTTTGCCTTGGACTCCCTCTAGTGGCTGTTTGTGTTACAGCATGATCGGTGGAAAAAAAAAAAACAACCTTCTCTCACTGTTTCCATTTGTTTGGTGAAGCACCAGCTAAATCAGGGTTCAATGATCCAACTTTTTTGCAGGCTTAAAACATAAAAGATGACACTTTTGTTTGGTCTTTTAACTTTTCCTCTAACGTTTGCTCGTTACTCCTCACAAACCAAACGTTTACGTGAACAGGCATCAATGACAAAGATTGAGTCTTCTCACAATAAATGGCTCGGTTTCCTATCCACTATTGGGTTTTTCTGGTGACACAGTAGAATATTGCAGTTTCTTTTGTCTAGGAACATTAGTTTGCAAGACAAGAGTCCACTGTCTGCCGTGAACACGGTGAAGCTGAAGCCACAGGGAGCCACTACAAAGAGGCTAAAGAGCCCCAGACTCCTGATCTAAGAGAAAATATTCAGTCAAAACAAGATCCTCATTAAAGAGTCAGCTCATTAGGCCACTTTGTTGTGTCTGACGCCTGTTGTCAGTCTGATAAACTGAAGGTGTGCGGCGCATACGCAGTCTGATCTGAATATGAATAACCGACAGTGTTGTGCTCTCCACTTAGACGCGGCGCCAAACATTCATATCCAGTCACAACTCTGCGAAGTCACCGAGACGCATCCGAAGTGGAAACACGACAGCCTCCCTGTGAGATTTCGACTTGACAAGCTTGAGTCCTCGAGAAAGGAGACTGAACGATGATGATGTTTGCGGGCGCAACAGAGAGCGCGCAAATCAGTCTTCATCACGTCATCTGCTGAGATGAGGAAAGTTCACGAATCTATCAAGTTATCAGAGACATCTTGTTTTTTTTATCCAACTTTGGAAGCTCGCAGACTGATCCCAGCCGACTCGAGTTGAAATGCAGGGTCAATACCAAACAGGGGAAAAGTGATGCAAAAAGAGGAAGAATAAGCAAACGAGGCCCAAAACTCTGATTTCTAATTTCTATTCTCTTCTTGAATATCTTACTATCAGTCCTCCAACTCACTTCCTGCACTTTTTGAGCCATTGTAACATGCACAACGCCTGCCTGTGACTCAAACATAAGGGAATCGATTTGTGTTTAAGTATTGATGCGCTCCTCCACAACATTTCACATGTGTGCAATAAACACAATGGATAACCCCCCCCCCGCTTCTGGGGGGGTGAAGCTCAGGCTGCACACACAAGCTGGAAAATGCCACAGCAGTTTATTGATCACTGTTGGATGACAGGTGTGACCTTCTGCTAAGGGGAGGGGGGGGGGTTGTTCATTCACCGGCTAACCTGGGGTTTGTAATCAAATCTGCCGGATCTTGATTTTTTTTAATGAGTTTCGGTTCTAACTGGGCTCCTCCCAGTCCAGACGAGACCACCAGCGGCAGACGTGTCAAAACAAAGAAACAATATTTATACGGGCAGAAGTTTTGTTGCCATTATCTATATTGCTGCCAGCGGGGAGAAGCGGCTCCGAGTGTTTGAGGAATACAAATGAGTGTTTGACAGCGAACTGTCTCAGTCCAAAGTAATCTCCTCCTCCTCCTCCTCCTTCTTCTTCTTCTTTGGAGTATTTTCTGATTCTCTACTGCTGTTTCTGGTTCACATTTGTTTACAGATACTAATGAAGCCTTGGGCGGCTCTGCCCTCAAACAAAGGCAACCCCCAGTGAGATCCCGTGTACAGACTGGGACACGATGCAAAAGACTTCTGTTGTTTGTGTATGCGTGTCCACAAGGGGTCTGTGTGTGTGTGTGTGTGTGTGTGTGTGTGTGTGTGTGTGTGTGTGTGTGTGTGTGTGTGTGTGTGTGTGTGT
>JAUESF010000006.1:9041014-9057167 GCA_032274765.1 Malacoctenus tetranemus
CACACACACACACACACACACACACACACACACACACACACACACACACACACACACACACACACACACACAGGGCCACCATCAGTGTAGCACCTCTTTCTACCTCACAAATTAATGTCACAGTGATAGAGAGTGACATTTCAGTGCTGGCTGCACATGTCAGAGCAGCGTCCGCTTACATTCTTCCTCTTACACACACACTCTCTGTCCCTGTCACTGTATCATACACGCACACACACACACACACACACACACACACACACACACACACACGCTCTTGCCACTGTGCTGTGTTCCCTCGTCCCCTTTCCTCGCTCCGAGCCACAGGCCCAGCACTAACACAAGCTGATAAGCTTTTGGCAGCCATGTTTCAAGAGGTATCTGTCTTCTCCAGAACACAGAGAAGATAGAGAAAAAAAGTACATATATATATATATAAAACCAAAGTGAATCACTCATTTCTTTAATTAGGCAAATGAATCATTGAGTCCAGAGTGCGCTGTATTTCCTGAGTGTTTTCTGGAGAATATAAGCAATGTTTTTCCCCCAATGGGAACATCTGGCTGATTTTCAGCACAGAAGAGATACATCTGTCTCCTCTTGGAAAAGTCTTCAAATATAAATAAATGCCAAACATCATCAGATATGTTTATGAGAAGAACAAAACACACATTAGGTTCTTCACCCCAACCTTTGCATTCTGATCATATGTGGAAATGTCACTATAAGGGAGACATTAAAGGTTGGACTCCAGCTGTGACGTTCAGCTCTCTTCCCTTATAAGAGTCGTTTCTGTTCACAGCGGGTTCGCTATCAGTTGGGTTTGAAGCCATGTGAGTCGCAGGCTGTTGAGGCCATATGATGTGCGAGAACATAGCTGTGAGGATGCAAGATATTAATAGATTCACATGTACAATTTCATGCGATTGCTCTCTAGGTTTCATCCTCTCTCTCTCTCTCTCTCTCTCTCTCTCTCTCTCTCTCTCTCTCTCTCTCTCTCTCTCTCTCTCTCTCTCTCTCTCATTACTTTAGATTTGAAGCGCGTCAGAAGTTCAAAACAGTTGGATCAGTGTGGGAGGGGGGGACGCAGGTGAACTGTGTGTGTCAGAACATGAGTGCATTCATGGAAGAAAAACCAGGTTGTAGGCGAGAGAGGGCGTGGATGGTGGTGTCAGTGGTAAATATGTAGTACAGCCTCAAACATCTTTCCTTCCGCCCAGGCGTTCTTCATTTGCGGCTCTGACAAAAGCATGTTTTCATAATCGCTGGCAAAAGGACTCGAATCTGTTCCCACACCATTCTAACTGGGATTTGTCAGCCGTGTAGTTTTTCAAAGCTAAATGAACATGAGATCATCCAGTGTTCCAGGAAAACACAACACGTGAGAAAACACAGGATGTGTTGTTCGCATGCTTGTGTCGTACTGGTTCACTGGACGACTTGAGAGCACGCTGGGAACTCACGTCACTGAGAGCCGATGTAGCCATAAATAATTACACAAAGGTTAAAGTTTTAAATAAAGTTAGGAAAAAAACACAGCAGCTATGGCCAAGTTTCCGTCAGCAGCAGAGAAAAAATGTAATTGGCTGTGTTCTGAGACGATGTTCCCATCCACAAGTATGTGTGGGCCTGTGTTTATATGTGCGCGTCGTGGTTACATAAAGGCTCATTTGTAACCTGTAACAACATACTTGTATCAAGCTATCAAAGCTCTTTTCTAAGATGTTAAAGCACAGTTGTTTGTTCTATTTGCACGCCAAACTGTGCAACTTTTAGAAAAGTTATATAACCTCACAGCATCATCCAATCCTTGAAAATGATATTGACGTCTCAAAGGCATCAAGCAAGTTCGATGGCGATTTTCAGGTATTGATAGTTTCACATTTACGTTTAATACCTTTGGCTCTAAGGAGACACATTCAGAAGAATGCTGCTTACTTTAGAGACAACTCGAGTACTGACCTTCTGGCTTTGGCCTCATCCCACACCTGGACCTGCCCTTTGACAGAGACATGGCGTACTTGTACCCCCACGACCTGTGGGATTGATTTAAAACAAAAAAAAACCCATTCGTGTCCATTTAATTGAATGGACAACATGTGGAGCAACTATCACTGTCAGCAGAAACAGTGCTTGGACCTCTACTTGGAAACTCGCCAGTTTTTGGTCAAAACTTTTTCTAAGACCTGCAGTTTTTAAGAGTTCAGGAGCAGAAGACAGGAATATATAAAAAAAAAAAGTTTGTCGAAAGAAGACTGAAATATACTTTGATCCAATACAATACACTGCGTTTCTACAGGATTTATCATTTAAAGAATTGATTTTGAACCAGGTTTTCCTACAGAGTTGCGATACAGAATACACAGCAGCAGAGAACCGAGATTGTTAACTTGACTCAGAAATAAAAGTTTCTTGATGGTTAAGTTGTGAATCAGAGGTTGATTGAGGACCTAATTCAGCTGCACCAGCCCACTGATCAAGAGGTCCTTGTTTGTTGCTCGTTTGTCCAACTGGTCCTGCGTTATTCACGTGACCGTGGCCCTTGACTTACATCCAGAGACAATGACTGGGTTCCTTTGTGACCACCTCCCTCAGGGCACCGTCTTCAGTTACCGATGGCATGGCCATGTGTCAAACCAAGAGGTGCCTGACAGGGCGAGGATGGGAAGGGTCACCAGCACGATCCGCGAGCGACAGCTATCCTGCCGCGGTCACATGATGCACCCCCCCCACCCCCGCCCGCCAGGGATGCAGCTCGCCGCATCATTAACGCGAATGACCCTGCGGGTTGAAGGCCTGGGCGGGGCTGACGGAGGATCTCACGGTCGCAGCAGCTTGAAAACTATTCGTACGGATGGTTGAAGGACTCGTCCACTCAAAGCGTTCTGCGTTGCTCCCTCGGGATCTGACAAACTATGGTTTGTCTGTCTGCGGAAGCTCAAAGCAGGCCTGGGATTGTTTATCTCATGGCTCTGTGGTGAGGACCACCTCGCTTCTACATTCAGACCCCGTTTGATTCCTGTCGTGAACCTTTCCGTCTGCCAGTCCCCCCCCCCACCCCACCCCCCCGGACCGGATTCTCCCTCTGGTCCTTTTGCTTCTTAGCATAATTTAGAGACTGGACACCTGTGTTGAGTCCTTCCTACCTGCTACCAATGTTTTGTCATTCACTGCAGACCTTGAGGCCGTTTTTTAATGAATGGAAATGTTTAATTGATGAGTATTTCCTTTTTTTTTTGTTTTACTCACGTTTCCAGACACACCATAGCTGCTAAGAAACAAGCAAGCCACATTCATTTTCTCCAGCAGACCGCAGCTGTGAATTCTGACCTTTTGCCAAAGGTGCTGCTGGTGTGCCAGGTTATTACATCTGCGGGTGCTAGCGAGGGAGTGCCTGATTTAATACAGGTATCCCTGTATCAACGCCAGCATGCATTTGGCTGCTTGTGCCAGTCACAAAAGGTTATTTTATCACGCTCGCACTTGGTTGTTGAATTAAAACGAAACAAAAAATAAAATAACAGATTTATGAATTGAAAGTGGCTGATGGAGCATCACTGAACTCCTTCTCAAAATCACTAGACAGACTGAAAAGCAACAAACAATCGCGACCACGCTGGATTTTATGTCACGATGCGTTGTAACCTGATTTGTACTCACTGACTGAACCACCCACTATTTCATTCACTGAACTCTTCCTAATACACATTCTCACACACTTGGTTGAGGATTTATTTAAGGAAAACTCCCCGGCGGAGTCACTCTAACGTCAAAAATCAGCCCAGATACGCTGTCACACAACATTTAAGACGAGTGTTTAAACAGGGTGAGAGTGGTTCAGTGGTGGTGGGAAATCAATCCTCCAACACAAAGATAAAAGATCCGTCTTTGTAGCATTTTGTTTCTCGCCCCATGAAGACACACATGATCCTTTCTTTGTTTATTTTTCTATGTGAGGGGGCTGATTCGAGATCTTCATGCTTCAGTCGCATCACCAGAGGATGAAAAATACAACCAAGAAACTCCTAACACTACAAAAATGTAACAAAAAAAACCCTGACTGAAAGCTTTAAAAAGTCATACGTGCAGCGATCAGATATGTGGGTGGATGACATGAAGGGAAGGAGGCATGAAGTGAAAGTGCTGAACTCTTGCTGGAGAAAAAAAGTGTTGGAGCTGGTTCTTTGAGCTGCTGTTTTCTGATGATAAAACTCGCTACTGGCAACACGACTCACACAGCCGCGTGCCTATTCACGATAGGGGAGACCGAGAAAGAGCGCTGCTTCTTTCACTATGTACCAGCGGCGGTCTTGCTTCTTTTTTTTGTCCACTTTCTCCTGTAAGCAGGCAGTGATCCTGCCACCTTAGATGTGGTACACAGTGCCACGGGTTGCTAAAAGATCAAAGACATTAAAAAGATAAGACTTCTCTGCGAAGCATGCAGCAGTTGTTTTATGCTGAAATCGACTGTGTTTTGTGACGTCTCAACAAACAGCGCATAGATCCATAACAGTGGCCGAGTCACAGAGTCTCGCCCTCTTCTCTGTAGAGTCATGAGCTTCAGTACAGGGAGTAAAAATCCATTTATTTTATGTGCTTTGTATGGCCTGCTGGTCAGAAAGCATTGATTACTGCAACTGGGAGAAATATTTTATCTCCTAAAGGCAATAAATCTATTTCAACAGAGAGAGCTGGACAAAGACCATAACGAGAAGGAGGTGGTGCTTTTTTTCCTTCTTCTTTTTTTGCTGTATATCTGCCAATAAGGTTCAGAGAGTACTGGATTACCATAAAATGTATGTGTTCCATCGTGTACACCCCACTCCACCTCTAAACTGCCTCAAGAAAAGCTGCGAAAAAATCCATGGCTCCTTTCACACAGAGGATTCGCGCGACGGCGTCGCAAGAACCGACTCCCACAATGCACCACTCACACAGACACCTGGAGAGCGGGCAATGTTTCCGAGACAAAAGCATTACAGTGAAGCCAAACGCTTGCTGATACACCCACTCACGGAAACATAAAGTCAAACTTCATCAGAAAAAACCCACAACATTTACCAAGTCTGATTTAGGCTCAAGAAAGTGTCTGAAGAATATTTTTTGCATGAGATTTACAAACCTAATTATGATCAGCTCCACTCAGACGACGCTTGAGGACAACCCTGTGATCTCTTGCACTAATAGAAGGGGGAGCGGGGGTTCCCACGCTTCAGGTTGGGAACCACTGATCTGACTGCAACCCTGCCAACTCGACTTGTCCATACGCCAAAGTGTCCGCGAGCAAGAGACTGAACTCCGAGCGGCTCGTCATTGTGTGTAAGCACCATTCATTGTGTTCTGCTGCTGCTGCTGCTGCTGTTGTTGTGTGGGTGTTTAAGTGAGGGAGCCAGAGAGCAAAAGTGACAGTGTGAAGTGGATTGAGACCACTGAGGCAGTGAAAATACTCCAAGAAAAGAAAAAAAAAGGTCCACCTCCCACCTGGAGCTGGCCTCTGTGTACAGGTGGTTCATCATTACTGCTTCCTTTTTGCAGCTTAAAATGTAGCTGATGGGAAAACAAGCAAAAAAAAATGCAAGCAAACCACAAACAATGACTCAAAAAAAAAAAACAGGCTGAAGCCCCGGAGAGCTGAGATTCTGCAGAGTTGACAGAAACATTCATTAGTATAAGTAGCAACCTTTAAAAATTATGCACAGTCACTAGATCTATTGCTAATATTAGCACAGCTTTACTGCATAAAATGAAGCCTGGAAGCAGGACCATATGGACGGTACAGGGAAAAAAAACCCAGACCACATACAGTACGTGTCTCTCAGATTTTGCATCCAACTGTGTGAGTACAATAACCTAAGGGATTTCATTATCCACATTTCCTCTCATAGGGTCGGATGCCCTTGCGTGGACGGATGTATATGACTCACAGGAAGAGGGGGAAGACCTCCCGCTCCGCAGTCAGCGCAGCACGTACAGCGGGAGGGTCCGGCTGTCAGTCAGCATCCTACACGTTGTGCATCTCCAAGAGTCAGCAGAACTCTCCACTGCTGCGTCACATTAAAAGCACGATGACCCCAGGGGTGGTGGTTGCCTGCTTTGTCAGTCTGACAAAGCCCGTTTGGCCCTTTTCGTACCATTGCAAGGGCAATTTGCTGTGTGTGACCTTTCAAAGGGCAATGTAACATGACAAGAGCTGTTAACATCTGAGGAGCACCTGGGGGTGGGTGGGTGGGTGGGGGAGTTCCGAAGATATAGGCCATTCTTACAGTTTGAGAGTTAATCCATTTGTCATCTTTATAACGGACTTCCCCTTCGTTTTGCTCTAAGACGTGAGACTTAATGAGGGCCAGCATTTCCCCTCATGACTATCTATACATCTATTCAACTTGTGCTGCCTTCACATATACAATCATACGTGTCAGTGAGCTTCTTGGCCAGAAACAGACATACATACAAAATGAATGCAAAACAGATGAAGGCCTCTGTGTGTATCTGTATTCAGCTTGGAGCACGACTGGACCTCAATGCAACAATACAGACGGTCTTAAAGCACAAGTTAGTTTTCCAGGTCAAAGTAAAAAGGGATTATCCCATCCTGGAGAAACCTGTGAACACGTAATATGTACTTTTTCTTGATTTTGCCAAAATATTCAGCTTAAAACTGGAAAATATTGTCACTCCGATAACAACGCGAGCTGAAAACCCGAGTTCTGTTGCGACTGCGACTACAGACAACATCTAAACCAGGATGCTTCAACAACTTGTTGGAGATTTACGTCAACTTTAACAAAGAGCTTTGATAAAGGGTGGAAAGAAGTCAAGGAACCAATCTGTAGGAGTGCAAGGGAGTAAAAAGTAATAGTGACACATGAAGGTCATGGCTTGCACATGTCCCAGCCACGCAGACAGCTAATGTATTCCTCCCACTCAAACACAATTCACAAAAACACTCGGCCCGTGACCCTTTTAGAGAGTTTTTTTCTCCAACTGACAACACAGTTGGAAGGAAATCAGTCTAAAATAGCTGCTATCAATAAATAATTACGTTCAATATTAAAGAAAGATTGAAATCCTATCTGGCACGATCTGTTGCTTTTTGCATACAAGTGTCGGTGAGTGCGCGTGTTAATATTTATATCTGGAAATGCATGCACATCTCTGTGCTCAATTATGGACGCAAGTGTGCGCTCTTTCACTCCATTTTGTTTTAACATCCTGTGTGTGTGTTCCTGTGCATGAGTGTGTGTGTGTGCGTGCACGTGCGTGCGGCAGCTAGTTTAAGTACCACTGCTCCTGAATAGAGGATGTCAGTGAAACGGCTAGCCTCTGGGGTTCAGCTTCCACTCTACATGCTGTGAACGCTGTTCTATTCTAGGAACTTGCCTAAAAACAGAGAGGAACACAGTTGTGGCACTTTCTGACACTCCTACCTCTGGTGCAGCTGCTGTTTAGTTTCGTCCGGGGAGGGCAGGAGGGAACGAAGGAGAAAAAAAAAAGGAAGAGGAGCGGAAAGGACGAAAAGAGGGCGAGGCTGAGGGGAGACATTTATCCGGGAGGCATTTTATTCAGTCAGCCAGTCAGCCGCGCGCTTACATAACCAGCTGGCAAGCTGGGCGGTCAGTCAGCAGGCCAGTCAGTTATCCATCAGTCTGAAAAACGAAAAAAAAAAAAAGAAAAAACAAAGCTCGCCCGGTAAACACCTCGCCAGCCGGCTCGAGCCAAACCCAGCTGAGCGGCTGAGAGGCGACAGACTCGGGACTTTCACTGTGGCAGGTGTGCGCAGCGCTTTCATAAGGCCCCCTGACCAGGGAATGCTAATAGGAAGTGGCAAGACAGGAGGTGTGAAGAAGCAGGCCGAGTGGTTTGGTTAGGAACATGCTTTAGCTTTATGAGGTAAATGGAAAACAGAGATAGACGGGGGGCTATATAAGGTGCGAATCACCCGGCAGATGTTGCCGCGCCGGTTTCATGCTTTGTGCGTCTTGGTGTTTCTCGCCGAAGCTCGAGATTCGCTGCCACAACTTTTGACTGTGCCTGGGAACTAATTTGCTTTTCGTATAGCACAACATGTTTGTTTATTGGTGTTTTCAGCTCCTTGAAGTTTAAATGTCTCTAGGTGGAGCTCTACGACTGTTTGCACCGCTGAGAAAATGCAGTTTGTGCTAAATTTCCTCATGTTTATTCAACTCAGGAGCGGTTAAAGAAGCAAATAAGATAAAACACATCCCTGAATTTTCCCACTTGACATTCCTGACTTCGAGCGAGTGATATAAAAGCTTTCATTAAATGAGCGTATGAATGTTGAACTGCTTTTGTGTGCCTGCACTCGGCGAAAGCGATTTGAAACGAAGAATGTTTATTTAAATGAAAAGGATCATTACTTTAAGTGTCTCCTCCCTTCTCCTTTGTCTTCCCCCCCCCTGCCCACACTTTACAATTTGCTCCTGCAGCTCCTGAGGGAGAAATGATAAAAGCCATCCAACATACGGAGAAGCATTGGAGGCCCTAAAAACATTGTTTACCAAGAGTTAAGACTTCACTTTCAGACTTGAATGCGTTCAGCGTGATGCATATGGATTCCAGCTGTAAATTAAGTTCCTTTCAAAGGGAAGTAATGGGCTCTCTGGAACTCGAAGGAGGGTATTATGAATAATACCTTCATGAATGTCAATAGGAAACAGGGGACGACCGCAAGGCTGCAGACACATGCCGGTCATCATGTTTATGGATAGGGACAGACAAAAGGACACAGAGGAGAATTACACCAAACCCAGTTCACTGAAGAGAAAAATAATCTGCTGAATTCTCATGAATATCCCAAGAATAAACCATATGCCAGTCTCCATTTGATTTGCATATTATACCATCAGACTGTAAACACGAGCGCTCTGCGACTTATTCCCTTTCTTTCCTCCCTCGCATGCAAAGACGCTGCAAAGCTTCAGGGATTTGGACACAGCCTGAACTGGCGCAGTTGAGCAACGCACATGTGGCAGAGCGTTCAACGCCAACACACACACACACGCACGCGTGCAGCGACTGCAGCAGGTATGACAGAGGCTGCTGACACAGCATTTTCTCCTCAGCTGTGGTTTACAAATTAGGCCGGACCTAATGGTGTCTTAATGCTGTGAGTGGAACGAGCGCTCCGTCTCCTGCAGCCAGGACAAAGACACATCTGAGGGCAAGGCAGGAGTTTGGAAAATAGTGATTTAATTGAGAGACACAAGGGGGAAACTACATTAGTCTCAGAAATCTGCCTGTAAAGTTATTAGGGGACTTCATTTCACTCCTTCGTTGGACGGGTTACTTTCCAATAACTCATTCTCACCTATTTCTGTCCCCTTAGTTCAATCCTGGGAACAGAATGAATGATGAGGCGCACCGCCAGATGGACAAATTAGCTTATTGTGAACCCTTCTGCTGCAGGAAAGTGTCACTCTGAAAGTTAATGCAACAGATCAGTGTACCACACAAATAGAAATATGATAGTGCTTTACGATGGTGATAATAATTTTCATATTACTTCCTATGTGAGACAAAGGGAATACGTTTATGACCACTTTCACACAGGTTAATTTCTGCATATTTGCTCGTAAAACGAAGCTTTCAGAAAACCTCAAACTACACATTCCTGATCCGGCCTGCTGGTTTAATGTGCTGGTCAAATCAATCTGCTGACTTTGCAAGTCGAGTCATGATTTTAATGATTCGTGTGAACATTCAGTTCATCCACATTATTTCTAAGCATTGCAGTGGGAAAACACTAATTTCTTGTCACATGCGGTGATGTGTTTCTGACACATTGAGACTAAAAGACAAACTGCGACACACTTCGATCTTTCTGTTTTTACTTGCTGTTGTTTCTTTGTTGCTCACTGAGAGGATTTTCTGCCTTATCTGTGAAATCCACTGTTTATCCTCTTTAAAAAGTACATTCACACTGTAGAAAAAGGTAGAACTGAACAGAAAAGTTAAAAAAAAAAAGTCAAATAAAAGATAATAATCACGTACAGAAAGTAGGCAGAGTGTGACAGCCTGGTGCGACTGTCCCGGAGGCCAAGTTGCAGCTCTGAATTAATCAGGATGCTGGAAAGTCATTTTGAATGGCAACATAATTCACTGGCGGGCCACAACCGAGCTCAAGTTTGGGTTTTTTTTCCCATTATTGGGAAGTTAATCCAACCTATTGACTCACCGAGACGAACACAAAAAGGAAGACGCAAGTGTTGTTTGGAGAGCGCTGAATGTGCATCACAATATCCAGGCAGGCAACAACGGAGATTTAGAGGATGTGTCTCTGTGAAGAAAATAAGCTTGAGAGCTGTGATGTTTGGTGTTGTTTATACTCACATCTAACAGTTTCAGTATTCCTTGCGCCGACTGAAGACTCCGAGTGAAGCGCTCACATGGATGTGCTCAGTTACCATCTGCTGTTTACATGTGCCAACACATTTATGCACAGAAAAAGGAGAATCCAGTCTGACGACTGCTGTCGTTACAAACATGCTCTTTCCTTTCTGTAAAGTCTCTGAAACAGATGACCACTTATCACAGCAACAATCCTATTGAATCCTTTTGATTTCGAGATAAACACATCAACATTTAGCTCAATGAGGCAAGACACAAAAGCGATTTGCAGCAGTTTGTCAAAATTATACAGCTACCCCTGATCTCTGATTCCTCCTCATTCGGTATAAATAAATCTGACAGGTTTTATGTATTTTAACAATTTGAGAGAGTATGATTGACAAAGAATCGTGAGTTTGACGAGTAAATATTGGGAAACTTTGAAATAATCCTTAAAATACTGATGCAAAATGTGAATGATTCATGCCATTAGGAGTGCAGCCAAACAAGACCTCTCCAGGTGTCGATGCTGGTCCAGCAGGTGAACACTCTGGGATTCGATGGGTGGTGATATCGGTCTGCTATTTCTTTAATGAAGCAACACCTCATGATCAGATCTGTATTTTCCTCAAATCAAAAACAAAACAACAAAACAAACCAAGCTAACACTTCAAATCCCCGAAGCGAGTAAACAAGCCGACGCAGCAACATCGATTGCTCTGCGTCGTCCATCACGTTAACTCTGTGTGAACCCCAAACGCTCTAAACAGTTTTTCTATCGTCAGCCTTCACTAACACCTTGTTAGTGTTTGTCCCGTTTCTACTCCAATAACATTTCACAAACAGCCGATTCGAGATGGGACAGGAAAAACGAACAACACGTCTTTGCAACTCGCCCCTGACGAGACCACCGTCACGCTTGGGGAGCCGGGGAGAAACGTGTGGTATTTAATTAAACGGATAATTGGCTTTGCTTTGTACGACATCAATGGGGGACATTCTTGCACGCTGAGTGAGAGCTGACATCAGCTGAATTGAGCGGAGCCAACAGAGGTCACGAGCAATTTGACGCCAGCGAGTTGTGCTTGAAGTCCTCAAATTACAGAAGGCTAAAGAAAATAAAAGCCCCCGCACATTGTGATTCACATTTCACCCAGCGTTACACATGAGGGCAATTCTCAGACCTCTCGAGAAAAACCTCAAATATTTTTCTTTTCAGCCCCACAATTGACTCCAACTGCCTCGGGTAATGGTGTTGTTTATACACCGCTGGCTTAGGCAGCGTAATATAGACACTGTAAATTGGATTTCAGAAGATTCGTGGGTTTTCCATTATATTCCTATTGATCCCATCACACTTTTCATGCTACAATAAATGAGAATGGATGCTATTGTAGCGCTGCTGTTCTCTGATCAGATGCTGCGTTCCCAGACGATATGGATCACTACTGATGGCTACATCTCAGGCTTTGTGTTCATATCGAGACCCGCGAACGGCACGGCATCGACAACACATCAGCACCCGTGTGCAGCTCCATCACCGTGTTCCAAGAGCGCATTGACATTCATCGCCATTAATAACCAAGACGTGGCGGCACTCACATTTGTCTCCTTCCTACAAGAGCTGATAACGATGGTTATTGCAGGGACACAAAAGAACAGTGTAAGTCCCTAATGAGTCCTTTCTTTCTTGGGATGAGAGGGCCGTTATCGGCACACAGGCGCATGTGCTGGAAGAGTTCATTGAAAGAAAAAAAAAAAACGCTGCTCTGAATGCCAATTTGGCCAATTAGGAAACTGAAAACACCAAAAAGAAGAGGAAAAAGGAAAAAAAAAACCTCCCCGATAACGTAATATCCCACAAGATTTCACACAGTATTAAAAGCCGGAAGAGAGACGCTACAATAGCATCAGTGCTGACTTTCACTAAACTGTAATCACAGCTTTAACTTTCGTCAAGCTTTTCCATGTTATCCCTTTAAATCATCCGGGACTAATTTATGAAACGAAATATCGAGAAACCAACCAGGGTGGAATTTGCCTGAAGGGCTGGACGGGATTCTCCCCTCATTTCCCACTTCGCTGAATATCTTCATTACACAATCCAACAGCCGTTTTGCCCGCCAACTGTGTTTTACAGCGAACAACTTCTCTGGAGTTGCTGGGATTTCTTGCCAAAAAACAAATTTCCACAGTGTTTGACTTAGAGGCTTTTACTCTGAAAGAGAATCTCATCATGAATCTAAATTTAAAGCTTCTAACTGTTGCACCCACATCCTTTAACAAGCTTGATTGTTTTCATGACGCGTATTAAGATAATTAGCACCTTTAATAGTGATTTCTGATATATTGTTCCTTATTTTTCATGTTTTTAATGGTATATTCTCTTCAAAATTATGTTTCTTATTAGAACTGAAAAGATCTCCATCCAGCACAACGTCTCCGTCTGCCTGTTTGAAAGACTTACGACAAATTAACCCTTCTTTTAATATTTTCTACACCTAATTAACTTTTTTATAATCGTTTTTACAGAGACGTTGATTTCACACAACTATCCTGACCTCCTCCTGAAGTGACTTTTGGTCTCTCATATTCCTGAAAAGCTGCACTAATTTAATTCTTCCTCCTGAAAATCATGCTTTGGTTTTCAATGGAAATTTAGGTCTCGACACAAGAAAGACGATGCCTGATTTAGAGGTAAACCGCCCCCCCCCAAGAAAATCTGAACAACTGATCCACTTTGGATCGTTGTCCAATGGGGGAAATTAATTCATGAATATTTTATGCGAAACCTTGGGAAAGTTTGTGCTTCTATTCCCCATCATCTGCCTCAAAGCAGCAAATTTCATCAACCGGCAGCTCACCTGGAGGTCTCATAAGAGGAATAAGAAAGAGACTCCGACATTCACATTCGAGCTGCTGTCTCTGTGGAAAAAAAACTTTCTTCCGCCTGAAATTCAAAGACTAAATTTAAGACCATCATTCCTCTCTAGATGCAGTGTTGTTCAAGTTTCTTTCCCTTTTTTTCTGCCCATTTTGCAATTGCACAGTCTGAATTTCACTGCCTGCTTGTGCACCGTCCGTCCTTTCAACCACAAGTGCCAAATGCATTTTTCTCTGGAATTCATCGAGCCTTTTATAAAACAATCACATCGGACCTCCAGGAATTTATTTGCCGATGGTTTGTAAGTTTACCTGTCAAGGAGCTACCGTACATCTGCCCCCCCCCCCCCCCCCCCCCCCCCCCCCCACGGCAGGGTACAGCGTCAAAGCTGGGTCAGCAATAGAGCCAAACACTTTCCATCCCTGCCTCCGACAAGATGTACTGCAAGCCCAGTCGGAGGAAAAATCAATAAGTGAAACAGAAGAACGGAGAAACTCGCGGGAGACACAGGAAGTGCTCCATCACCAGCAGAGAGGCCCCACAGCAACATCAGGGAAGGAGGAGCTCTCCATTCAAGCTGCGTCTCCTTTTGAAAGTGCATCCACATCCATCGGAGCGTCTTCAAAGCCATTTGGCCTGATAGATACATTCTCTTGTGAAGTCAAGGACGGTAAATTTATTAGTGACGCAGTCGACACGCATGGATCCATCTTTAACTTTCAAGCATGAAAGAAATTCTTAATTTTTGTGTGACAGCAACAGTTTCTGAAGAGTCTCCAATTTACCAGCATGTTCAGTCAAAACAGTTGTATGATGTATTGTTATTAAAGCCTCGCAAAAGCATCTCTTTGTCAACAGAGTCACTTATAGCATGCCTGCCTTAAAACTTGATGATTAGTTTCAGGGAACAGTTTTCTGATTTCTTGTGTCGTATTTCAGTTACATTGCATTTATGACTAACTTTCACAGCACCCTAGAAAAGTGGGTGCATGTCCAAGTCACCAAAGACCACCAGAGATCACAGGACAGAGCGTCCAAAGCTTCACCTGCTCTGATCTGGAGACTGCCCATTGCTTTTATTTTGAAGGGAACTGCTTCTGAAGGATGGAAAGGCAAATATCGCCCCTGGTGTTTGGATTTACTATAAAGTTCTGGGGGATCAAGTAACATTTTAAAGGGTAAATTTGATGGCTCAGGGTAAAAAAAAGTTGGGAGCCACACAGTAAAAGAGGATTAGACCAAAACTCAGACTGCATTTATGACAAAGTAAACTGCGATAATTAGTAGAAACTTTCACAATTCAAATGTGGCAAGCGAAAAAACCAAAAAGAAAAATTAAGAATTAACTACTGTTTACAGAGATGTTAGGCAGCAGGAGGGTGAGTACCATTATTATCTCTGCTCTGCACTCCTGCTCCACGCTTGTTTTTGGAAGGGACAATCACAAAAATACACAGGAAACCTTAATTAAACACAGCTGTTTGTGGAGATGACACACACTGTTTGAAGCCGCTCATTTCGGTCTGCAATCCACAAGGGGCCGAAATTACTTCATGCTTATCGTCAACTGAACCAGGATTTGAAGGTCGGCGCAATGAGTCATGCCAAGTTTGCGTCTGAACATCTGCATCGCTTCATTAAACACCTCCACTAAACATGTCCAATGTGTCAACAACAACACACACATGAATCATTATTAGGGAATATGAGGCAATGGTTGAGAAAACAGTGAAAAATATTTCCCTAAAGTTGTAAGCTTAACCCTCCTCCTGTGTTAGTCTTCTAAATGCAGCCTTGTGGAGGCGGCGGCAGCTCTCCTCGGAGCACCTGGCATTTACTGCTGCTGCTTCTTTATCCACCGGCTCCACTTATCTGATGTGCTGATGGCAAATTAGGCTTCAGGGAGGCTGGTTAAGTGTTGGACGCCTCTGGTCAAGGCCACAATCAGTCCTCAGTGTTTGTCATGGCAACACAACTCAGGGTCACGAGGACATAAATGTCTCCTTATGCTCGAAGGCGGAAAAAAATTGTTGTTTACATAAGAGAGGCTGAATTTTCAGATCTAAATTATCGAGTGCTACAAATATGATTAATTTTCGTGGAACACGTGTTTACTCGTGTGATTTTTTTTTTTCCTTTTTTTGAAAATTCAAAGTAAAGATTGACTGTAAAAAGGCAATTGTTTGTGGGTTCACTGCTCCTGACTGTCTTATTTCCTGGCTCTCACTTTGTTGTTTTTCTCAACACTGGGAAGTTGCAAAGACATCTGAGAGCTGGCCAAGAGAAAATTCAGAGTGTCATTATAAATAATGGTACTGATGCCAAGACTTCAGATGATTAAGGGTTTATTAATAACAATGGATTTCGCTCGTGGATCGCGCGTTTCTTGACAGTTTCCGGTCACACATGATCCATTCACTCACAGACTGATGGAGGCCAGAGTTCTTACAACGTTAAACAAACCACCTGACATTCAGTCACATTCTCATACGGGCAAAGAGGGTGAAGTGTTTTGCTCAAGGACACAACAGCCAACTCCAGATTCAACCAAGAGTGAAGGAGATTGACACACCAGTACACTGGTAAAGTTGTCCCATTACCCTTAAATACACATGACTGGAGCAAAGTGGTCAGGGGTCAAGGGCCTGAAGGACACACTTCAGGGAAAACTCCACGTGATGCTTTTGGTTTGCAAGTGGTCGCCCTCAGGTGTGCGTTACACAGCACAAGCCGAAGCTGCGCTACGTGGCTGTGAATAGATGTGGGTGGTGTTGTGTTCTGGAAGCGTCCAGCTGTTCCTGTTTGAACCTGCAGCGCGTGTCGGATTTGTTATCAACACACTCCACGGGACCTGAGGAATACAGCAGCTTCGATGCAGCAGGCGTGCAGGTGAACCGTCCCCACACACAGCCAGCCGCAGCA
>JAUESF010000006.1:9087317-9099653 GCA_032274765.1 Malacoctenus tetranemus
TCTCTCTCTCTCTCTCTCTCTCTCTCTCTCTGTGTGTGTGTGTGTGTGTGTGTGTGTGTGTGTGTGTGTGTGTGTGTCAGCAGCCTACCAGGGTAGACTGTGTGACCAGCGACAGCGAGCTTTAACATGTGCTGACAGCTAATCAATACAGATAGTGTTTTTTAGCTTTTAGGGAGAACTATTTATAACAGACTGCACCATCACTCTCCGAACCCAATCAGATATTTCCATGGGATGGACTAAAGGCTGCACAATCATGCTTCACAGGAGTCACAGTGAACCAGCGGCGGGTGACTGTGGGTGTCTCGGCCGTGCATCATCGCAACGTGCGGTGGCGAAAAAATGTTGAAAGAAAGCAGTATTGACATTTATTCATTCACTCCTTTTAGCCACGTTATTCACAAAGGGCTGCAAGCTGGTCCTTGCTGACAGGGCGAAATGCAGTTTGCATCCTGGACAGGTCGTCAGGCGTCACAGGACAGCCACAGAGACACACAATCACTCAATCACACACACATTCACAGCCATTAGGTAGGAAATTCCTGTAAGTGTTGATTCTGCACATTAAGTTGCTGTTCTTATGTGCTAATTTGCACACAAAAAGCACTTTCCTGAACGCATCCTTACAGTTGCAACGCTTTGACCGACCAGAACGCTACTGGGTGGCATTACCCGCAAAGGTCGCTTCATTCTTTAATTTTGGCCTGAGTAACAACTTTAATTCTGCGTTTAGACGAACAGATCAACTATTTTTCCCCTCCTCCACCTGTGAGGAGCAAAGAAACGTCAGTCCTCTAGGGGGCGCTTCAAACGGTCGCAGATCAAATGAGGAAAGTCAGTGGGAATCAACGTTGGGTGTCAGTTCTGCACACGGATGTGCTGCATTATTCAAGTTTTTTTTTTTTTTTTTCCATTTCTGGTTTCCGCCTTGGTGCAGTGTGAATGCTGGATCGCTCCTATTCCTGTGAGGGTGTGACAGCGTGCAAGAGCGTGGGCGGACATGCCATGAAGGCCGTTATGTGGGGAGCGGTGTAATAATGCTATTTTGATGCAGAGAGACAATCTGTTGATTGAGAGAAAGAGAGGGAGGACCGGCGGTATATCTCTGGCTCGCTCTCTTCATCTCTCGTGCGCTCGTATCTCCCAGCGCTCTCCTCCTCTGTCACCCCCCCCCCACACACACACACACACACACACACACGCTGCTCGAGCCTCCCCGTCCTCTTTTCTTGTCACCCCTGCTTCATTCCTTTTAAGTCCTTTCCACTCTGTTAATTTTTCCCCTCCCGCAGTCCTTTTCTTGCTCCCCCCTCCCTTTCGTCTCCACCAACCAGTGTTGTGGCAGCTGTCCTGTCACCTCGTTTCACTAAACAAGTGGCTCTCCGTAATTACCAGGTGGACGAAGTCATAAATCTTACACATGCTGACACCGGCGCTGATGAAGAGCGGCATTTCTTTGTGGCGCCAGCGTGCAAATCGCTCAGGCGTCCCAGTCAGCCACCCAAAGAGGTGCTCAATCTGCTGATCGATAAAGCCGGCCAGTCGGCCAGGTTTTCGGGACAAGTAATGGAAAATGCTTTATTCCACCTCCCCGTCAGCCAAGCACTCAACAAATCCAACAACAACTAATCAGCAGGCAATTGGAGGCCCCCACTGAAACGCCGGGACTGTTGGCAGTTTGTGTCAATTAGCTAGCGAGCAGATAATCCCATTCACAAATCACTCCGGAAACATTTAACACAATTGTGTGCCAACCATGTACATATAAGTTGGGCTGCAAGCCACCCCGTCGAGAAGTGGAACAGCTATTTTTCTTAATCAATCAGGCAACACAGGCCGCCATTCTGCTGCAGCCAGGCGGTAATTAAAATCACAATGAAATGATAAATTACTTTTGCCTCTGTGCTTCCTGTTAATTCTCCTCGTTATGCAGGGATTGAAGGGTTGTAAGGACGGTAAAAGATCAGGCTTTGTCATAGGAGTCCTGGCGTCGCTCTGTGGCGCTCTTTTAAAAAACCTGCAATAAATAAAAAATAAGCCACATGTGTGGCAATCAGCGGTGTCCTGGAAACCAATTTCGGTAAAGCGTGGCAAATGATTAGGTGTAGTGGTGAGGTGATATTTCGTGTGAAAAAAGAAGAAACATGTTGCACTGAGATCATTTAGATTGGATGCCAATGCACAGAAAGAAGCAGGAGTTGAGAAAGAAGACAGATCTGCTTCACAGGTTTGTAAAAAATGAAATTCAGGGGGAAAAAAAGAGAGAAACAGGATGAAACCAAACAGAAAAACTGAGAAAGCAGCAGTCGAATTAATGCGCGAGAATAGCAATGCTGAGTAGAGCAAGTAGATTAACATTCAAACGAGTGGAGGAATGAGTGCAGTACCTCAAAAAAACAGGAAAAATAAAGAAGTCAAGCACAAAAAAAACCCCATGGCAAGTCGGCGTTTGTGCCCGTGTAAAATGAAGATCCAAGCAGCCAGCTGGTCCACCCGTCCCACATGAAATTTGCTGCCCAGACGCTCAGTCATCCAGTAGTAGTCAGTCAGCTTACAAGCCAGCCAAACGTCATCCTGCCGTCCAGTCATCATCCTCGCTGCCTGCCCGTTAAATTGGGTCAGTATTAACAAGACCCATGCTGCTGCTGGGGGAGCTTCAGCCCCTGAAGCTGACTCCCTGTGACAGGACCTACGTTACATAAGGAAGAAGAGGAGACTGTGGAGCCAGCGAGGCATCTCTGATGGATTTGTTTGTTTTCAGAATGCCTCTGCTTTATGGTACCGCTGCAGTTTAGGCGGCACACCAGCATGGAAGAAAGGGACGCACGCACAGGGAGCGCCAAGCAAGGACGCAATGTCTGCGCCAGCACCGTGAGGCCGAGCGATAAACAGCCTCGTCTGAAAATCGGGGATGCCGTGTCAGAGCGTCGACAAAAAGCAAAAACCACATAAGGAGGTTAAACAGTCTCGGGGGATATTTTTAGCCCCGTTGGAGCCAGTTTTAGAGGAACGGTTGCACGGATGGCAAATTCCATCAGCCGAACGAGTTCTCATAGCTAAAATGACAAGCCGGGGTAACAGTTACCCCAGGAGGTCAAATTTTTATTTTAACTTTAGGCAGATCCATGCGAACACGGGCCGTCAGCATATAAAGCAATAAAACTCCAATTTCCCCACAAAAAATCCTTTAAATCCAATAACATTTCTTTATCTGTGGCACTAAAATGCACAGCAAGGACCACCTGTTGTGCAGATATTCCACGCATGTTAAAGATTCAAGGAGGAGCAAATCAAGGATGCTGACAATAAGCGACGTGCGATTAAACACACATCTGGACAAAACAAGCGAGCGGAAACAACTGTAATCATCCTGTATGTTTACACTACAGCGGCTGGCCGAGTTGAGCTCCAAATAGACCCTTTTAAAGACTGAGTGACATTCGTGCGTCTGTGTGGGGAGTTGCAAATGCTGGCTGGAGGCTAAATTGCCACCTCAGTATTTCCCCCCCCACTGTAGGGATTTTTTCACATGTTAAATTCATCGCCAGCTGACACAAAGTGTGAGGGGTTTATTTTTTCCTTCAAATCTCTTGAGCGTATGATATTCAACATTTGTGTTAAAAATACATTCCTATATGAAATCCCAATGAGACTAACACACGTTGGGTCATCCATATTTAATGCTCACAAAGTCAACATTATTTCTTGTGCACACCAACGTGCACTGAGTGTCTTTTATGTTCTTTAAATAAGATTATACTTTGAAATTTGGGTGTGCATCATGTCAAAATTTAATCAACGACCCTCCGACGGTTCATTTCGGAGTCACTGATGTACTTTGCATTGATTCTGTCAGCCAGTCGGATGATGACCTTGCCGCTGTCACCTCCGTTCTTGTTTCTTGGAGATCATTCAAAAATAGCTGCTTGATTAGTGGAACCTGTTCAGGCTCTCAATGTCACGGCTGAACCAGCATCTGTAAAACATCTGGTCTTTTTTTTTTTATTTTACCTGTCATCAGCTCCTAAAATAGTGCCTGTCACTCAACACAGCACAAAAGCACGCAGCATCAATACAACCATGTAAAGATAAACAAAAGAGGGTGAGGAGTTCACAACAAAGATTAGTTTCCTGCTTTGGGAAAAAAAGGGGGGGGCTGTGATTAAATTATACAAGGAAACATCAAAAAAAGAGTTGAAACTACATGTTTTTCTGTGTGTTTTAAAATGTGAGTGGAGAGTGGCTGCAAAGGGCCAAGACCTGGGAGAGGAAATCAAACTCGTCCTAAATATAGCCCCCTCTGATGTGCGATGATGATGCTGCCTGTGCTGCTGTGGCAGAGCCTAAGGCCCCTCCGCCTTTGTGAACTCTCTCACTGGTCCGAAGACCTTTTCCTCACTGGAGAAAAACAAGTCCCTGAACACGCACGCACGCACGCACGCACGCACGCACGCACGCACGCACGCACGCACGCACGCACGCACGCACGCACGCACACGCAAAGTTGCATGAAGATATCGCCTGGATCTGGGCTTCTGTGTATTTCAACTCACAATTCTGTTTTCATCATGTCAAATATACACTTTCACTTTCACACAATGTTTGCATGATTCACACAGGAACTGTGGGGTTGTGTAAATGCATTTAAATGAACTAAATGACAATCTGTGTACAAAGAAAAGGTAATTTCCCCAAAGATGCACGGTAACGATTACGCGGGGTCTCAATATGTCTCTTGCAGAGATAATCCTGTCTCCAAGAATCACTTTTCACCGCAGCAACTCTGTTCGGCAAAGAGTTCATTTAGTCTGTTCGATATATCAAGGGAAATCTCTTTGCCTGTTTTCACAAAAGGATGTTGGCAGGTTATTCTCCAACTGGGATACACAGTCGCAGTGTGAAGCAGTGATAACCAGGACTGCCTCACAAACGGACGTTTGGAAACTCCTCTGATCAGGGAGGAAACGCACTGAAAGATGAGGCCACATCGTGCTAATTTGAGTCCGAACAAATAATAATCTTTCCGTCTTTTGTGTCTCATAATTGACAATTTCAGGGGGGAAAAAAAACATGCAAAAGGACACATAACAGCAGGAAGCATCTGCGTGAATCATGCCGTAATATATTATTCTCATTATGAACCAAAGGTTTCTTTCTTTCCACCCTATGAGTCTATGAATAAACATGAACATGCTCGCAGTAATTCTGCCTTATATCAACTGTGACACACGACACACAGTGGTGAGGCCCTCGTTTGTAGGAGGTATTGAAATCAAGGATTTCGCAGTACTCCAAAGTCATATTGATCGTCTCAGGGCAACTCGTCTTGTTCATGTGACTTCTAAATGCAATATTGAATACTCGGAAACCTCTCCCCTCAGTATGGATGAGATAAAGAGGTGTGATTTATCAAAAAGAAAACAAAACATCGGTATCGGTTTGTTTTAAGTCTACGAGTGTAAACGATGAGCGGGAGGGAGACAGGGAGAACAGGCGAGAACAGGGAGAACACAGAGGTCGCCTTAATAAGCAACAATTGATACCAAATCTATAACAAGCAAGGACGGGTCGCCAGTCCAATAAAGGGAAAGCAATCACACATGTGAAAAATTTGGAGTCATGAATTCACTTCACAAAGCTCACGAAGTCCAGAAAGGCCTGACTGAGGGTCGAACGCTGCGTCTTCTCATTGTGGCGCAGGAGCGTTAACACTACACCGCCTCTCGTTTCTTCAAGAGAAACACTTCCTGTAGTCGTGTTATACAAAATCATAAAGAATCACTGAGGTAGAAAAGAACAAGTAGCACAAAATTTGTCAAACAAAAACAAGTGTTTTGATGTAGCTCAGATTGGGTGCATCAATCAGCTACAACACTGTTTGGAGACTGGAGGAAGCTTTCAGTCGAAGCACATCAGAGGATAAGAGTGATGATAAAAATGTATCTAAAAAGCGAATCTCCAATAAAAAAAAAAAAAGGGGGGATGAAAATCTTCCGGTTGAACAACCCTGCTGTAAACCCAGTTGGCTGTTTCCCTTCAACAGTTTTTGATGCGTTTCAATGGATGGCTGCCAAGCTGACAGATAACCGCTGTCGAACCAAACAAACCCCGGCTCGCGTGTGACAGAGGAGGCCGGGTGGAGGCAGACAACGCTCAGCAGCACAAGTCTCCGACACAAAAACTGCCTCAGCTTCACTAAACAAACACGGTTTACTTCCTCAGTAGGCAAAATATTTGGAAATGTACATTTGACAGACAAACGATTCACTTGACTTGAATATGTAAAAGTATTCCTGGAGGTCACATTAAAGGGTAATAACTCGGAAGTCGATACAAAGAAATTGAGTTTGCCATCACAAAGTTTGCTGAGTTGTTCCTCTTACAGCTACTACACGACGCTCACTCTCAGCTGGAGCGAGCATTGCTTTGTGATTTCCTGCCTCCCTTTCAAATAGATGTCAACAAACCGCGTGTATGGGGGAAAAATAAGGACGCCAAACTTTAATGCATTTCTGCTCTGTGCTATTACAGATAGCGGGGAGATTATGACGAGCCCACAGTGTCGGGGGCGTGATCAGCCAATCAGATTACACCTAAAGTGATCCTGTTACACAGCATGCATCTGCTCATGTGCAAGCGCAGCTGTGGTGTAACCCTGTGTGCACTGCGCGTTGACCTTGGAGTCTCCCCACGCTGGCACTCAGGATGTGACTCCACAAATAACCAGTGCCAAACATCGATTACCACTAGCACACAATGCCACACAGCGCAGCGCAGAGAGAGAGGGAGAGAGAGAGAAAGGGACGGGGACAGAGATATTGGCTGCACACTTAACAGTTATTTCCCCGTCTCTGTCTGACTGTCTTTCTCTCACCGGCCATGTGCTGTGTTGCACTTTCCATTACTGGCAGGCATGGCAAATACAATACTGGTCGGTCGGTCGGTCCGACGCTTCATCACTCCTGTCATGAGCAGGACTCAGAGGTACAAATTACAAATACTCCCATTACTGAAGTTCGGTGTAATTTTCGAGTACTTTCGAGTACCAATTTCTAATTTTTACACAATTTATTATTGTGTATTAATCCTGAATAATTCTTACAGGTAAATTAAATGAAGAGTCTCCTTATGGACGATAAAAAAGAGATTAGAATCTAATTTAGACTGATAAATGGTGAAGTTTTGTTTCAACAAGTGTTGAATACAGTTTTTAGGCAATGCAGTAGTTTTACATATTTTGAGGCCTAGTCAGCTTTGTACCTCGCTGCCCTTCATCTGAAGGTGTAATCAGCCAATGAGGTGAACAGCATCGAGGCCGTCCTGATATCAGTATAAATCCCTTTGCAGCCCTGCTAATTTCATTAGCTTCCGCAATCTAAAAAAGCAGCCTCTCTGCGGCCGTGTGAGGTCACACGGATGAACAGGAAGCAACAAGCCGAATTCCTAATTTATAATTTTTGTCTCACTGCTAACCTGCAGTTCTCAGATTTATATTTAGGCTCCTGTTGGCAGTCATTCCAAGGTCCCCTCCAATGTTTACAGATGCGTCCTCCCTAATTTGAGAAAGGCAGGCGTGGCGGTAATGGAAAGTGACACGATCTAGCCAGCACTCTTACTGGCTGCGGGGCATTTTAAAGCGGTGGCTGGAGCGGGAGCCACCCGGATGGAAATCCTGTGACCGAAATGTCAGAATCTTTCCACATGTAAACAACAGGCAGCGCACCAAGATTCCCAGCACATATTCGAGCGCTGTCATAGTTTCCATCAAGCTGTGGCACAAACAGCAGCAGCAGCAGGTTAGATGGTGGCCACAATTACTGTTAACACCTAATGCTATGTTAGCGCTACGAGTAGCAGTGTCACCGAGGGGTCTGGGAGAACTTGAAGGTCGCAGCTCGCTGGCCAGCTGCGTCCGCGGGGAATTTCACGTATCGATCTGTGACTGGGAGGACCAAGTAATGAATCGCTGCAGCCACCCTCCTCTCAGACTGTGTGTTTCTGTTATTGTTGGTTTGAAGACTCGCACACTGTTGTGTTATTTACCACTTCAGCTGCAAAGGAAACATTCAGAACTGGTCTTTGTAAAACTGTATTGCATTAAACTGCTACAAAGTGTCACAGGATACGATGTCCTGGGTGTTGCTTTTTCACAATAGACACTTTTCAACTTCATTAAAATTGCCCAGCTAAATCTCCATAAATTGGATCAAAAGAACTATATAATTGGCACTAATCCACAGTCTTACAGCACAGGATAATTGTGCTTGTGAAGCTTTAATCTTCAAGCAAAGGTCGCAGTGAAAGGATGGAGGATATTTAACAGGGCGACCGGGTAAATCTCCTGATGCGGGACAAAAGTAGAGCACCTGGTATTTTGTTAAGCAGCGCAGCTCTCCGGCAGATGCAGCGGCTCATGGATTATTCACTCAGAAGGGACGTCGGATCATTTCAGGATGAAAACTGACAGCCACACTTTTGTCATTATATAACTGATATGCAAACAAACACCATATCAAACAAAAAAAATGAAGTTTCCTCTCCAAAACAGGAGTGGCGTTAACACCGGAAGACAGGTATTTGCAGGAAACTCGGTGAGTCATTTAGGCTTGAAAAAAATTGGATGCCTGAATATATTTGCAGGGACAATATAGCTCCTTTTTGGGGCGGGGGAGGTGGTGACAAGACGCGACAGTTCACATCCAAAGAAACACGACTCTTCTTACGCCCCACAGCAGCCCAGACCACTGAAGTCTCTACATGCAGCTGTTTTATTTTTTTCTCATTGAGCTTTTGCTTACTCGGTGAGCATGTACCAAACCATCCATCTAATTAAGTTGTCACACCTAGTTATTTCTATTCGGGCTTACAGCGGAGGCCGGAGGGGGGGCCCTCCCCTCTCCAACAACAGGCTGCCAGTCAAGAACGAGGCCAAGACTCAAAGTAAAGACGTTTGGACAAAACCGAAAAAGTTACAATTTGCATTTTTGTCACAGCAGGATATTTAAAAGCACTGGTTGGAAAGCCGAACTCAGCCGGGGGAGAGAACGACAAAGATCCAATAATGAGATGTTTGTTTCACTCCTTCACACCGAGCCTCTTGTGCTTCCTGTTTAAAAACAGTGAACTTGTTGCATTTTATATGGTGTTCTGAAAATGTAAAATACAGGAAGTTGGAACAAGATTCAATTAATCTCAAAGAATACGTTTATTTTGTGTTCAAATAAATTCGTGTGGATGCAGTTGCTTGTACTCAACATGTTGCACCAACTGGAAGGATTTGTGTTATTGTTTGAATTGGGAAATGTTGCAAATTTTACCTAATTCTACAACTGTTACACAATCAGCACAACTGTCAAGTTTATTGTCCAAAAAATAACCATCTTCCTGACTGAACCGGGAACCTGAGTCGGCGTCCTTTGTTTTTTATTGAGAGTCAGTGTTTCACTTTATATTCAGAGGGGAGTGCAGCACACTGTTCGCCTGTGGGAAGTGAGGATTAATGATAGACAAATAAACTCGAAATTGATGATGTGATCATACATTTGGAAAGGTTAATCCCCTTGATTGTGGAGTCAATAGTGCAGTTCGGTCCAACTTAATTAGACCCATATACAGTCCATTTAGTCCAACTTAATTAAGCAGATATTTGCTAAGAGGCGACTTTCTCACAGGAAGGACCTCATCCTGCAAGAGTATAAACGCCACGTAAAGCAGCTTTTCATTTCCCATTAAAGATGCTAAAAGCAATCAAGGAAGAGTCAGAGCAAAGAGAGACGCTGGAAATACCCGACACGACAGAAAAAATAAAAACATGACCACAGACAGGCTGACCGAAGGCGTGGATAAAAATATAGTGGTTATTTTTGCTCGGTTGTTCCCATTTTTAAAATGAGGGACATTTTCAGCATGAGATGTGTTATTAGGATGTGGCTCCCTGGGAAGGAGAGACAGATTGTCTGCCCCCTGCCTGCTAGGAAGCCCCCGAGAAAGGACAGAAACACACATAAACAGGTTTTTCAAGTTGTGTAACATTTTACCCCTCCAGCACTCATCTTGCCCCGTCCTTATGCTCAACTTAACAACTACCCGGAGGTGAAGTCCACCAAATGAATAACCTTTTTGCTATTTTGTATCAGCTCTCTGTAACGGTGCCCTTAGTTTCCTGACAAAAATCATTCAAACAAAAGTGTGGAAAGGAAGCAGTTTCTTTGGCTGATGGTTGAGACTTGATTAAAGCTTGTGGTTCCCAAACTGGGGTCTGAGACCCTCTTTAAGGGTGCCAGAGATCATGGTGGGGCCCAGAGGCTTTGCCTGCTCTGAGGTCGTCAAAGAAATCCTAAAGAAAAGACTGAGGTAACAGCCCCTCGCCTTTATTTTGAAGGCTCCTGCCTTTGTGTGTTGGTGGATATGTGTGTTTCCTGCAGGGTTTGACTTCACTGTAATGTTTTGGCAAATCAAAGACTCAAAGCGGCACGTCAGTTTGCAGTGTTGCTTACTTCTGAAAACCCTGCGCAGCACAAGTCCTCCGATGCTTGAGTCTTTCCAGAATGAGCGTTTGATTCAGTCTCTGATGTTAAAGGACGAAAACAAGATGCGAAGCTTCTGTGCGGAGCCAGTTTCTCTGTACACCGATCAATCCTCCACAAATTTACACCCCTGAGCGCGGTGCGGCCAAAGCGCCATTTAAAGGATTGCTGGTATAAAGCACCGCCATCATGCTGTGATGGTGCCCTCTGAAATCAAATAAAAGAGACACACCTGTAGCCCTCAGGTGAAGTGGAATGAGCTGGTAATTGAGACGTCACACCACAGCCTCGTGGCCTGGAGCAAGACATGACAAATGCTGGAAAGTCATGATAAAACAAACGGATCAATGTTGCCCCACAAAGGCAATGCTTTAATCCTGAATAGATTGTCCTACATAGCACAATAAACACAAACAAAACAAAACACTTTATACAGTGTCGCCTAATGAATATGTAAATGTAATAAAACGCCACAGCAAGAGCCACGCGGTGAAAAATGTTTGGGCCGCTAAAAGCCTTAAAATAGCTCCGAATCAGGCACACAATTCATAATTCGAACACCCCCACTTTATCTCCACCACGCCGTTTGGAAACAAGCGCCCCCTGGGAACAAAGACAAGAAAAGAAACAGGGTTTTATGGAAAGTGCGACAGATAAGGAAAAGCCCAGTCTGATTCAGGGAAGACACCATGCCGGCTTGCATGATGTATGGGAGGAGGACCCACAGTTCAGTGTAAGCCATAGAGAATCACCCTCCCCACACCCCCTCCTCCTACCCACCCACCCACTCCTGCAAAAAAATAAAATAAAATAAAATCTCCCCTCAGAGGAGGCGCAAAACCTGTGGAGGACACGGGAGCAGCGAGGAGAGCAGTGGGAGAGTAATGATTTTATGTAGCGAAAGGTCAAAATAAATATAGAAAACAAAAGTGAGCGTGGGGAGGAAACAGGAATGTAAAGGCTGCTCGGTGCATTCAAGGACAAGAGGAAGGTTGGAATTTACCATTCGAGGTTAATAATGTCACTACGTGATGAATAGAACGATGTCATATGATGTTTTTACCATTCAAAGTTCACTCATTGCTTCATTCTTCCACGTGGATCTGAAGGCATTTGCTTTCTATAGGTGTAGCATGAGAACAGTGTTTACTAACAGTATGTTTGGTACGTTGGTTAATTGGCTTCAGTGGGAAACACGAAGCAGAAGAACAATTAGTTTCACAGTTTTGGAAATAAAACATTTTTCAAGCAACAACAGTGAAGAAAATGACCTGCACTGTCGCTGCTACTGATGTAACTCTTGAAAAAAATATTATTTCACTGTAGAAAGAAAATTAATGTGATGTTACCAAGGAGACCATGTTTATCGGTTCAGTTACACGTCGAGTCCTTGGAAACTAAATGAACACGAATGCTCTGATATCAGATTTAACTCTATTCTTGGTTGTTTTTCTTTAAAGAACCATTTTAACTACTTTAATGACTCACTTCTACTTACAAGTGTCGCATTGAAGTGCTTCAGAACCTCAGATGCCGAACTGAACTACATCATTGTTAGGGAAAAGGACATTTTGTTCGGGAAGAGGACTTTTCCACAAATAAAATGTGCATTGTGTGACATTAGAAATTCAGACGTTGCTCTCATCATAAGAACAACTGAGGTGAATCTGTAATGGAAAAATAATCTGTGAATATTGAGTTGGTTGTGCAACATGTTGTGTCAGTTTATATATTGTGTTATTTCTTGAGGAAAAAAAGTCTTTTGCTGGGGTGAGAACATATCAGGTCGAAGCAGGTGGTCAGGCAAAAC
>JAUESF010000006.1:9111641-9126540 GCA_032274765.1 Malacoctenus tetranemus
GCTTGCACACATTTCCAGCAGACTTCCTCCTCCATACCTACTCTAATAAATTCCTATTGAACATGACTAATGGGTACATGCATTTTGTCACCTTCAAGGGCAACAAGTAGCTTTGAAGTGAGTAAGGAGACAGATTTAAGTCCCCGAAATGACGCTAAATAGATGATCACACAAACACATGCGTGCGCACACGCACATGCACGGGCAGCATCAGAACAAAGACTCAAATCAGAGAGAGGAAAGACAGATGACAGACAAACATGGTCTTAGTCACTGGACAATGTCCTTGTGGGCGTCCGTGCCCTTTTTTTACAGTCCGTCTGATTAACATTCAAAACCGCCTTCCAAGGGTTTTCTTTCCTTTTTTTCTCTTCTTGCTCTTGTCGAACAATGCAGACAATTTCAGCTTGTCATGGATCAATGAGACAGAAACAGGGAAGTCACAGGAAAGACTGTGCTGACTGAAACGATCGGCTGGGAACAGATTCTTCCTTTTTTTCTGGCTTATTCTCTATTTTTTAAATTACAGTACACTTAGAGCTGAGACAGGTCAAGATGTTACAATATATTCACCTCAGTTCCATAAGTATGTCACTATGTGTCAGCTGATACCACAAATCCTGTTAAGGACTGGCAGCCGGCCCGGGGTTTACCCTGCCTTTCACCCAATGTCAGCCGGGATTGGCTCCAGCTTCCTAAAAGAGACTCAGAAGACGGATGGACGATCTCACTAATCCATTTTTTGGAAGTGCTGTCTCTCCCCTAGTGTGTTGAAACATTTTACGATATAAAGGTGAATAAAAAAAACACACACACTTGTTGAACAAGGTGGGTACCAGATGACAGTACATGAAGGAAGAGGGAGAACATGCAAACTTCAAGTAAACCCCAAAAGTCAAAACGGGGTCTTCTTGCTATCGAGCGGCACAATTTCTTTGCATGTCCTCAATGATGAACAAAGGAAGTAAAAGAAAAACAGTCAAGTGCAGCTGGACTCAGTTTATGCCACCAGAGGTTTAGTGTTCATCAGTTCATGCTGTTCATACTCAAGCAGCACATCCCCTAAATCACAGTTTACTTGATTGAATTTCTTTTGAAAAAGCAACAATATAAACAGTTAATTCCCTCACCGACAGCTGTCCAAATAGAAGCTATTCTCTCGAATGTTGTGTTTTTTCTACACTGTGTAAATAGAAAGTGCGGACTTACTGTGCTGATATTTAAAGATGCACTCCAGCTGGTCCATATAATCAATGAATAGAGCAGAGAGAGAGAAAAAGCCAGTTTAATGGTTTTCTCTGTATGCCACATGGCATTGCAGGATCACTGTATTATGGTTTATTCGCATACGTGTGTGTTAACACCTCAGTTTAATTATCTTACCTGCAAACTAATCATTGGGCTCCTTTGAAAAAGGTTTTAACACCACACTTCCACTGATGGAAACTGCTCAGTTAAAAACTTAAGAAAAACCGTCCATCACTTCACCAGCTAGACGTTTTCTTGTCTTGCTCTCCATCGAGCCACCGTACAACTCACATTGCTGCATCCGCTGTAATCACTTAATCTTTACTAGACAGCGACATAATGAGTCATATCCTGCACGCATCCTCTCAGGCATCCTTCCCACCTATTGTTCACAGGAGCGCGGGGATTTCTCTCTTGTTTCATACCGACTATGGGGCTCTCCATTACGTCCCCCATCAGCTCTGTCAAAAGCCAACGCAACCACTCGTTGAGCTTCAGAGTAAATCCCTTGACAGGGTTGAAATGGAGTTGATGTATTGGCTCACATGATGAACCAAAGCTTCAAGTCATTAATAATGCCTTCCTGGACAATAGAGTGATTTTCAATGCAAGCGCTGTCTCCTTATTATCATGTCGGTTTAATATGGAGGAATAGTTGCTAAACAGAATTAGAGAGCTTCATATTTAGCATCTCATAAATTGTAATTGGGTATCATTAAGTTGCACATCATCTTCTTCCATTAGGTTGTTGTTTACCTCATCATGTACCATTCAGCATAATATTTTGCTAATTATACGAGCTGTCAATATTGCTGTCCTCAGGTACTGATGTTACGCAGCATCTGCAATGCAAATGCAAGGCAAAGGTCTGGCACAGAGGAAGCACGGCTTTCGGAAACCATATCAACCACATAAAACTCCAGGAAGCTCACAAATATAGGCCATTTGCTCTGCAGAGAATTGGTCTCCGAGATAATAAATCATCAAGCAAAGAAAAGGTGCTCTGACAGCAATGTAAAGAGCACACTGCTCTGTGCATCTAAGTGTGAAACATACAGAAAGGCCCGGATCCTTGGTTTTTTTGTGTGTGTGGCCACAGCAGTGGTTCCCAGAGAATGCAGGGTCTCTGGAGAGCACGTCTGGAAAAGGTGGGAGTGACATTTAAACAAGCCATTTATGAAAGGTCCCTCACATATAGATCTATATGGGAATAAAATCTCATTTTGGGAATAAAAACAGAGCAAGAGATTAGTCTCAAAGACAATATTGTAAAAAACACTGACAGGCAACTGAGAGTTATGGTTTTTGTTTATTGTTGAACCATGAAGTACTGAATCCAATTTGAGTCAGTTTTACTTGTAATGGGAGGACTAATGAACTGACATTGTCCGCGTGGCTTCACAGACTCTACAGACTCAGTCCCCTGAATCAAACACTGAGACAAACAATCCTGTTTTACAGGGACAAACCTTGAGCAGACTGAAACTCAAAAAACACAGGATGAAGCACATCTTGTATCTTGTATCGATTTGTGATACTTTTGAGATTGGGGGATGATAATGATGCGATGTCAGACAGAGAACTGATAACATTCGGCTAGAAAAACCCGACAATAGCCAAGACACAGGAACTGTTCATGGGCCACACAGTGTAAAGTGGTTGCCAGTCTTGCCTCTCAGTGAGAAGGTCCCAGGTTCAGGCACAAATGAGGCTTTTCTGTGTGAAGTTTGGTGTGTGGCTTTTCTCAGAGTACTGTAAGCTTCTCCCGCTGCGTAAAACCGACATATGAATGCATATTTAATAAGTTTTACTCTGTATGTCATTGTGTGTGTGTCTGTGTGAGCTGGGACAGGCCTAAGCTCTATGCATCCCTCAGTTGGACAGTCAGTATGGATGTAAAAGGATGTAATTGTTAATAAAGGTCTGGTTGAGAGGCATGAATGCGTGTGGGTGCGGTGATCTTGAAAAAAATAAAGAAAAATGACTGAGCAAGGTCACCATGTACAGATGTATAATCACATGTTACAGTGATGCTGGAGTGATGCTAATATAGCCATCAGCATTTGCATGTAAAGGTCCTGGTTTATGGCAGAGATGAGTCATACACGACTTGCACAAAGACTTACTTACATGAGTATGTTGGTGACTAAATGATGCGCCGAATCTGAACAACGATCTCATCGTACAAAGATAAGAAGAGAGAGCTGCCTGGCTCAGTGTTGGGGGGGGATATATTGCAACCCTTTTGATGCATTACCCAAAGGACTGCTCAAAATTTGGCCGTCTTGACTGCGCACTGTGAGAAAGGAAGGATATTCAAGTATTAGATGGAAAGAGGAACACTTGAGAGAAATTGTGACAAATAAGAAAAGGTTTAAGCCTTGCATTGTACTTTTTGGTACTCTTGGCATCATCAGAAAAAATACAGTCTGCACACTAAGGGGCCTCTGTGGACATTTGTGTGCGATTAATTTCCTGCAGGTGATTTGGTGCCAGGCCAAATCGTGCGTTTGAAGGAGTTCCTTGAAGTCACTTCTCCTTTTTGACACCGAAGCAGCACAGAGAGACAAGTACAGGTGAAATCTGTTCATAAATATTTTGCCCAGTAATTGTGAGAGCGGCAGAGACGACCAGATAATGAGCTGAACTTCCCCAGACTCACTTTTGGCTTTTACAACAAAAGGACTTTCCTTCACAAAGTCACAGGCATGTGCTTAACTTTGCCTTTGCTGATCATATTCTGTTTGCATTTTCTATGAGCTGAGCACTTTTGCCCTCTCTGCTGAGCTCAGAGTAAAGGTCAAGCAAGTGTTAGGAAGAGCAAAGGCTCTTCAAGCCTCTTCAATTATTTAGATGAGCGTCATGTTCATCATCTGCTGAAGGATCGAGCAGAGTGGTCATACACAAAGTCATGTATGTGTGCATGTTATGGTGGAGGACCACTCCCTGCTGCTTGACATCGCCATGTCTAAAAGTCATTTGGGACATAACAGCAATTAAAATAATATCACTGGACACCTTCTTTATATCACACCTAATTTTCATATTCTACAGTCACACGGGACAGGAATCTGAGTTTGGCAATCATGTACGGTTTAAATTTTTTAATCAACTACAAAATAGGACATCAAATATAATGGAAATTTTAATTTGCTTCTTCGAAATGTACATTGTAATTCAATTTAAAATGTTCAAAATTTTGTTTTGTTTTTTGTTGTCAGAGAAAGTGCGACTCTTGATGCACCAATTAGTGAGCCCATTTTTGATGACAGACTGGTTATAAATAATACAATTAGCCCATCAGGAAGACTGGCCATCTGGAACAATGTTTTTTTTTCCCTGTTGGCCAGTCGACCAGTCAGTCAGCAGCTGGTCAACCAAATTGGTGTAAGATTAAAATCAGGCCCTATTTGAGCTTGATTCAAATTTCTGGCGCTGTTCAATACTTATACCGATAACGTGAGTGGAAGTGGCCTCCATAAGTTGACCTATTGATGCTCCTCCTCTGTAGCTCTTGTGGCGACATTAGTTAGCGCTGCCTTCACAGTCGGTGTTTGTCGTGCGTACAGTGGAGACGTTTCCTGAGACTGAAAGCAGTTTCTCTTGGTTTTGCTGATGAAACACGATGATCACAATATGTTGGAAGATAAACTGAGCATGTGTTTGGTGACCTTGCCGAAAGGCATCAACAAGCCGTGTGAAACTTGAGATAACCCCCTCCCCACACCACTACCACCACCACCACCCCTCCCCCCTCCATGCTTTAAGCTTGATCTTCCTTCTTGTTGAAGGTGTTATTTATAGTGTTCAGGTTATGGCTTTACATTGCCCTCAACAACTAACACTTTTCTCACCACCGCACCCATAAGTGGCCCCATCTGGAAGAAACATGTCTGGGAGGCAAAAATGAACTGAATATAAAGTCATATATTGCATTTTAAGAACGTTTCAAGGGACACTGAATCATGTGTCCATGTATGTGTCTATGTATAGACCCAATTCTCTGGATACAGATGTGATAATTCATCTGGTTCACAAATGTGACTCTTGTGTGGGGCCATGGAGCCTGTTCCAGCTAATGCAGGGCAAAAGGGCAACATACACCAAGGACAAGTTACAAGTTCAACACACAATTTTGTGTGCACACCTTTTGGATCGCGAGAGGCATCGAAAAAAAAACCTGCACAGCTGCTTCTGAGAAAAAGATTCTTCATATCAAGCTAAATAAATGAATAAAGTCCTCAATGAGCACCTAAATACATTACCAGCAAAGGAAAAATTGAGGTCATATGATGGTCAAACCAACTTGTTCAAAGTTAACGTCTCGACAATCGAGGCAGTCTGAATGATCCCTTGCAAAACCCTATTTTTTCCAGCGATCTACACACCTTCATCTCAGGGAAATGGTACATGTAATTGCAGTAAAACATGAGGCGTCATTCGGGGGACGGCTCAGTGAGCGGAGTGACTTGATGGGATGATAAATGTGTTGAATTATTATCTGATTCCTGCTAACATCGTTGTGTAGTCACAAATAGGACACACCAGCCTCGCCTCGGGAGGCTTGGAGCATAAATCACGGCGTTACAAACAAAAGGAGGCGAAGAGGAGACGGGTGCCCGGTGAGGCACAGAACATAGCAAACGCAGCACTGTTCGGGGATCAGATAAATGGAAGCAGCTGCACTCAGTCACACACAAATAACACTCACATAACAGTCGATGGATGCACCTAATATGCATATAAGATTGCAATCCCACTGTAATCAACTCTGACTCAGGAACTTCACCTGCTGATCAAAGTGTGTGAAGCAGCATGAGTGTGTTTGTTCGACACACAGGTGCGCGGGAGGGACTTTTCCACATCAATAATCTAACATTTCTTTAAAAAAAAAAACAAGAGAAAAGAGGTTGAAGTTTTAAAATGAGAATGGATGTAAAGTTATCAAAATATATGCAAATTTCTTTATGCATAAACCCGTTCTTTAGTCTGCTAAATCGGGCCTCTATAGAAAAATGAAAGGGAGCTTTTGGGGGCAGAATTGGGACCTTGTCTGAAGGTCAAAAAACAGGCAGAGAAAATATTCACAAATGATACAAGACACAAAGGAAGGCTAGCATGTGAGCAATGATGAGCTGGGGTGAGGGGAAGGCAGGGGGGTTGGTACTGTATATGCATATACATTTCCTGGGGACTGATTAATGGAGTGGAATCAGGTGTGGAGGAATGAGGAGGATATGGTGATGAGGGAGGCAGAGGAATCAGGGCAGTTAAAAATGCTGATCTGGAGAGGCGCGAAGGCAAACTGTGTCCTGTGTTTGAATGTTTCACAGACTACAGCTGAGCGTTATTGTGAGTTGCTTTATTTTTGCCTTTTAAATTGAAAAAATGATCCCATTCTGAGTGAGCGTACCATGACTAAACAACGCCCACCGCCCAAACATCCCCTTCCCCCTCTGGCTTCTACACAAATCACAGAAGGAGGATACAAGGAAGGTAAACGCTCACATTCACAAAGAACTAAATGATTATTCAGGGTGCAATTGACACAGAACAACACTTAGTTGAATGGATTATCTTACAAAAGAACCACATGTCATGATGTAAGTCAACAAACTCGCCACAGCAAGCCGTGTCAATGGGCAAGGTGAAGCGAAACGTTCTCCCAAACTTGGTGCAAAATGAGAGTTTCATGCCTTCACCTCGTTCCACTTCCAAGACATCAAACCTGCCATCAGGAATCAGACGGTCCTGCTCCACCTCAACAGTCTCGTTCACAGTCAAAGGCTGAACAAGATTGAACTTTTACTTTCTTCCTTGACTCTGCGTTGTGTGAATCTGACAGACTGGAACCTACATTGATAGCAGCCAAACATATATACACACACACACCCCACAAGGAGAGTCAAGACATGTAGAGCCACATCAATTAATTCGAAATGAGACAGGGCTCATCTTTAATTCAACCAGAAGGCACTTCAGCACATATGAATATGAGAGCTTGAGATCCTGACAGAGCACTCAGCAGGAGGCTGTCTGGCAGGTCTTAGAGCTCTGGTGGAGGTTGTAATGGAGGTGGCAGTGAGTGCCACCACAAGTGAGCAACACAGGGAACGAGGAACAATGGCCGTTTGCAAATGGTGAGCGATAGAAATGGAGGTCGTGCATGTTCACTGTGTTCACTAAAAGGAGAGGAGAATGGAGTCTGGGACAGTGGGACCGGCAATCACTCAATACCTCACTGGCTTTGGCCTGGTTTTTCAACCAATGTCAGCTGAGATTGGCTCCAGTGCCGCCTGCCAGAAGATGAATGAATGAATGAATTGGTCTTCACTGGGCCTCATGGGAAATATATCTCGCTTAAATCGCCCTCTGCGGCTTTGCCCTGTCAGGTGCTGGAGTCGGGTATCGCACAGAACCAGCCGTCTCCTTCCAAATCATGACCAGCTGCACATAAAGTACACAAATATGTGTTATTTCATATATTCGTAAAATGCAATTATAGGTGATATTTTGGTGAGTGTTCGGCAGCAACGTCTGAGTCGAAGTCAGGCAGTAGCAAAGCCCACCACGGAGATCCATGCTGTCAAATTATAACAACAATTTCCCCTTTCCATTTCTGTGCTCGCTGTGCCGAGTTTTTCCATTTTCACTCCCAGTGTGTGATTTCTTTTTCAGGTCTAAAATGTTGACTCACTGTACGTCTTTGTTCTTCGAGCACAGAGTAGCGGGCACCGGCTCGTGCTGACTCTTGCAAAAAAAAAAAAAAAGAAACGACGGCAGTGAGAAGTTCGACCGAAACTGATCTCTGCAGCGTGATGATGCAGAGTCAGATCCACCGGATAAAAGTCTTGGTTTCTCGGGTCCACTCCATTTTTGTGCAACGCCATGTTTCTGTCTACAGGAAAAACCTCGCTGCCCAAACTTTGCAAGTGGCTTAACTGTATAAAACATTTTATAGGCCTTTGGCTACAGTCTTAACTGGCAGGTTACTCAAATTCTTTGCTAAAAATATAAACCCAAGTCTGTTCAGGAGCATTTTCCCTTCAGATCAGCTACTACTTTAAAGTTATGCAACAAAAAAAGGACCCTCTCACTCTTACTCACGCTATTTTTCAGTGAAGGTGTAATAGAAATAACAAAAAAATCAACCAAATAAACACGCTAAAAGAAAAAGGTTGAGAGACATTCAAAGAGAAAATACCCGATATGACTTGAAAGACAATATATTACCATGATGACAGTATGATAATGAGAGGGAGAGGGACCTGGGTTTGCATGCACCCCAGACTCAGAGTGAGGCTACAACCACAGACACAGCAGAAAAGGAGAATGTGCTCATGAATAAAACATGGTGTCATAAGGAAAACTTTCCTTCCCTCTGCTGTCAGTTTTTTCCAGGGGGCCCCGGGAAGTTTCCCTTTCGTATCTCTAATGGACTCATTTCACAACCGTCAATAACACAGAGAAATAATTCTTTCCGATAAACACTCTATTGTTGATCTTTTGAGGGTTTGAGGCTTCTCCCTTTAACTGTTTATGATGGGATTACTGCGTCTCTCTGTGAAGCACTTCTTCCTTAATGTTCTGTAAAGCAAACATCAGTGGCCTTCAGTGGCCTAATCGCCAATTGGTTTTGGCAAAGTGACAAGCTGTATTACTATTAATGTGACGTCCATGACATAGATAACCCTTTTATTTCAAAAGACTGCATTCTTTTTTGATTAAACTCTCTTGACAGATGTGCTGCTCGGTGTTAATTAAGCAACATGTTAGCTAAAGCACTTTACTGCACTGGGGGGGAGAGTGAGTCACTCCGCTTGCTTTCAGGGACGAGATTAGTTGGTGAAACATGATGAAGGGGGCGTAGAAGGAAGTCAAGAGAAAAGGGTGGAGGGAGAGAGAAAACAAGAGAGGGGAAATATTGGAGAAGAAGCTGAGTTAGTTTTAAGACTTTAAATGTCAGGTGGAAGCCAGAAAATATAATTTAGCCTTTAAATGTGATGACATTGGGACATTTCTCAAAGTTTGTGTCAAAAAAAGTTGGGCCGAGAACAAAGAAAAATGTCCTCGTCTTCACGGAGTTGACTTTGTAGTTAAGTATTAAAGCAGAAGGCTTTTTTTGTTACTGACAAGGCGGCAATCGCATTTGGTTACTGTGACAGATGGTTAGAAATCTGTCACCAAGAGGGAAAGAAGGAAAACATGCTGCTGCTCAGCCTGTCGATCAATCCGATCACACACTATAATCAACTATTTTGCAAAAAAAAAAAAAAATGGATAAACAAGAATCTTTGAGAAAAGAAGAAAAAAGCAAACTATAGACGAGACTGTATATCTGCTGATAACTGTTTTCAATCAGTCAGAACCACATGTTCTCAGCCTACCAGGCCAAAGATTGCTGAGTTTTTATCAGTGAGATAGATTTGCATGATTAGAATCTTGGTGGTTAGAGGTGGGAGGGGCATGACTTACAACGCTGCAACCAAAACTGATCGTAGAGCGGCAACTTCAAAAGACACACACGCACGCACACACAGTCGCACACACACGATTTAGGTGCAAGTCCTCCCAAAACTAGAACAATGAATCCAAACACTCACACACGGGGATCATCTCCTCTCACCACTAAATTTACTTACGTTAAATGATGGTGTGACTATCAAATTGCAAAGTCATTGATGGATGTTTGGTTTCCAGTATAAATACACTCACTGGTTAGTTGAATAGGTACACTTTTACATCCTGATGTGACCCAGTGCAGTGGCTATTTTTGCTCCACCATATGTGTGTCTCCACTGCTGTGGATGGTAGTCAGGTGAACCACATTGCTTCATACTCTGAAGCTAATTTGTTGGTGAGTCCATTAACCTACATAAGAGGAGCATCCACACTGTGGCAGGGACATATAAGGTCCCATAAGCACAAGAGCCTTCGCATGTACCTCAATAAATAACACTAAAAACAATGAAACGATTGTTCTTTAAAAGAAAGGTCAGCATTAGTCTGTTTGGCATTTAGATTCTACTTTGACAAGTTTTATAACACTGTAATGCCATTTGGCCAGCGCTCACTTTTTTGTACTTTGAGGGAGCAGAAGAGTCAAGTAGATGCTTTGAAAGTGATCTCCCCTGGCCGCTCGTTGTTAAGCAGATGCACTTGAGGAATGATGGAAGAAGCTGTCAAAAAGGCCTCCGAGAGGATTCCGGCTGAGCTGAGGGAAAAGGCGGAGGTTCAAGGGCGTGTTGCTTTGAAAGGATACTCAGGTAAATTGAATTAAATGAAAAGAAGCCATGAGAGTGATGAGATAAGAGTGCATAAGCGATGGGTGGTCGGAAACGCTGTTGGATACATCGTGAATATTTGTCTCCGTCTGTCGGATCCGCAAAGGGAACCATCAAACTTTCTCTGAGGTGTTCTTTGGATTACAACCCCTCCTCCACTGCAGCCACATCACAGCCCAAATGAAAGAGATTACATACCATCAATGCATTGCACATTATCTCAAAAAGTGGCTACATGCACAATGTAGTTCAAAATCATTGGGTTTTTTCTTGTAAAAGTTATTAAAATTGTGTTTCTCCCTAAGAGATCCCACGTGTAAGGCTAGTGAGCAATTTTTAAGGATGGAAATCAGCCATTTATGAGTTTAAGAGCTGACATGAAATTCAAAAACTGTTGTTTGTGTCTCTTGTGATTGTTCAGATCAAATTAAAGCACACACAATCTGCCTCTGGCCCAAGATTTGAGGCATTGGGTGTTTTTTCTCAGTCAGTCGTGGTGTCATTCCTTGCGCACAGAGTGGAGATAGCGGCAAGATCGGTGTTTTGACTCTCTGTGAGTGCATTTATTGCCAACCACACGTCCTCCCACTTTAGCACAACTTTTGCCCTTCAGCATCGATGCACCTCCACATCCCAAAATAAAAAGCGGGGTGGTTCAAAAGTCAAAGACTGGCAATTTACACTGATTATTGATCTTACATGGTGAGAATATGATGCCGTGACTCATTAATGCCTGAGGACACCGAAATGAATCACATTCTTTTATCTTCATCTGGAATCCCAAAAACTTCACTTATAAAATGCGGCGGTATCTGTCATACTTGTGCTTCTTTTCTTGTTGCTGTTGTGCACCAAAAATCCAAACGAGTGAAAAAACAACGCAGACCTAAATGGTACAAACACAGGCCAGAGGACATTGAGAGGAGTTTGGCAGATTGGGTGAGTGTTTTCAGACTTTGGGTGTTGGTGGTCTGTGCACTGAGCAACAGAAGTGTTTGCTACAATTAAACTGTCATGATTGTTGTTTTGTTTTTTAAAAAGCAAGATACGCAATCTTAATTTGTCACAGTGTGGATGGCTCTGAAATTCAGAAGGGAGGCTTCCTGCTGCTTCTGTTAAGCTGGGACGGAGCAAAGAAGCTGAATGAGGGCTGGTGGAGTTACATAAGCACATTAAAGCACTGTGGATGCATGCGCACACTCGCACACACGAGAGCAACACTATGTTGCATTTTGCTGCCTGCAGTCTATCATTAACCTTGACTGCCGTTCCATTTTGACCCCACTCCTGCCCATCCATCGCTCACTCTCAGGCTGGATGAGGATAGGTTAAATATCAATACAAAGGGCTAGATTGAAAGTGTTGGTCTGCCCCAGATGCTGAAATTTGAATCAGCTGTCTTCTCTTTTTCATTTTTGCTTTTATTCAGCACGGAACAAATTATTATGATGTCTCTCATCATGCGAGCGCGCTCTGCAGCTCACAGAACCCTCAGCCTCTTGCTGGGCGAAACCTCATTTCAGCAGGGGAATGACAGACCCTTCAAACACAATGATGAATTGCCTTTTTTCAGGTACAGTCAGACGTCTCTATATGTCTGACCAATTCACTCAATCGTGAAAATGCTTCCAGGTTTCAGCCTTGACTGAATTTATGCCTCTTGTCTACACTGCCTGCAGAGGTTGCGCCAATTAAAAATGCCTCAGAGCAATATTTAAAGAACATGCAGCAGATGATTTATCTGGGTGTTTGGAAATTAAAAGACGGATGGATCAGGATTGTTTTTTATGGATATTGTTGGATTTTTATGTAGTGTTGGTTCTTTAAAAATGTACACCGTTATTTATGAAAGCTTGTGTCCTCAGTTACACTTTGCATATATATTGAAAGATACATTATCAGTGTGTGAGAAGGGCTGCAGAGATGCCATAAAAAGCTGCAGATTTTTCACAACCACCTTTGAAAAGAGCAAAAGTAAACTTCAAACTGTGACCCAAAGAACTGCATCAATCTGTTGCTAAAGTACAAATGTTTACTCTGTTACTGAGAAAAAAATCTAGTTTTCAAAATTTATGAAAGTTTATGGAGCAAGAAAACAGTTGGCCAACTATTCCTCATTCTTACTTTTCTTATTCCACCCTAAATATTCAAAACAACGCTTTGAACAGTAGATTCATCAGACGCCCAGTTAAGCAGTTCTGTCCAATCGCCTGCGGATGCCAACCTGATTCATATTTTCTGTTGCCTGCAGGTTGAATACTGACAAAACAAGTTCCAGCTGAGGCAGCTGAGGAAAAAAATTGATTGTTGGTCATCATTTTTCCAGGCAGCAACCTCATCGCTGTTGCATGTTAATGCTGCAAAGACTGATCAGCCTGGATGGAAAACAACGAGTTTCAAACACTATGGTTATTTTGGCTATGAAGTACTTTTGGTTTACTTTGGGACATGTCTTCAAACACATATTTTCAGTACTTTTTACTTGTGTGCTGATCGGGAAGGAAACCCATTGTGACTTTGTATTTGAAAGTACATCCTGGTTCCCTCAAGCACCAGTTTCTCTCCCTCAGCGTTGACGATGTGCAAACAAATGTAATGAAGAGTCATACTTTTTTCTCACGCTGGGCTGGACAAGATGTGACTGTGTGTTTGACTCCGCATTTAAGTTAACAAATGAGGCGTGTGGGGAGGGGGGGTAGAGGAAGAGGACGTGTCAACTGTCAAGTGGCTGTCAGGTTATGTAAATGCGGGGCGAAGGCAGGAACACAGCGAGGACACCGCGCTCAGGGAGCCGGAAAAAAAAAATATGCGTCACTGTTCAAAATCAATCCGCATTGATCCTCTGCAGTGACATGATCTTCCGATACCCAGCGAGTGTCAAAGGTCCCCGCAGCCACTCCACACCCAGACACCCGCTCTCAAATGAGCACGACGGCCAAACGCAGATGAAAAAAAGAAAATACATACATGTTTATTTTACAAGAAGGGCACATTTCTTTGTACAAACTGTAAACTAAATACTGTAGTAATTCTGAGGGTTATAATCTTTGACATCACTTTCATGAATGAACACCAGAAACATGTAAATAAATAAATATATAAATAGTCAGTGACTGTTGCATCTTACTGTAAATTATAATCCCACACTGGAGAAAAACATACAGCATGTAAGTTTGCTACACACATTAAGGAGTTTTGAAGATAAAAAGCACTTGTGTTCATCACGACTACATTTTGAACATCATTGTACAATACTCTACCCAGCACTCCCCAACCCAAAATACTGCCATTTAGTTTACTCTTTTTTTAATATCTTATCTATTTCTTTTTTGTTTTTTTTTTTCCATGTATGAATCTCTGTCACTGAATCGAGGCTGAGGTAGGGACTCCGTCATTGTTTGAGACAGTTAAAGAAGCTGATACATCATGGTTAAAATGACTCCACATTCCCGGGGGCCTGGGAGTGTTGTTCAGCCTCACGTCGGCTGCGTCCTGTGGCCAGTCGTCAGAGATACAAGAGGAAGAGGAAGAGGAGGACGAGGAAGAAGGGAGGGCGGGGGGAGATGTTGGAGGGATTCTGCTCTGTCAGATTTGCTTAAGCTGTCGTACGTCATGTAACTACACTGATTGAGAGACCGTGTACTGTCACTATAGCTCCCCAAAGCAACTTGTAGGGCAGCCCGAAGAAAACGCTCCAGATCAAACAGAGCCTTTTGCTCGTGGGACTATCGCCTCGCTTCCCCCGCCTCCTTCTCCAAAAATCAAAGCAGTGGCAGCTGGGAAGATGACTCACCGAGCTGACAAGGTGAAGGCTCAGATGGGGGTTTAACATGGAGCCATAATGCTGCAGTGATCGCTTCAGCTCTCTGCGGGAGGTATGTTTCTATAAATGCATACGTAACAGCATAAAATCATCTGGTAAACCTGCGAACGCCAAAAATGTCACAAGAAATGACAGAATAATCTCGGTATCAATATGAATACCCATGCAAACGCGCCACCCCCACCCCCCACCCCCCCGTTTTCAGCTTATAAAACACTGGTTTAATCACAGCATATGCTACAGTACAGCCACATTCAGCCAGAAAATCTGATTTTTGGCAAAAAACATTGGTGATACAATAATAATAAAACGCCAGGTGGGACTTTGATTCAAAGCTCTGACTTGAATAACAGAAAAGAAACAGTAGGCTCTGTCTGTTTAATAATAAATTCAATCTGTGTTAACATCGGGGACGCTCATCAAGTCGACAGAGGCAGCCAAGAGAAAAGAGAAAGAGACAGAGAAAAAGGAGGTGTGTGTGTGTGTGTGTGTGTGTGTGTGTGTGTGTGTGTGTGTGTGTGTGTGTGTGTGTGTGTGTGTGTGT
>JAUESF010000006.1:9138173-9150558 GCA_032274765.1 Malacoctenus tetranemus
GACAGACAGACAGACAGACAGACAGACAGACAGACAGACAGACAGACAGACAGACAGACAGACAGACAGACAGACATAGATATAGATATAGATATATAGGATAAAAGATAGCACTTTTTGGTAGCGAATACAATGCTCCTGAAGTGAGTGGCATCAAAAAATGACTGGCTTCCCAAGCTTAAAGTGCAAAACTGGTAAACAGTGAGCGGCATTTTGTCAGCCACCATCTGTCAGCACGGGACATTGAAAAACAGCAACTTTTCCTCCTCTTTCTATCTGTTTTCTGTCAGAGGTGATTGCTTGGAAAATACTTGTAGTTTTTTTTCTTTATAGTGCAGGAAATCTCATCTGCACAGCGATGATGAAACATCAGAGGAGTGGGATGAAACTCATCTCACTAGAAGATGACACTTACTTTCAAGCTTTCTACATTTTTCACCTGCTACAGATCGCTGAACAACCTTTGAATGTTTGAGACGGAAAAAAGAAAGTGAGTCATTTAGGGGGACAACTTTTATCCAGTGATTTCTTTCCAAGGGATCCTTTTGTGAAGTGAGCCACAGATTACATGAGTAGGTAAGGTTGTGTCTGCTATGAGAAAGTCTAAATTACATTTGCACAAGTCAAAGTTAACTATAATACACTGGGCTTTTATTTTGAAGGTTTGTGTGATTCCTCAAATTAAGTTCTGCAAAAATAAAAGTCAAGTCAATCTTCAGAGTTGCTTTCTCTTTCTCTCTCCGTGTGTGCGTGTGCGAGTGTGTGTGTGCGTGCGTTCCTGTAAGTGTGTGTGTGTCCTCCTGTCACTGCCCTCTGCTAAATCCTCTTTGTCATTGTGACACCCATCAGGTCACAGATTGTTGTTGTGAAGCCTCTTACCTCTAGATGCCAAGCATGAAAGAAATGTTGTGCATTAATCCCACCGCTACGCACACACACACACATACCAGCTTTGATTACGGTCAGCCAGGGACTACATAATTACCTTCTCTGTGGACATCGTGGGAGACGTAATTAACCTTCACAGTTTGTGCGTTTGTGCATCAGAACATGTATATGCAGCTGTGTGGCCACAATTCATCTGAGGCGAGATGGAAAAGATTTCAAACTGATCTCAGGCAGGTGATGGCACAATAATTACAGCTTTGCTCAAACTCCCTCAGAGGTAAAAGGGTATTTATTTAAACTACATGAGATAACGGGGACAGAGGTGACAGCATGTAAGAGTAAAGTGATGGCGAGCCCCACGGAGGATAAAGAGACGACGTCTCACTCATTCAAAGCTAAAGATATTCTCAGTCAGGTGAATTTGATAAAACAAACAAATTCAAAGTAACTTCAGTACAATTAATTCTTACTGCCTTTTGAAAAGTGAGACGGAGCCTTTTTAGTGAGTAGCTTTGTGATCTCTGTAGCGCACTTATAGCGAAGACCCTCCACACACACGCGCACACGCACACACGCCGTTTTATGTGGCGTTCTTCTTCTCATTCTCCCTCATCTCTTCCGTTTTGTCCAGAGATAAAAGATTCACTGCAGCTGATATTCAGACCATCTGTTCCCAATTTCATCTGTTAAAGTAGGTTTATAGTAAAGTGGCAGCAGCTTCCAGGCAAGAGGTTAATCTCTGAGCATATTGCATGCACACGTTCATTTTTCCTATCTTTATGGAGACACTCATTGATATAATGCACCCGCTGTCACTTCGCCCTAATGCTCCAACCTAAACCATCACAGTAAAGTGCCTAACCTAAACCCTTTATCTTCTCCATAACCTAATTTTATCTCAAACTCTCACAGTGAGTGGTAACCTTCAAACAGTGTGAGTCATTTCTGAAGCTTTCATAACAAAAAGAATTATAAATCACAAAGCTATAAGTGATAAAACTCAAACAGGGCAGACTTCCCTGCAAGTGAATCGATTACAGAGAAACTTTCATTCATTGGGTGACTTTGTCCAGAATGCTTGCTCTTTTTGTTTTAGCCACATTCTTTCAATTATCTACTCATATTCATTGCACAAATGTGTTCCAGTTAGCAAAAGAGTCTGTCCTGCTAAATTTACTTTATAACCGAAGCAAACACGCACACAAAACCACCAATAAAGCAAAAAAGCGAGTGAAAATAGATCTTAAAGAAATCAAATGTGCACTTCGAAGTTGCACAACCTCAAACAGTTCTCCTCTGCCGACAATTGCATCGGTTTTAATCTCACATTGGAATGCAGGGGAGTCAATGCTTACTTATGTGGGGCCACTGAAAAAGACGATTTATCGGCATTTGATAAAGTCTGAACAATGTTGAGTGCAAAATCATTAAAAAAAAGTGTGTTGCTCAATGTGTAAATTAGAGCTCATCCATCAGCCAAGCAGCTCACCAGTTTTATTTTGTGCTGTGAAACCTAATCAACATATTTATTGTATAGGTGACCTTTACTTTTATTCATCACAGTGATAGCCTTGTGTCCAACGTAGCCTGAATCAATCTCGGAGCCCATCGGCTTTCTGTCTGATATCGCTTTATAGAGACGGGCTCTGAACCCGGATGAGCTCGGAAGATCAACACGTTCCACAGAAAGACATCAATAAAGCCGTTTCCATCCACCTGCTGCTGGAAGCCAGTTTTCATCAGTGGTGCTGTTGTCACGGTTCAAGTCTCATCACAGAATGACCCCCGAGTCTTAAACCAAGCTTCACTGTCAGCACCTGCATGCTTGGTACGAGTGATAGGGACAGCAAGTAATCAAAGTGGACCAAAAGCTGTCATTAATTTCAAATGTGAAGCAAAAGCACGCAGGGAGTTATTTGATTGGAGTCTTTCCCACGTGTTGTGTCGGCCTTGTAATTGCTTGAATAAATGCAGGCACTCAAAACAGATAGATATTCGCCACTTGAAACACGAGGGAAATACACTACCCCACTATAAAGTAATTAATACATACAAGAGGAATAATGAGAAGCAGACAGTAATTTAATGCCTCAGTGGAACATTAGAAGTGTAAAGAAGCTTGGCAGATGCCTGGTGCATTCCGCTGCCACATCCTCTTCTGTTGGTGAAGTTAGTTCCTACTGTTGGCTGTTTTATTTCATTTAAAGTTTATTTCAGGCCAGCCGCGGCTCAGCTGCAGCCGTTCTCTCCAATCCAGAGGTTGGAGGTCCAATTTCCCATCCAGCTGTACTCGTCCAACTCCAAGTTGCTTCCAGCATCTCGCATAGCAACAATTGTGAGATGGGTGAGTGAGACTGTAATTGCGAGTGAGTTACTTTAAAGTTGGACTGACATGTCTCTCACAATTGTCCTCTTCAGCTCCTCCTCAACCGTTGCTATGTCTGGTTGGTTGACCAGAAGCTTGCTGTCAGCCTGGAGTTGAAAGTCCCACAGGATATTAGCTCGGTTGCTTTTAGCCACTTTCGGTGGAGCGTCCCATTGGGATTCAGGGGGTTCCTGAAGGGACTTCTGACAGCCACTCCACAGCACTACCAGTGATTGCAATATTGAGTCACAGGCTTTCTTGTCCTTGTAAAGAACTGGCTATCTCTCCATGGTGCTCATCTGTCTTTCAACCAAAGTCAACCAGGTTTGGCTTTCCCTCCCACAACCATGACAAAGACACATCCATGGATGGAGGCCTTCTTATCTTGATCGCAGGTTGTGTTTTAAATAGATAAAATAAGGAAAGTGTATTTAAATGAATATATGACCTGTGTTGTAACTCTGTCATATGTCCTTCTCATCATTGCTCATCAACCAAAACAATCTTGTCCCCACAGTGGCCCTGCTCTGTTCCTGTCCTGTACTGCACAAAATAATTGCCTTACTACCAACAGTGGTGAGCACAGAAACTTTCTAGCAGCATCAAAAGGAAGAAAAAGGGAGGCCGACTGTGGAGGACATAATTGCAGCAGCTCTGATGAATAATGATGGCATTCAGCCACTGCAGTATCGGCAGCAACCAAATATTATTAATTCTCTCATGTTGATCAAATGTGCACTTCATCAATTCTGTTCAATACAGCTGCTCAATTAGTCAATGAAAACGAATTAATTTTTAATAATTTCCACATAGACACTGAAAAAAACCGACTCACAACAGAGTTTAATTCAATTAAGACCAAATGGTTTTGACTTTTTAATTGTAACGCGAACACACCCATGAAAGCACTGTGCATGGACCAAAGCCACTCTGGCCCATGCAGTGTCATAGTCCATCTGCTCCAAGTAATTCCTCCTTACAGTAAACACACTTTCTCTACGTTTCCATTGTATTCACACACAATTTACTTTCAAATTGAAAAGAGTGTTTCCAAACACTTTGTACCAAATGCTCCGATGTGATATTGGGCAGCAGTCTGTGCAACTCCGACAACACAAACAAACAATAAACAAAATGAACAAGTAAAATCTGTTCAGAGTGACTGACCACATCGAAGCACAAGAGTGTTTGCTCATCTGACACACTCGCTCTCGAAAGAAGAGGGTGGGAGCACAATCATGATTTAATGAGGATCACTGCACCAGTTTTTCTTTATATCATGGCCAAAGACTTCGTAACAGATGTTCTGTCGCTGTGAGTTTGCTTCAGCACAAAGTCAGTCAGGCAGGTGTGGAGCAATCAGAAAGCGTTTATTCAAACTTGAGCTCACTCGCAAAAAACACAAATGTAATTTCTTGCCTCTCGTGACTGATCAACCGGTAGGCATACTGGGGTGCACCCAAACTAAATCAACTGAAAGTTTGTTTTTTTAACCTCAGGAATGCCAAGAGCTTTCCTCCACTCTGTCTCCGTCCCTCCTAAACCACGTTCACAAAGAAAAGCCATCAGTGTATGTGGACAAGACATGTGAGTCTCCACTCGCTGGCACTGTTCTCTGAGCCACTTCCCACATCACTCTCCGCTGCAGCTGAGCTCCACCACACCCTGTGAACACTCTCTCCTCAACATGCCCACATGACCAATGAAACATGCTCAATCTGCTGTAACATGAAAGCACATTGATGTCTGAGGCGATCACGCTGAATAAAGACAAACGACGAATGATGACTGATTTGTTTTCATGCCATTCTCAAATGGGATCATGCAAAAACACCTCCGCCTTATTATGAGAAAGCAATCAGAACTTCAGTTAGAAAATGAACTGCCAAAAAATGGTGACATACACATGAGGCTAAGGACAAAAGAGCTTTTTACTCTGTATCAAGTTAAGGCATAAACAGACACAGAAAACTACAGCAGAGTTCAAATGCTCATGAAGGAGATTTGACTTCAAAGAAAGACAACAACAAACTTTCATTGCTAAAAATCAGATAAAACTCAAAAGTCTGTGCACACAAAGAGGATCTTTGCAGACTGGACCCGAAATGTCTCCTGTCCTCTTCTGACACGATAATAAATCCTGTCCACAGTCATGTCCTTTGCTGTCTTTTTGACCAAAACTGAGTGAATAAATGTGTAGCCACGCGTGAAGACAAAGCACAGAGTCATTATTGAAGGACACTGTAGATAAAAGAAGCCGTGTTAAGCCGAGTGAGTATTTCTGTTCCTACTACTAAAAAAGGAAGCAAAGAAACAGAATTCAAATGGAAGCGTCACTCGCAATTTATTGTGAATTTTTTATATGAGGGATGTCTTACAACAGTGTTAAAAAATAACCGAGCACAAGTACATTTTTGTCCTTATATGTGCCAAAGACAATGTGAAGGAAATCTTTTTGTGCGCGTTCTATTTTTACTTCTTCCCCCTGACCTGGAATCTATCAAGTGCTTTTTTGGAGGAGACAGCCTCCTCCACTGAACCTCAAACTCATTTTGACAAAGCCTGAGAGTGTGTGGGAGGCGCTGTGCTGGATACGCACAAACAGCAGGACTTTAAAAAGCAAAAAAAAAAGAAGAAGAAATGTTCTGAGACATTCTACCGTAAAGCCCTGAGCGCATTACGAAGCTGGAGTCAAAAACGTCACTCCCAACAGAGCAAAGTCACATAATCATACCGCGCACTCGAGTGTGAGGAGATGGTTAAATACGTGTATGTGTCGGCTTTGAAAAGCAGCGATCCAGTTTTATTACCAGGATTTTGGTTCGTAGTTGGAGGGGACTTTACCATTGCAAGTAGGGGAAATGGATGTGAAAGGGTAGGGACAAGAGGAGGACAAGTCAGCATTCATTGAATGTTCAAGAGACGGGAGGGAACTGCTGCTTTTCAAAATCTACCATCTCTATTTTCAGCTCAAATCTCTCTGAAAGCCACTGACTAAAACTGGCTCTCCTCAGAGCACACAGTGGGGGTCGAAACTAAGGCGAGTAATTCACCAAATATAATGTTATTGTCACTTTAGAGACACGTATCTTGCACTGCTGTCATAAAACGCATCACTTCTACATCAGGCAGGACTCGTGCGACACTCCACGCACGCTATGATATCAATGAGCTTTTTGACTTTATGTGAGGAGCTTCTTCTCCTTCACATAAGTGAGTGGGCAGCAGAAAAGCCAGATTGAAACAGTCCCTCTTGATTGAATGAAATATTGGTCCTGCAAATTCTGTGTGAGGACTTTTCACACTGCCGAAATAAGGAGACTGTTCAGTGAAAGTTTGTTCTGTTAGCCTGAGTTCAGCTTGCCACTGATGAGTGCTTTCAGCTTGCAACCAAAACATTAGTTATTTATTCCAGAATAATACAGCTGCAGTTATTCGTTTTCCTACGCATTTCCTTGCGCGACATTTTTGCGACCATGTTGGTGTTTGGTCAACACCAACCAACCGATATCCCTTTTTGTTTGTGTGATTTTAAAAAATGCAGAGTAAACCGACTTCATTAGCCACTTTGACAGGGACGGTGACCGTGGCCATGGGGCATCAGGATTTCACACCGACACGCACACTTAAGGAAAACACACACACACACACACACACACACACACACACACACACACGTACACACACACACATATACCTCCAGTGGTTCAACGCCAAACACAAGGTCATGACATTTTCATGTCAGGACAGGATGGAAATAGAAAGAGGGCCATGAGCTGGACAGACTGAGGCACAATGAGTCAGTGGGCTGATAACGCAGACAGACTGAATCAGTGGGCTGAAAGCAGAAGGCAGTTTGTGTGTGTGCGTGTGTGCGTGCGTGCGCGCATGTGTATGTGTGTGTGTACGTGCGTCTGTGTGTGTCTGTGTGTGTGTGGGTGCACGCGTGCGTGCACATTTGCTGCAGTCTTCCAAGGGGGAAGAGCAGAGAGAGGACATCAGAGAGATGATGTTCTTGGGTATTTTCGGGGGGTTAGCTGCAGGTGGACAACACCAGTCCTTCAGGTCCTAGTGAGCGTCTGCAAAATGTTTTTCAGCCCCAAACAAAGGCTCAAAATAGCCCTCGCTCCCTCATTTCTGTCCCATTCATTCATACAAACACATGCACATTCGTTGATCCTCCACAGGTTTGCAAGGTAATCAGACAGTTGCTTTCCTATGAGTGGATCCTATTAGCAACAACTGCGGTAAATGTGTTGACAAATGTTGCGGTCTATGATGGAAAAAAAAACACAGAATTGTATTTCATCTGAGATCAGTGGCTGAGTTGCCGCAGTGACCAACAGACGCTCAAGAGCTGTCACAGCAATATGCCAAGAAATGGATGCTGAGCAATGAGAGAGGGGAGAGGAGAGGACTGTGGTAGGATAACGGTGTTCGAGATCATTGATTTCTCCATAAGGAAACACTGCTCTCTTGTGGCAGCTACTTTTAGGAGATTTTTCAAAGCATCAAAACACACCCTCACAATAAGACCTGTTTTGCTCGTAAAGTCAACACCTGCATAGGTCTTACACTCTGCACATATGTTTATGCATGTATGGCTCAAAAAAACCCTCATTAACTTAGATTTTTTTTTTTTAATCAATCTCTATATAAATGTCTACAAAAGTCTTTCCCAAACAGAAAAATGAAACATTTACCTTACTTTGGTCTTTGTCTTTTCTTTTAAGGGTCGCAGGTGGTGCTGAAGCTGGTTCCAGTTCACATTGAACAAAGGAAACGGACACTCAGGTAAGTTCAAGTCCTTCACTGGCCAAACACAGAGACACAAACATTCAACTACGAACAGTTAAGAGTCACTTAATGCGAATGTTCTTGAATTATGAGAATAATAAAGTACCCAGAGGGATCCTCTGCAGGCACAGGGAGAACATGAAAATTCCACAGTATTTCCCTGCGCTGATATGAATCCAGGACGTTTCGGCTGAGACGCTTCAAAACTCAAATTACGGCGCTTGACAAAATCAGCACTATTAACATCCGGTGTGTGTTGAAACGTGTAAAAGTGTGACACATCTCAAGAACTATCAATGCAAAGTTGATAAAGAAAGAAATTGCACTGCAATATTATTTATCCAGGCCAAGTTTTTTTTAATAATATTTTAACCAAGTCTTGTCATTAGGCTAATAAAGTTAGACAGGTTGGAACTCACCAGACAGCTATAAAAAACTGCCCATAGATTTGTTGATAATAGCAGAGCCTCGTAAAATAAAAATAAAAAAACATTGGTGAGGTAAAATATTACATAATAATATGCTACAAAAAAAGAAGTTGTTGCACGAAAGTTCTTTTTTTTTACACTCCGTAAAAGCCAGAAGCTATGTGAAATTGTTAACAAGCGGTCGTCGAGCGGGTATTGCATTTCTACATTTTCTAACTCTATGCTCAGAATCCCGGAAGTTGTCCGTCCGCTCTTCCGACCAGCGCGAAAAGTCTAGTTTCGTTTCGGGGCAGCACAGCTACACAGCGAAAAAACTCACCGAGGTGAGCCGAATTCATGCACCGATACGCCTGAACATGGAGCACAGCTGTCTGCAGGAGTCACGCTCGTGGTGCTCCGTGAAGTTAGCTTGTGTAGGACGATGAATTCCGCTATGAGTGCGTCGCTTTTGCGACGCAGCGTGATAAGCAAACTTGTGCGTTAGCTAGCTTGCAGAGTGATGCATGGTGCAGGTCCTTCAATGTTTCCAGATGTGTAACACGAGAAAAACACAACTGTACCTCATTTAAAAATGTCTACATTTTTGAACCGTACTTTGGTGTTTAGGGTGCACTTTTAAATTCCCTGCTTATACAGTTGACAAAATTTAATAAAGTCAAATTTGAGGTTATGCTTCACTGACTGGAATTTATTTTATAACCGGTTAGTAAATGCAGATTTGTGACAGGAAATCCAACCTACATTTTTGGCTGAATTTATCAACAAAGTGTCATGGAAAACAAAGTTGTTATAAAGCTGTTATTCCATTTAAAACTATAGAAATCTAGAAAAGTATTGAAGAAAATTAAAAAACATATTGTATGCTCGTAGCACCAGCAAAGAGATACACTTTAAACTGCAACCAACAAATTCAAGATACAGCAAATGGAGTTTGCATGTTGAATAACTTGTTGATTGACTTGTTTTCTCTATTTTGCAAAGTAAATATGTCGAAGATCGACAAGATGAGCATCTTGGGGGTGAGGAGCTTTGGAATTGAGGATAAAGACCTTCAAGTTATCTCGTTCTTCTCTCCTCTGACTGTGCTGGTGGGCCCCAATGGAGCTGGCAAAACGGTAACCCCGCATTAAAGTGTAACTGGTGTCTTGTGAACTTGTGCTTTTTTCTTGTGCAATATGTCACAGCAGCATGTTCTAAATGTGTTTTTTTTCTGTTTGATTTGCACAGACGATTATTGAGTGCCTTAAATATGCAACATCAGGAGAACTTCCCCCCGGGTCCAAAGGGGGAGCTTTTGTTCATGATCCGAAGGTTAGTGTGAGCTGATCAGTTGGTGGGTGTTTCCAGTATTTGTTAAAAAAAAATCTATATATTTGTTGAATCAAGTCAAGTTTATGTCACTTAAGAGGTTGATTGAGAGACTTAATCAGACCTTTGTATAAAATATTGAACATTGCTTCCTTTTTTTTCATCAACTTAACATGAACATTTGTATCAAGATTCTCAAAAACAATTATTAATTATTAAGTTTATAATTAGTCTGAACTTTATTTTTCTTTTTGGGTTCTTGTGAAATGGGGCCTGCAAAAATGATTTTTGATGCTTTTATTTGTGAAAACAAATCATTTTGTCTTATTGCAGGACGCCCATGAGACAGATGTGCGCGCACAGATTCGACTTTTATTCACGGACGTGAATGGCGAGAAAGTTACCATTCAGCGCTCCATGTCCTGCACTCAGAAAGCAAAGAACAACCAGTTTAAAAGCTTAGACCAGGTCATCACAAGAATAAAGTGAGTTTTTCTGAATCATGCTATAAAAAAAACCAGTCTGGAATGTTCGGTATTTACATGTAGATAACATATCTGCTTTTTTTACATGTGTTACCCACGTAATTTATCCAGGGATGGTAAGAAGGTGCACTTGCCTTCGAAGTGTGGTGAGCTGGATCGGGAGATGATTTCTTCACTGGGGGTTTCGAAGCCTGTGCTGAATCACGTCATCTTCTGCCATCAAGAAGATTCCAACTGGCCCCTTAGTGAGGGAAAAGCTCTCAAAGACAAGTTTGACTCAATCTTCGCTGCAACCAAGTAAAGCATTCACTCACGAATCCATTCAATCAATCGTCCACCTCAGCAGAATCATCACCCAGTTAATGTTTCCCTTCTCACAGATACATAAAAGCTCTGGAGACGATGCGGCAGCTGCGCCTGAAGCAGACTCACACGGTCAAAGAGTGTCAGGTGGAGCTCCGCTACCTGAAGCAGAACAAGGAGAAGGCCCAGCAGATTAGAGAGACCGTGGCCACAAAGGAGGCTCAGCTGAGGGCCTCAAAAGACAGCATCCAGCACATTGAGGGCCAGATTGATCCACTGGAGGTGGGTTGATGTTGTGTGTGTGCGAGACAAAGTTGTAGAGTTATTAAAGTTATAAGTTATTGAAGACTCTTATCTGATTCCTTTCAGACTCGAATGATGGAAATTGACTTGAAACTTGGGAAAGTGATTCAGCTGGACAGTGAAATCAAGGCTTTGGATAGCAGGAAGAGACAGATGGAGGAAGACAACAAGGAGCTCGAGGGAACAATGGAACAGGTAACACAATCGACACATTGGAGGCAGTCTGTTGAAACCTGACAAGAACTTGTAAGATGATCGACAGTAGTGAGAAAACACACAGAATATAAAACAGAAGCAAAGATGAGGAGACCACAGAAGTAAAAACACACAGCCTGCCTGTTCCTCTCTCTGTCAGAGGTCTATTCAGCTAAACAGCTGTTTCATCGCACTCTGGATTACACTTTGCATGAGTCGCCATAATGCAGAGAACAAACAGAGCGAGTGCAGATGGTGAATGAGGTAGTCAAAAGTTCTGCAATGACAAGCCAGTTCATCAGGAGTCTTTACTGATGCCAGCTTCTTTTATGGATGCTTGAAACTGTGTGTATCACTCTAAAGAGTGTGTTTTGTGTGACAGCCTTAACAGCGCTCTTTGCACGTTTTTGTGGGAGGTGAAGTGCAAGCATGAAATCATGTCCAGTGTAAGGACGTGGCTTTGTATAATTTATGTCTTCATGCAGTGTGATTTGTGATTTTAATCCCTTGGTAAATGTGTTTCTATAAATTTTAGTTTAGATCACTGAGAGAAACTCTGAGGCTTTGCAAGGCCGTGCTCATCAAACTATGAAGCGACTGTAAGCCAGCGGACTGTTCTGTGTGGCAGGTTTTCCAGGGTTCAGACGAGCAGCTGCAGGAGATTTATCAGAACCACCAGAGGACGGTAAAGGAGAAGGAGCGCCGGCTCATCGACTGCCAGAAAGAGCAGGAGAGGGCTGGCCGAGAGAGTCAGAGGCTCAACAGAGTCAAGGCTGATCTCCTGGTGGAGCAAGGTGCACACACACACCTGCACACACACACCTGCCTGAACATCTGTTACAGCCCAAAGACTGGAGTTTGTCCAGGAGAGCAGTTTGAATTAATTTGCAAGCTGTAGCTGCGGTAGAAAGGATGACGTGTTGCTGCTTACGTACCTCTTCATAGCTCTAAACTCAAGTTGACTGGTAAAGAATCAAATCCATTATGAAGAGAATGCCAATAAATCCTCCAGTCTTTTCTCATGCAAAATTAATTGCTGACACAGTCCTTTTTTTTCTTGGTTTCAAAGGTCGACTTCAGCTGGAAGCTGACTGCCACACTCAAAGCATCAAGAACCGTGACAGCCAGGTGCGAGGAAGCCTTAAACAAACGCAGAATAAGCTGTTTAGTGGCTTAGGAGTTTGTTTATTTCCTTGTGACATTCGACCCAAAAAGTATCAATGAAGTTCTGTTCTAATCTGAATAGGCAACGATTCACCAGCTTGTTTTTCCTGACAGGTTCGCTCTCTGTCGTCCTTCCTGGAGTTGGAGGG
>JAUESF010000006.1:9196790-9213523 GCA_032274765.1 Malacoctenus tetranemus
AAGACCTGGTGCCCAACCACTTGTCCTACTACCTGTACAACCACGTTGCCATGTGGCCCAAGGACAAGTAAGTTTGAGCGAACCCGTCAACCCTTGCCAGTCCTGATCAGATTTTACTTTTCAGATGAGATGTTTGACGTTAGTATTCAAGACTCTGCACCGTTTTGGAATCAAGGTTGAAGCGATGATGGAGGTGTTGAAGGTGAAAATCACACTGAGAACATTTTCTCTCCTTTTACAGTGGGAAGTGGCCACAAGCTGTGCGAGCTAATGGGCATCTGCTCCTCAACTCTGAGAAGGTGTTTCTCATTTTATCTGTGTATTATAATGTGATTTAAGTTGGTAATTCAAATCTCCTACAAAAGCGATTGTTTGCTGATTAATTATAAGGAGATTGTAGTATTTTAGGTGCATTATTGGGAGACCGTGTTTGGTCCATTCAAACTTGTTTGTTTTGACTACAAACTTAAAGATTTAAAACATTGTATTGAAGCAATTTGCTGCTGAACAAAGCCTTATCTTCTTACGGCAGTAATTACCTCATTATTAACTAACCTCAGTTGCAGAGAATTTCGATCACGCTGTTTGTGCTTTTGATTCGCGGTTTAAGTTTGTCGTTTCGAACCCAGACAGCCTGACTTTGGAGTGTGACTGAACCGTGCGCTGTGATGAGCTCGTGTAGGTGGTCAGAGATGAGAGATTCTGGCTGCTAACATCTGCGCTTTTCTTTTATTCGCCAGATGTCCAAATCGACGGGAAACTTCCTCACTCTCACTGAAGCCATCGACAAGTTTTCTGCAGACGGTAACAGTCATTTACGTGACTTCTCTCTCGCTCTCCTTCTGGTCCTTATCTTTCACTGTTCACTCACTCTCTCCAGTATTTCTGTCCTCTCACGTTAATACATTTGGAACTGATTGCAGTGTGTTTTTCACAGTGCTCGGGCCATTACACACGATTATCCTACGAGGATCTTTCATCTCCTCAATACGAGAAATATCTTGACGAGGGTGTTAAAGTGTTGATATTGGTGTTTACAAGTGGATTTGATGAAGACATGTTTTGTATTGACTCCTTACAGCTCACTGTAAATAAGACGTTTCTGTACAATCCTGCATTGATTATGCAAACTTTATTCAATCATTGCTCCTAACAGAGTACTTTCTTTATATTTTTCTCCACCAGATGCTCTTATTTGTGAGGCACTCACTTTTCTCCTAATATTGCATTAATAGAGATGTTTTTTTATTCATTATTTCGGTGGCTACTGTTTTTTTCTACAAAAGAAAAAAGCAGATGCAGGAGAAAAGAAAGTTCAGATATTTAAGAATATTAGAAGATTAAATTTTCACTGAGAATAAAACACAACATATTGTGGCAAAATTAAAAGTCTGAAAGCTTAATTTACACTCCTTTGTTGAAGCTAGAGGCGACAATCAATGTACATAATTTAAATCGATTGTTTTGTTTCAGGTGTGTATTATTTCCTCATTTCATGTTTACATTTCCTCAGCTTCTACTGTATTCTTCTTCATCTGTGCCTTGGATGGCACTTAGTTTGAATCCCACAAACCCTCGCTTTACCTCAGGATCAGTTGAGCCTTCCCGCCAGGTTTTTCTTTCTGTTTGTTTGTTTTTGTGGTCGTTATTTCCACCTTCTTTGTTTTTATGCTCCGAAAGAGCTGAATAATAGATAGACGTGTCTGTTGTGTCTCCAGAAGCTGTCCTGCCCAGGGAGTAGAGAACTTCATGCTCTGACAGCAGATAGACGTATTAAGTTGACTCTCTGCCTAAGAGCTCAGTGTGATGTCGGCTGGGCGTCTGAAGTTTTTCTCCGATGGTAGGATTGTTTCCACGGAGCCTCCAAGGTTCAGCTGGGCCTCCAAAATGTATCTGGCAGAAGAGAAAGAAGTGTTTACAGCGCGTCATGCGACGGGAGCTTTCGGATATTCGGGCATTTATAGCAAACAACAAAGACTCTCAGTCTCAGCCCCTTTTTGTTTCTTGCCAGGTATGCGCCTGGCTCTGGCTGACGCTGGCGACACGGTGGAGGATGCCAACTTTGTGGAGACGATGGCCGACGCCGGCATCCTGCGCCTCTACACCTGGGTGGAGTGGGTGAAGGAGATGATCGCCAACCAGAACAACCTGAGGACGGGACCTGCAGACACCTTCAATGATCGCGTCTTCTTGAGGTAAAACAGTGATTCAATTCATAAATGGATTATTTCAGTGGCCTGTTTAATGACATCACATTGTACAATTTGTACAACATTGTTGAATGCAAACCTGAAATGTATCTTTGACAGCTTAACATCATTTAAGATCTTTGTAATGCAGCGATTTAAATAATATTATCATCCCATGAAAACTTTTTATCTCAGCTTGGTTTTTCAGTTAAAGTAAAGCTCTGCGTTTAATGCTGCTTAAGCTTCTTTGTTCTTGAGCTGCATTCACCTAAATACTCGGAATCAAGTGATAAACATTTGAAAATGAGGAAAGTTTTTGTTATTAGAGGTAGAATGAGGCCTTGAGCCATTAGTGTCTAATTAAACTGCACAGAAACAATTCAGTGGGAGAAAGCAGTAAATAGAATCTGTGACTTTATTGATTTTAGACAACCCAAAGCCTTTCATCAGTTGCAGTTTTGTAAAGTTTACAGCAAGTCACGTTTACGATCAGGTGCAGCACTCGAAGTAAGAAGATTGGTTTATTTTATTGCAGACACTCTGTGTTAACCAAAGTTTATAAGGCGCAGGAAAATTGTGCAAAGATTTAGAGTGAAACAAATCACTGTGATCAGCTGGCATGAAGTTTGAGAAAATGAACCTTAGCCCAGGTAAGTAAACAAGCTTCAGATGGTGACCTCAGAAAATCCTGACTATTATGATTCTGGATAATCACCTTCTGGTATACAAGTGTTGAATTATGCGAACTCATTATGCGATTTTGTGTCTGTTTTAGTGAGATGAATGCAGGCATCCTGAAGACCGAGCAGCACTACGAGAGGATGATGTACAAGGAGGCTCTGAAGAGTGGCTTTTTCGAGTTCCAGGTAAGTAAATTGTCAACGATGAAGACCACTTTCAAACGATTTTGATGATTTGAGGAGAAGTATGCTTCCTAATGACTTCCATTGTGTGTGTTGTGTCTATTCAGACAGCCAAAGATAAGTATCGAGAACTGGCCATCGAGGGGATGCACAGAGAGCTCGTCTTCCAGTTCATCGAGAGACAAACTCTGCTGCTGGCCCCCATCTGTCCGCACCTTTGTGAATACACCTGGGGCCTGCTGGGAAAAGTAAGACAACTCATGTTTGGATATGGTTCTTTTATTCTCTGACAGACTGAGAAAAAGCAACATTTTGACTCCCTGAGTTAATTTACATTGACATTTGCTCCTGGGATGAAGAATCTAAAGCTTACAGGTTTATGCCGGCCTACAGTGGAGCCGCTCCCACCGGTCGTCTACCTCTGTGGAGCAGCTGCTGCGAACATATTTCCGCTCTTGATGTACATGTCCACCGGGAGCCTGTCTTCACACTTCTTCTGTGTCTAAGCAAGCGAACGCACACGGCGTTGCATGCTTTCAAAAGCACAGAGAGCCAAGAATATTTTTAGCACTCAAATTTATGAATATGAAGGAGTGCTGCTGTGTTGGAGATGGGTTTTTCAGCTGTCGCTTAGCAACAACAACAAAAAAAAAAGGCCCCACAATCAGTGTTTTCCTCCAACCATGTGTTCAGCACCGCTAGCTAAAAAAGCAAAGAGGCACTCGGCATCCACGTACACAGACGCACATCCTTCTGTCTGGGATCCTTTTGCACTCTGAGTTATTCTGGTGTGTGTTAGTTTAGTTTGAATGTCAGCGTGACCTCTGACTGTGTAGTTAATGGGATTTGAGAGCAGCGGTGAGCCTCAAGCTTCTGTATTTTTAGTTCGCAACACAAAACAATCCTTTTTTTTTCTCTCTCTCTCTCTCTCTTAAATGACATTAACTTCTTTTCCACTCACTAACTCGCACTCCTCTCTTTTCCACCTCACTTGCCAGACGGGCTCGCTGATGAAGGCGTCGTGGCCTGTTGCCGGCCCAGTCGACGAGATCCTGATTCGCTCCTCTCAGTACCTGATGGAGACTGCACATGACCTGCGTCTGAGGCTCAAAGCGTACTTGCTTCCTCCCAAAAGCAAGGTAATTCATTACGTCGTCGCTTCCTCGCTGTAACGGCATTAATAAATATTGATAGCTAAATTGATTTCTCTCTTTTTTTATGGTTTTCATGCAATCCAACACTAGTCTGAAAGCGTTCATTAGGTCTCCTAATTAAATTGTACGCGGTGATATGCTGGAGTTTTTTCTCCCTCAGGTGTTGTTTAACAGTTTGATGGTTGTTTTGATGTGGAGCACAATGATGCAGAAAATGAAAAAAGCTGTAGAATAAGACGCTTGAACATATCAGGCACCAGCAGCCTCCAGTGCAGCTGCAGTTTAACAGCAATTCATCATGTCTGAATCCAGCTTAGTGTGACTGAACCTGTTAAAGAACACCACAGGACTAAAGCACAACTCCGGCTTTGTCAAACACACTTTAGTTCTGCAGTTATTACATAAATAAGTGGGGGGAAAGAAGTTCTGCATTGAAAATGTTTCATTGTATCTCAAATAAGTCTGTGTTCATGACTGTGCAACTTGATTGCAGATATCTAACAATTAAAAGTTTGTACCCTGGTCAATACTTTAATATAAACATAGTAAATAGCCTGTGAAATACTGTCTTCAGTCCTCAGTGATACACCTAAAGCTTCAAGTCTCTGTTTTCACAGCGTGAAAGTTAGTCTTTTGTTTGTTAACACTTCCAATAAGTGGCTGCAGCCCGCAGAAAAGCAAGCAAAACGAGTATTGACGAGATCTGAAGCAGCCGATATCTCCCAGTTCCAGGACACTGCTATCGATTCACTTCACTGCCACTGAGGCACAGTGAAAAGATGATGGAACAAGAGGAACAAAGAAAGATGTAGAAAGAGTTTTTTTTTATGATAGTAATAAAAATTCACCAGTCAGTGTCAGTTTGAAATGCTTAGAACTTTAATTGGCAGGTGAATTTCCTCTATAGTGTAAAAGCTGTAAAGCTGTGTTCAAGACGAAAATTGATTTGTTTCAAATGCTTTAATTTAGCTTTTGATAATGTAATTACACTGACAAATATGAACAGAAAACTTGGTTGCACTTTCTGACAAGTTGAAATTTCTGTCTTTTACTGCAAAAGCTTACTTTTCTTTGTCACCTTGTTTCAAACCCTGCTGCATGTTTTTTCACAGAAAGGTGACTCGAAGCCGCCAGCGAAGCCCTCCCACTGCAACATCTACGTGGCCAAGAGCTACCCTCCATGGCAGCACAGTGCCTTGTCCCTGCTGGGCAAACACTACAAGGTGAGAAACGTCCACACAGCGCAGGAGTCAACACGGTGTCAAGTTCACACATTTGATTCTTGAATAAAATACAATACTCGTGTTTGACTTGGTTTTGACATGATGTTTTCTTTCTGTTCACTTTCGAATGATCATTTTGTTTTCCTCCCGTCTGAGCAGAGCAACAACGGGGTCCTTCCTGACAACAAAGTGATCGCAAGCGAGCTGGGTGGGCTGCCTGAACTGAAGAAGTACATGAAGAGAGTGATGCCGTTCGTCGCCATGATCAAGGCGAGTTGCAGCAAATCGAAGTAATGCCTCTTTTGTGCTTTTGGTGGCAGCACGGAGCCAACATAATTGTCACTTTTTGTCATTTGCTTTTTTCTATACGGTTTTGCAAGTCGTTTGACTTTTAGTTCATATTTAAAACGTCCAATTTCAGTTGTCTTCTCTGTAAAATCTGCCTTTTTTCTCAATAGAGGACAAACTAGATTGTGAAATCATGGGCAGGCTGGATCGAACTGGTTAGCGTGCTAATGTCAGAACCAATACGAAAAGCACAGCGCTGACGTCAGAGAAGCGACGTCATGACTGCAAAAACATGTTTAAAGAAAACAAAGTATTTAGTCAAGACAAGCTGCCTCGTCAGGTTTGACGTTATTGGATTTTCACTGTTGAGCGATTCAGTTCCTTTTTAATCGTTTGCCGCATCTCAACCTGTCTATTTTCTCGGGTTTGTGTTTTGACTGGTAAAATAATATTTCTTTGAGTCGGTGTTTGTTCGTTGTTCTGCATTGTTTGTTTGTTTTTTTTCTGCTCACGCTATCAACGCAGTGTGTCCATGAGGTGGATTATCTTTTATGTTTGCACGAAGCTTTGCTGCTGATTGGTTTGAGGTTTGGCCCAGTAATTTCACAGGAAGAATGGAGCGAACGTCCCCAAAAGCTTGTTTTCTTCTATCGCTCTTTGTGTCAAACAATGGTTACATTGTAGCAAGCAATATGAAACAATTTCCGCAAGTGTTGAATTTACTCCACAAAGAAATTCCAGGAGTATTTATTCTGCCGAGTTCAATGCGTTTTATTGATTGAAGGAATACAAAACACACTCTTAACAGGCTGCCTCAGACGCTCTTTCTGTTTGCAACATCCATAAAAATTGGATATCTTCTTTTTTTTTTTCCTTTTAACTATTTGGCTGCAGGTGTGGATATGTGTGTGTTTACACGTTGTATCCTCATGTCACACATTCGGCTGCATTGCATCTCAACAGTTTCTACCACCTTTCAGCTGCTCTTTTGATCTTCCTGCAGTATTAACCAGATAAAGCCAGGTATTACTCCCATAAATAACACTTTATGAAAGTATCGCTCACTGCAGGGAACGCTTCTGCGATATGTGTTTCTATATATCGCTAAAGGTCAAGGAGCCAATAAATGATGCAGAAGCATGTTTTGTCTAATAAAAATGCACGTGTCATATCTCACAGGTGCTTTGGGCTTTGTTCAAATGTTGCTGTTTCACGGCAGTGATCAAACAGAATGGAGCTAATAAATAGTCATGATGAGCTTTGTGTTCGTCCACGCTCTGCCTCTCAAGCTGGTCTCGCTGCTTTCATGTTGTTTCCTCTCCCAGCTCACATTGATGTTTTGTTTTAGCATATTTTGGACTTATAAAGCCTTTTCCCCATAATTTTGCAGCGGCATCAACAGAACAATGGATTTTCTGTATAACGCCAAGTTATTTACAAAAACCACAGTGTTCCTTGGTAATTAGATAAAATCCTGTTTTCATTGCTTTGCTTTTTTTTCATTCTTTTGTTGTATTGATGCATCTTATCATGTTTCCTGCCATTCGGGGTTCTGACGATGCGTTTTCTGCTTGGCGCTCTTCAGGAAAACCTGGAGAAAAATGGACCCAGAGTCTTGGATCTGGAACTGGAGTTTGATGAGCGCGCTGTTCTCATGGAGAACTTGGTCTACCTTACTAACTCACTGGAGGTACGTTTCACATCACCCATTGTGAGGATCATGCAGAACGAGGATGATCGTGTCATTTTAAATTTGTTCAGATGAAATTACATCTTGCAGCTGAATCGCCAAGTTCTCTCAAAATGCTGAAGTGAAGCCAAAAGAAAAACAGTGGGCTTGGTCCGGTTTTGTTTGTGTTGAGACTGATGTGGGAAGCTGTAGCATTGCGGAAGCGGCGTTGGAGATACCTCAGCTTTTAAGCTGAGTTTCACACGTCTGCAAAAGTAAGTTGAGACAATCCGGAGCTGTCAGTCAGGAAATCCCTTAATACTTTTGTCTGCACAGAAGCTTAGCTGAGTCAAAAATAAAAAAATAAAAAGGCCCTGGGATCCTTTTCAGGAGGCAGCACAAACCCAACAGCATGGCTGAAAATTATATACAACATATCAAAGCTGCAGACCGACTGAAGTATCGTATTTACGATGGATCAGAGCCAAATGTGAGATATTATTGATGTAATATTGTATGAAGATGCTGTGACATGTAGAACTTGCCGAGTGTTTATGCATGCCTCATAAACTGAATCAACAACCAGACACTTTATAGTGATCGAAGCGGCCCTGCTCCTCTGTTGTGACTCTAATAACCGGCAGACCACCGCCATTTGTCAGCGCGCGCGTGCTAAACAAACCCGTATATACACTATCTTGTCAACTGGAGTGCTGTGCTGATTATCTTTTTGACATTGTTTTCCTCGGCAGTTGGAGCAGATTGATGTCTTGTTTGCATCCGAGGCTGATGACAAAGTGAAGGAGGACTGTTGCCCCGGGAAACCGTTCAGCATTTTCAGATCGGAGGTAAAAGCTTGGGGTTGTGTGCCGCGACGCTCAAACTTCGGCTTTGTGTGCGTTTTAAGAATACATTTTGAGCGTCTTTCTTGTTTGCATATCCTTTCCCTTTTTTTTCTGAAATCTTCAAATATATGTGCATATTTTTACTTCTTCAGGTACTTGTGTGAATATATGCAGCCCGTCTTCAGCTGTGCGTCAGGGATGAGAATGTAGTTGAACTCTCAAATCTACTGTTCTATCGCCCGAATCTGTAGCCTGGAGTCTGCGTGTCCCTGGTCAACCCACAACAATGCAACGGACTGTTTTCCACCAAAGTTGACATCCGACAAGGAGACACCAAAGACAGCGTGATTCGGAGGCTTTCCAAGATCAACAGACTCATCAAAGGCGAGTGTCGATCTGTAGATACAGAGAAAAGAGTCCATAGGTCATTATTAACCAGCCAAATTCTGATTAATCTGTTCTGTTGCAAAAAAGTATTCTTACAATTGGTTCTCTCCGATAAACAACAAACACACAATATCCAAATAATGTTTGAAATTGTTCCTGGGACTGTTGACCCAGGTCATTCATCTGCTTCCCTTCATTTCATTGTGCACAAGGACGATGGAAGAAAGTGGCTACAGATGGAGAATAATATAATATGGTGAAGATAAAAACAACCCCAACGTATTGACATCTAGAAATGGGTTTTCAAATTGTTTTCTGCAAGAGAAAAACAACAACAGAAAGTCCCTATTTGCAAAAGTATTTATGCTTATTGCAGCGAGCCAGAACTGGGCCCAGATGTATCTACTCGCTGTTAATTACTCCTGAGATGTGCCACGATCCCTCATCTCCCACCTCGGTCCTGAGAAGCCAGGGCCTTCAAAGTTTGAGAGGAAGCCTCCCGCTTCCAACGCGCCCGATTCACCGAGTAGTTCGCGAAAAGCCTGACAACAGCTTTTGTTTTTGAATGAGGTGAAGCGGAGCGACAGCTAAAACATGCTCGACAGACGCTCCCCGGGGCCATCGATGGAGCACATTGGTTTCAAACTTGCTTCCGTGATCACCTGTGAAAAATTCAAATGACTGAGAGAAGTTTAGAGCGGCTTATGTCGGCGCGTGAGGGCTCACGCTTCTCACTGCTTGTCAAACGAAAATCCAACACGTTAAGTCGAGGAACTCTCCGTAGGCATGTGCAATAATATTGTTACAAAGTGTGGATCATGGGTGTAAAGGCATTTCTAAAGCTGCGAGTCTTCCCAGGAGAGCGGCTGCCGTTGGACTCGAGAAAGTTTCGAAACACTTTCCTGTAAAATTAAGCAGCTGAGACGAGAGAAGCTTCTTGAGAGGACCCGGGAGTGTGAAGTGAAATATCAGTGACTGATATTTTACCTATAGGAAGGCATCAAAGGGAGGGGAGCGCATTGATTGACATTTTCTGCAGCGAGTCGTGTTGTGTTACACACAGTGTGAGTCGTTATCTGGAAGCAGCGCTTCTCCTGGTGCCCGTGTGGAGCCGCATTATCATTTCTGTTAGATGTAGAATGGGTAATTTCCCTTCGGTGCAGAATGAATCATTAGATATGCGTTTAACAATTCAGTGTTTATTCACTTTACCAGACACCAGTTTGATGTATATGTCATTTTACAGAAGCAACAAGAATCAATTTTTACAGTATATTAGCCAAACAATGTTACCATAACAGGCTGGTCTGACCAGTTGTTTACATCATTGCTAATTAAATTAGTTTAAAAACCAACATGTGTCCCAATCATCCTGAGTGTTTGATGCTTATGTAAGAGTGGTGAATAATCGATGCTGTTTTCATTGTCAGTTTTCTTGCATTTACACCTTTTCCCTGTTTCCTCTCCTTCTTTTCTTCCTACATCTCACTTTCACCTTCACCATAATCTGTGCTTCATAATTTGTTTTGCGCAACACGTCTGTCACTTCTCCTCATCGTCGATTCTCTTTCCTCTCCCCCGACGTTGGTCACCTCTGTCGTCTCACTTCTGACTCTTTCTGCTCCAACAGATCTGTCCCGAGTGAAGCTGATGCGGTACGAGGACCCCCTGCTGGGGCCTCGCCGTGTGCCCGTCCTGGGTAAGGAGGAGAGCGACAAACTGCCCATCTCCAACCAGTCGGTGTTCAACGTCAACCTGGAGGAGAAGAGGGTCACTCTGGCCGACAACGGCCTCTCTGTAGACATCGGGGACACTCTGGCTTATCTGGTCAACTAGAGAAACAAACATTCACTCTCTCACACAGGCACATGAGACACATTCAAGTCTTCAAAGTTCAAATGCATCATGAAATGTCAGAATTGGGTTTCTTTTCTTTTACTTTTAGGTCCCACAACACAGACATGTAGCCAGTGGTGATGTCACTGCTGAATGTTGAACCATTGAAATCAGTGAGACATTAAAACTTTGCTTCCATCATCCAGCTCACACTTGCAGTACATTCAGATTTGGGGTTTTATTAGAGCCTTTTTCAACAAAGTACTTCAGCGGTTCAGTATTTTAGAATAATTTACAGTATTTCCAACTGTCAGAGTTTTTTTTCTGTCTCTATTGCTTGCAAAGATAATACTGAGATTTGAATCTTGGTTCTGCAGGACTCAGGGCTTGAACTATAATCACAAGAGTCAATGTGTACTTTCTTCATTTTGTCATACTTCTCGATGGTCAACTCTTTCTTCACGCCGACCTTTGCAACAGTCATTCGGAGAGTCACAAGCGAGTATCAGTGACATGAAACTTCGATCAAACACTCGCCACTGTGTCCTGCTTTGTTTCTGTCCAGCTGTCTGTGTGTTCTCACACTATCTCCTCTGCACCATCCAGATTGCCTTTTGCCACAGAGTTGTTGATGTCACTGTTGTTTTCTAGAACAAAGCCGAGGTGCATCATTCACTTGTGTTCTGTCAGTGCGTCAGACAGCTCTCCTATTTTCTAGCTGAGGATGGTCGTCGTCTGTGTTTTCCAGAGAAATGATGTAAAACATATAAAACAAAACTTTTTGTTGATGAATCTTCTTGTCTTGCTTTATCCTTGTTAAGCACAACTACACATGCCGAAAGCCTCACTCATTTACAACTCTGCTGGAACTGATACGCTAAACCGCAGTAATTTAACAAGGATTTTGTCAATCCCAAAAAGTTATGTATAAACCTTTAGAAATGGGGACGTAAACCTCAGAACATTTGGAAACAAAGGGAAGGCGATCACTCCCAGTCACCAGCCAATAGAGGCACCAACAATAGCAATCAATCAACCAACTTCAAGGAATTGCCTAGCAACCGCTGACTGAGGTTCAGAGTGAGGAGTTGAAGGCCCAAAATCCACTTCTAGGAAGGTAACAACTATCCAGTATATTCATACTTGCCTGACATCTTTAACAGTAGAGGACAGTTGGTGGACAGTATAACATCTGTTATGACAGTCTATGGTGAGGTATTCTTGGGTTTTTGAAGCTTTTAGCTGAAAGTACTTTTCACTTATGGAGCTAAATAGTCATCTCCTGGCCTGGTTGATAAGCATGGGACTTTTATGCTGGAGGTAGGGGATCCAGCTCCATTTTTGCTCAGCGACTGTTGCGGCTTGTTAGACGTTGTTGTGACTTTTACCCAGAACTATTACTACCATATTGCTCTTTCATCCAGATTAAGGTGTAGCCTGGCTGATAAGCACAGGACTTTCATCCTGGAGGCAAGAGATCTGAATCCTTTTATGCTCACACAAAGCAAAGGGTTGTTGAAATTTTTTGCGGCAAATGTGCAGATCATTGTGTGTACACAAAGACGATCCACACGAGGAAGTAGTTCCTGTACTTTTTGTCTGAACCATTTTCGTCAACTTTTTATAGTTTTGGTTTGTACTTTTTGGTGCCTTTCTTTGGTGCTATGTGTGTATTGACCATTCAAAACTATTCATTTATTTTGAACACCTTTGTGTGTGTATTTTTTATTTGACCCACGATCACACCGTTTTTAGCCATTAGCAACAAACAAGCAAATGGTTTAATAATTCAAATCTGGACTCTGCTCAAATCTCTCACTCCTTCCACTTGACTGTCTTCAGCACTAACTAGACTCCATTTAAGGTTGGATTTGAACGTCTATGATGAAGCAAGCTAACACCCAAATTAATCTCATTTGCGACTATTGACTAATTCCTTTGAGATTCTCTTATTACCTGTCTCACCTTGACAAAACTTTTTGACTTGTTTTCATGGAACGTCTTTGCTCCTAATCCTGTGACAGTTCCTCTAATCCATTACATCGTGCAGCCTCTCTGTTTCTCTCCCTTTCCGTTCTGCTTTGCCCTCTTACAAGCTCCGAACATCCATCTAAATGCAAAAAGTCACAGGAGTCCCCTCGAAACACAAACCATTGGTGTTTCACTGTGTTCAAAATACATCTTTCACTTCACAGCTTGTCACCGTGTTTCTGCTGTCTCAAGGGCAAGTGTATCATTCACAGTCAATCTTTTTACATTACGTAACACAAGCTATAAATGTCATGGGTCAGATAGACAATCCTATTTTTATGGAGTGTGTTGGATAACTTGCATATTAGTTTGTAATCACCACAATTTTGGTGATAGTTGAAAAATGGTGGGCGAAATTAGCCTGCGTTCTGCAAGACTGTTAAACCCTTCAGATCCTTCCTATTACACAAATGCATGCGTCCACATTATTATGCCAGACAGTCGCGTTCATGCACCCCGATGTGTATCTGCCCTTTCTGCATTTGCTGAATTAGCAGGGTGCACAGTGAAGTCTCAGACAGAAGACAACTACGGGACTTATCTCTGTCACACAGCTTCTGGCCGAGCCATCTGACTGCCGCTTTATCTGCTCCGACACACACCCTCTCGCTGGGAAAGTGTCACTCCGCCTCCTCCTCCACCTCCTCATTCCTGCTGACTCCCGGCTCACTCTCCTCTCTCGCCTCGTCGTCTCACCCTGCTCTGGATGCCAGTAGCTCCTAGTCATGGAGGAGGCGACAGTCACACACCAGTAAGTTGTTTTTTGTCCCTACCAGTGCACGTCGTTGTCACCTCTGCACACAGCCGAACTCCAGCCAACAGCTCTTTTATCTCACCCTGCTGCTGTTTATTCCCTCGTGCCTCTTTGGTAAATGAGGATACAAAAGGAACAACATTTTTTACATTTTCATTGTTTCTGCAGCTCCCTTTTTAAAGCTTTTCTTGTTTTAATTTGAAATTTGTCTTTAAAGCAACTTGTGATTAGTATTTGAAAGAACATAATGCCTCAATTGTCAATTGACAGGAAAGCTAAGTAGTGGGCTAATTAGCAGCAGAAGTCTAAAGGGTCGTTTCGCCATGAAACGGCTCCTCTTCAATTTGTTCCAAATCTATTGTCAGACCAGGACATACAGGCTTCGCAGCATCCACGTTTCAGGAGGAGGAGGAGGAGGAGGAGGAGCAGCGGTCTTCAGTCGGGGGGCTCAACTGGGTGTCAAACAGAGTTCCCGCCCTCACCGACCAGATACTCACCCAGCCCGGCCTCGGCGTCACCACCACCACCGTCACCACCATCACACAGACGGGGGGCGGCTGGAGCTCGGGGCTGTTCGACGTCTGCGAGGACAAGACAACGTGTAACACAAAACACACAATCGGACATTGTATTCTCAACAAAGCACAACACTCATGCGCATCTCAAGTCTTCATAACTCATGATCGTATTTCACTGCTAAGTTATTGAACTGATGCCCCCTTTTATTTTCTAATTATTATTGATACTTTTCAAACAGACCCTTTCGAAATTATGATGCAAAGAAGATGAATCTGAATTATTTGTCGATTAATATGAAAATTTTACACTGACATATCTTTCCACCTCCCAATCAATGAGCTTTTTAAATACAAACCCTTTCCACAGCATCCTTTTCGTCAAACACACGTTAGAAGCAGGCAGGCTGTCGCCGTCCACCCAGAAACGGCCTTTTTACTTGAACCGTGAATTTTACCGAAGCGTCAGCCTGTGACTAAAGCAGTTTGGGAGCTCGTCTCTCTGTAATTGCGAGGACACTGTAAACGTTTCCCTCTCTGCACCAACAGACATCTGGACGCTCGCACTCATCGTTTCAGTCTGTTGAAAACTGTTCAACACTTTTAATGATCACTCATTCAGCCACACAAATTCACACTTATTAAATCGACTTTTTGTCGCTTCTAACAGTTTTGATTTGATATGAATTAGGTAAGAACTTCTAATCTGTAAACAAACGAGTTAGCAGTTTTACTCAACTAATGTTTTTGTGTTACTAAGACAACATCATGATTAACTCCTCTCACACGTCCCTCTCATTGTGCTTTGTCTCTCTCTCCACCCATTCTCGCAGGTGTACTTGGGGCTCTGCTGCCCTGCTGTTTGGACCTGAGCGTCGCTCACCAGTATGGGGAGAGCATGTGCCTGCCTCTGCTACCAGGATCCACTTTTGCCTTACGAGTTGGGATCAGGGAGCGCTTCAAGATTCGGGTGAGTGTTGTGTATTTATCTGTCAAAATCGATTTTTTGCAAATTGGTTTTTGGGACAGCTGCTTTTTGAACAACTCCTCCTCTTGATGCATCTTTAAACACTTGGAGAGTCAGTCGAGCAATTGTTGGGCTTTTGAGGGGACATTTTTTCAAGTCCTTTCTGCACTTATTAGCTTTTATTGTGGCGTTCCACACCTGTGTTTATCCCACTCTCCATTCAGTGAATCAACATAACACCACCACAAATGCTGGCCTCTGACATACTGCATTGTTGTGTCTGCCTGTGCGCTTCCTTCATGTCTGTGCGCGTGTGTGCGTGCACCCGGGCTGCATGCTGATCCACAGGGGAGTGTGTGTGAGGACTGGACCTCAGTGTGTTGCTGCTACCCTCTGGCTGTTTGTCAGATGATGAGGGAGATGAAGCGGAGGATGAAGACTCAGACGTATCACGTGTCCACTGTGCTCAATTGTTCCTGAAGAATCTCTGGGACAACAAACGGGAGGTCTGACCTTGTTTACTCGGACTGAAACGTGACACAAACAGTTCACTACTTTATTGTAAATATTTTGACAAGCATTTGATTCTATTGCAGAAAAAACTAAATCTTTTCAGCTGTTTTTCTTAAATCAGATCAAATCAACATGCTGTTGAGTGAGATGAAATATTGCCAAATTTTTTATTTATTAAAGCATTCTTGTCATATTTCTATGTGCAACGTTTGGTTTCTAACACACCATAAAATTCAGACTTATGTTGTAGTTTATAATCTCACAAAATGTTTGTGCCAACAATTTGCACAAGAAAATAATCCAAAGAAAGACTCTTTCCAAAACGATTCACTGATATCACAAAAAGTCGCTAAAAGCTGCTTCTGGGGGGGGCTCGTTTTCAGCACCAAGTCGCACAGATAACACAATAAAATCTCGCATGATGTTTGTGTCACACAGCCTCTTTAATTCGTCTAGCCTGCCAAAGGTCACCAGACACATTAATGTGTTTAATTCCCTTCAGACATGACGGGATGATAAAGTGAAGAGCCAGGTGCTTTCCAGACCTGGAGGCACGGAGAGGGAAATGAGTACACAACTTATCACTGGAGATAAAATCGCATAAATCAGACTAATAACTCCCCCTCGTAGGTCACATTTCAAATCCGAAGGAAGGTAGAAATGCACAGAAAAAGCGCGATGCGATTCGAGTTCGACCCCAAAAAGTCATTTGAGCTCTTAAGTAAGCATAATTGCTTCAAAGAGGTTTGAAAAATATATATTTCGGAGGGCGAGATGAAACAAATCCCTTCAGTATGCAGGACCACCAGCCGCCTGATTACCTGCAGTACAGGCCGCTGCGCTGCTTCGATCATAGTGAAGAGTTTAAGTAGAGTTTGGTGGAAATAAAGCCAATTTCCATATTTCTGTTATTTCTTTCATGCATGCATCCTCGCGCCCCCCCCCCCCATTCACCCGCGGGCGTCACTTCTACTATTAATCGAGTCCTGATTGCTTTGCTTCCCTGAACCTGAAATGCCAACCAGAAAGGACGGATATGAAAATGTTATTTATACACAAAGCAGATGGGTCCTCAAAGGGCAAATATGTAATTTACCTCTTACAGATGTGCACCCCTACCCCCCACCCCCACCCCCAACCCCACCCCCCAATCTGGCAGCTGAAATAGGGACCGGCAGAAATTGGTTTGGTGTCAAAAAAAGAGACGCGAATAACAAAACCCGATCGGGTGTCACACAGTAGACTTCCCTGTTTTTTAATGAGTTTATCTGCTGAATTGAAACAAACATGATCAGTCGGAGCTCCCCCGCCTTGTTCTCTTAACTGGCTTTTCTTGTAAATATCCTCAAACTATAAGTACTTGGAGAGAGCAAACCTCCGTCTAGAAGCCTGTTCCCTGCTTCAACCTCCCGCACACCGGCCTCTCTATAAAGGCCACAAATGTTTTGTTTTTTTTCTTCCTGATTTCAGATGACCAGATCGTCACCACCACATTTTAA
>JAUESF010000006.1:9273824-9285159 GCA_032274765.1 Malacoctenus tetranemus
AATCCTTCACATTGTTGCTCGGTGTGTAATTAAACGTCCCTCTTTGTATCATCAATCAGGACACCGCACAACACTCTGTAAGGCACCTTGGAAAAGAGCGCCAGACAGCCACCAAAAAAAACGCATCTGCATGCGTCCGTTTGCACGGACTCGCCTGTGCGCGTGTGCAATTAAGTGCATGCGGAGGGTCAGTCAGTTATAAAGGGTCCCGGTAGACTTGATATTCAATTACATGATCGAGTAGTTGTGAGGCGAGACCGATGGCCGCTGCATGCTCTGAAGGTATGTGCCATGGCTAATTTAGCCTTCATAATGAGATTGCGGAGAGGAGGAGGAGGCTGTGGGAGTAGCGCGTCACACGGTGAGGAAGCAGCCTAATAGTGCAGCTGCGACTCAAACTGTATGGACGGGAAGGTAAAAAAGGAGGGGAATGGCTTCGGCTGCAAGTGTGAAAAAAGCCTCTCCTAGTTGGTATTTCTGGTTATTGGATTAAAATGTTTGAGGAGGGATATTGCAGCGGCGAGGAGGAGGAAAAAAGGCAAATATATGCACAGGAGGGTAGAGGAATAAGGAGGTGAGAGCGAGGTCAGTTTAGATGGATGAGAAGAAAGGGCTGCCAAGTGCCGTGACTGCCTGCTCTTATGCCCCTCTATTAGAGGAGGGAGGAACAGATCATTCCCGCTGGAATTAGGCAATTTGTAAAGTACACACACACAACCGCGAAAGTAGCAATATTGATCACAATATGCCACTCCTAGTCACGCCAGTAATTATGTGTATATTGCTGACTGTCACTAGTTTTTGAAGCAGAGACCGAGAGGGCAACCAATTATATTATGCTGTTTTATGTTGTTTTTTTTCCTCCCCCCCTCTTTCCTTAAAGTAAAACCTCCTGTAAGATTGTGCTGCCTGTTTTAGTAGCGCAGGGGGATAAAGTTTTAATTGCAAACATGCTTTCAGAGGTAGTGCTTCGCAACGTCCTTTGTACGTGCCCGTATACCCTCAAGTTGGTTTCAAAGGAAAGAAACAACTGTGTGTTCCTGAAGTACGTTATTCGATCTCGAAACTTTGGATTCAGCAGTGCGGGTTCAGTCAAGTCAGTCAGACGTGGGGGAAGAGTTGGCCCGTGGACTCTCTTCAGGCTCCGCGACTCCCACCTGAATGTCGGAGAGGATTTGGAAGGCGTCTTCATTCGTTCTGCCAATACGGGGGACTCGGGGGGGGCGCGCGGAGAAAAACAAAGTCGCGTCGTCCCCGAAGGCGTTCATCAATCTGAATATAACTGACTCGTTTCATCCAGGCAATTCTCCGCTGCGGTGACACACTCGACTTCGCCGCTCGCTTTGGGGCACCAGGGTAGCTACCTGTGTACTGTACAGCAATGACCCAGTTACCAGACTGTCAGACGCACACACACACTCGTGTGTGTGTGTGTGCGCGCGCGCGTGCGTGCGTGTGAACAAATGACCAAACACAAATGCAATTACGTTCAATTGCTTTAACTTCACTCTAATGTTCTTGCCATGTTATTCATGAGAGCAGAACTATTTACTGGAGCAGGGAGTCTAATGGCTCTAGTGAAGCCAAACACGTAAACAAAGCCACTCTACCTAATATACAAACCTTATACCTTCAAAATAAAAGCATTGGTCAGGTTTCCTGGTCTAGTCTACGCTACACAAAATTGTTTCCCTGTGGTTTTTCTAATTCTCTCTCTTTACTGTGATCTCTGGTGTCCCAGTGGGGGGTCTCGGAGCCCATGTTGGAAACCTCTGCATCAGAGCATTAAAGGTTTTCTTTTCTTTTCCCCGCTGGAACATTTGACAACTAAACATGCGTAGGGGCTGTGATGACCTTTGCCAGCTGCTTGAATGTCTAAACATACGTACAGTGATGCTGAATTTCAAAGCAGTGCCCCCCCGGGGAGACCACCATTTGACAGCTGACATGCTTCCTTTCTTTCATACATAAATGTGACCTGATCTGTCAGTGGAGTTCACGAACCATGTTTGTGCATTTCCTGGCCTGACTAAAGCAGCACTGAAAATGTAGAATCCAATCATAAGAAGGTAAATGATCAGAAAAGAAAGTGTACTGGAATGAAAGTTTGGTGGGATTTAAATTATTCAACATTTCTGTTGGTTTTCCTGGTCTCACTGAAATAAAGCAGATATGTCAGAGGAGAAATCAGCCTTGTATTAGTTTAACTAAACCACAGGGACACTTTCAAGAGGAGGATCAGAGTGTCGGTGACCCATGCAAAAAGATTAAAACTACCTTTTTAAATGTAAGTGATCACTTATACCTTGTGGAACAAACTTTTTCACCTTCTTGTATACATTTTCTTTGTTCGGCATCGGCGCTTGGTGCATTTCACTTCGGCAACATAACAAGTAACCCCATGATGCAGGTGAGTGGGCCCCAAATAAATTCAGCTTGGTTACAATAAAGCTCCTGACATCTGCTTGGCTTGGATGCCCACAAAAAATGGTGATGCATGCTTCTGTTAAACAAAGAGTTTTTCATATATTCTTTTTTTTTTTTCTTTTATTTCCACTGGGAGGTACAACTGCAGGTTTTGTACTTGCACAACTTATAACTGCCGCCGTTCCCCAGTTGGCGATGTTGGGAGAATAAATGTTTTTGTGATTTGGGTGTACGACTTTATCTTCCACAAAAACAACTCCGACGTTGCCGCCAGTCTCCCTCTGGCTTTGAAATGCCGCACGATACCCGGAGCGACGCTATGAAAAGCTTTTGGCCCGGCTGCACCTTGGCCGCCGCCCCCCTCCCCCTCCCCTCCCCTCCCCCCCTCAGGCGCGGGTATCTCACGGGTGACTGAGCCAGGTGTGTGTGTGTGTAATCAATGAGTCTAATTAGGAGGTTGTTTACCAAACTGCTGATACGCAGTGGCCTTTTCACATTGTTTTTCTGGGGCAGGCCGGACCCGTGTGGGGATACGAGCTGCATAATCTCACCTCAAACGGCAGACGGAAAGCGCGCGCTCAGGGCTCGCATCGCAGGCGGGGATCCGACTCGCCTGAAATTTCCTCGCGCTCCCTCTGCAGACGTTGCTTTTTCTTTTTTTTTCTCTCTCTCTCTCTCTCTCTCGTCGCTAAGCTCTCGAGTCAAGCTGTGGCCATAATTATTTAAAAGAGAGAAACAAACTGAGGTCTGCCCGGATGACGGGCTCAATAGAGGTGATAAATGCGCTTCCAACTTCAAAGACTCTCTCGCACATAAAGTGAAATCCATTTTTGCAAATGCTCTCGTTCGGCGCAACGCACTCGTTCTGAAGATTTTAAAGCTCCACCTGGCACTTGTGTAACACTCGCGCGTAAACTGATGCTAAATAAGGACGAGCATGAACCAGACTTCACCTGTGGCTTAAAAGGATGAATCCCATTAAAACCTTGATGAAGGCTTATCGTTTGTCTCCCCGGATATTTAAATGCTGTTTCAACTGTCTGCCTCGTGTTTGCACTCGCTCCTTAAAGGGTAATATCCACAAATATTGTCTTGTGTTTTGTGCAAACAGCACAGCCTCGCCTCAAGACAGTCATGTGTTGAGTTTCCTCGGTTTTCCATGCACCATTTAATTACTCCCCCTGAATTTGGCTGTGTGAACCTATGTGATTCTGGCTTAAAGTCCTGTCTGCAAGGGTTGACCCAGAGAGTGGTGATTGGAGACAGGAGGAGGATTCAATCAGAACCAATCAGAGCAGGCCCCGGATTTAAGTGATTTTCTTCATTTATTGTGGATTTAACATGATGAGGAAAGAGGAGGAGGAGGAGGAGGAAGTTGCAGAGAAACAGCAGCTCCGCCGGCTCTGGGCAGAAGCCCACTCTAATTTTCATCAGGGTGCAAGCTGCAGATAACTGCTAAGTCAGAGGAGCAGTGAAGACTTTCCCCCCTCCCCTGAAACTGCGTGAACTTTGTGCGTGCGCGTGAGTCTGCGTGTGTGCATGTCCAGATGAAGAGAGTTATGGTTGACCAGGCAATCATTGTGTTGGCTGATGCAGTGGGCAGCCAGGCTACCAGGGCTGGAGAACACATTTAGTCTCAGAAGGCTGCCCCTGTCTCAACCTGCTGCTCAGCTATTCTGAAGATACTGACCTTTGATTCTCTCTCTCTCTCTCTCTCTCTCTCTCTCTCTCTCTCATTCTCTCATTCCTTCCTCCTCCCTTTTTTCTCACAGCTCTCATGACTTCCATGTTCTTCTGCCATTCCTGTCTCATCTCACCCACTCCAGTTTTTCATTAGCGTATCTTTCACAACAAATTTATACAAACTAATTACTTTTTTTACTTGATTACTGGACATGTTCCAGTCACTTTACCCTGAATAAGCACAATCTTTGAATGAGGAACATCGAAATTAGATTTTCTGTTAAGAAGGGGTTGGATGTGCTGCCTCATTCTGCATCAAATTCATGTTGTAAAGATGCTTAACTGACAAAATATAACCTTATACTGCTGTGTTTTTGACTCCTTTTTGATTGTTTGCACAGTTTTAAAGAGCAAAGTGAGGTTACTTGATGGGTGTGGTCGTATCGTGGTGACTCCTGTCACATCCCAGTGAACAGATTCTGGCTTTGAATCGACCACATTTGTTATTTTTGAGTTGAGAACTTTTTTGTTCACTCCATGTATTCTTGCTTCCTCTCACAATCCAAACGCATGCGCATTTGATTTGGTTATTGGTGATTCTGGGTTGCTCACAGGTGTGACTGTCTGCTCCATTTATTTTATTCGTGTGCGCGTTGTGTGCAGCCTGGTGACCTTTTCAGCTTGTGCGCTGCCCTTCGAGTCATGTCGGCTATGAAATACTACAGATTCTTGTAACTCCAACCAGAAAAAAAGGTACAAAACATACCGGCTCTTTCCCTGTTTGTTTGTTTTTTTTTTTGGTTCTACCCCTGCAGCCCCCCTAAATTGACTTCAAAAAAAGGCTGTGGACCCCCCCCCCCTCTTCAACCTTTGTTTGGCCAAGACATCACAGTTGAGCGAAGCACGGACAGAAATACAATCTCCCCAAGTTGCAAAAGTGACAGCCTTCAAAATAAAAGCATAGGGCAGTTTACTACTGCTTATCAAGTTTATCTACTTGAGAATTTGGAAAAGTGGATTAATCTCAACTAGGGACTAATGTGACACTTTTAAAATGGCCTTGATGATCAATCATACTGAAGATTGAACTGATATAGATGCATTACAAGACGCTCATCAGTTGTACGAATAACCTGAACCTTCTCTGAAGCATTAGCAACTAAACATGACAAGGAAACGCGGATGGCTGCCAGATCCTGCTGTAAAATCGACATCGGTGCCAATAAAGTGTATTTAATTTGACGGAGAGGCACGCTGAGAGGCCATTCGAAGGTTCGCCCCAATGTTTGCAGCTGAGCAAACAGAATTAGTATCGAAGTAATTGAAGCATCACTTAATTAGTATTAGTAGCAGGAGAAGTGGTCGCAGAGGGGGAGAGCGAGAGATCCGCCAGTATATTTGAGGCTCCAGCTGAGTGTCTGTCTGCGTGCCTAATTAAAACTGCACAGTCACATTTTGCGACTTCAGATGGTTTCAGCACACAAGAAATTCAGCAAAAACTAAAAGCAAGACGGATGTTGAGAGATTCTTTCCCCTCTCAAACTTATTTTACATAATCGTACACATTTCCACAGTTATGAAACACTTTCCCTTATGTTTGAGTTTATAGTCACACATTGAGAGGATTGCGATTTTTGATCTCCGGCATGCAAATGGGAACCGCTTGAAAAGTAAAGATTTTAGAGGGTCAGCTCCAGCAACTGCAGTGATGAAAGCGGTTCTCTCTCGATACTGGTGATATTTCACTGTGCGTATTCAGTTTATTTTGTTCCTTTACAGTGATAGGAATAATATGCTTATGACTGTTTCAGAGGTTTTGACTATGAGGGGAAAAACACGAAATAAGGGGCAGAAGAAACAAAAGCCATTGTGGTTAATTTCTGTCCTCTTTCTCTCTTGGGTTTTATTTGCCTGTCTCTTAGGAGGGATGTCAGTCGACGGGGATATTGAAGTTTGTAATAAATCAGTGTACTTTTCCTGTGTAGCTCTGCTTTGGTCAGATGCTCAGTTGGGGGTCTGACAACCTAATTACTCCTTTATACTGGCCAAGTGACCGATGCTGCGACGCCTGTCAGGAGGTGTGTTGTTGTCACAATGTCAGCCTTCCTGGGAGTCCCATACTGTGACTTATTGGTTCAATTTGATGCTCTTTGGCTGTTGTAAGAAGATGCTAATGAGTAGCACAGAAGAGACGAGCTTCCCTCTGGGGAAAAAATGTATTTTTTTTTCCCTTTTCTGCTGAACGAGTGGATAATTGTACTTTGTTTTCAGGCCGCCATCCTATTTCCCTCTCTTTCTGCCTCGTCTTTATCTCTCTTTACTCTGCGGCTTATTATTTTTATTTGTGTGTGTACTATTGAAGAACTTTATCATCCATATAATCTGCTCACACGAGGCCTGGAATCTATATGAAGGGAGATGAAACGAAGCAGAGGACGGAGGCTGTCTGCTGGCTGCATGAGAGAAAATGATCAAGCGATGGGGGGGTTGGAGGGGGTGGAGGATGGGGGGAGTAGTGGGTGGTTACAGACTTGCAACTCAATAACGCAGCAGCAACAATTAAAGCAGATGACATTTAGATGCTTTGACATTTTTTCTTCGATCGACACGAGTGGGAAAAGCTATATTTTTTTTTCCATTTCACCCAAAGCTGAAAAAAATTAAAACACCGTCTGTCACAACGTCTGAAGGTGGTTTAATTTACTCCCTTAAAATCCCTAAATCCATCTTCTCACTGCTGTTTGATTCAGTGTCACGGGGGGGCATTTATTCACAGTGTGAACATGCAAACTCCACCATGGCCCCAAAGCCCTGAATCACACCAGGGAACATGCAGACATTCTTGCTGTAAAGTGAGAGGTCTCACCACTCGATTTCCACGTGACCCCTTTTGAATATTTTGCACTTTTAATTATCAACATGTTGTAGCCGGTGGCTCAAATGCCACGCTGCGGTTATGGGGTTATTTTTACATACAGGAGAGAACGAGGGCTGGATGAATGAGACGCGCATTATCTTGGGGCAGAGGCGAAAGCAGGTAATCCTTGGCCGTTTGACCGTCGAGGCACATTCGATATCTGCTGCGACATACAAGGCAGAGATAAAGTATCTAATGCGGATCGCAATCACTCATTCTGCCAATCAATTAAAGTTGCATTACAGGAGCCGTATGTGGAGAATAAGAAAAAGAACTCCCAAAAATTGCTCCAGGAGACCTCGGCGAGCGGGGACGAGAGGAAGAGCCATCACGTAATTAGTCAATTTGAAGAGAATGATAATGAATGGGATTGTCATGTCGGCTGCTCATTTGAGTCCAATAATGGATCATATAATTAGCAGATGGCGAAAAAACACTGTCTTTTTTCACCGCTGTAATTAATCTTTTGGTCGTACAGATTATCCACAAAGAGCTGAAATCTCATGGACTGGAACTCGGATCTTCGCTTCTTGGACACTTGGAATGAGTCCCGTGAAAGTACATTAGGAGCAGTGGATATTATAAATTACATAGGAACATGCTACTTTAGATTGCGGTGTTGCATTATAACAGTTAATTAAGAGAATTGTACAGTCGAGTTCTCGATGAGAATTTGAAAGAAATCATATACACGAGTGGCGTGAAGGATTTAAACAATGCTTTATCTTTTTAATTTGCACAAAAGTGAAATAAAGCTTTATCGCAGAGGTTCAGGGGGTTTAAACCTCTTTATGTGTAAACTTGCACTAAATAAATGGCAAAAGTCATTTTCCGACATGCCGGAATTTACATTGCGTGATGTCGACCAATCAGATAAATGAAGCAGAGAGCGTGAGAGTGACTGACAGGTGGTTCGTCCAGTCACCTGCCAAACAGTTTTTTCAAAGTGTTTGCTTCTTTGCAAGCTTTTTTTTCAAACAGAGACTCAGAAGCATGTTGCTGCTCTCGCTCAGTCAATAGAAGACACCCTCATGTTTTTTCGCCCCAGAAAGCAACAAAAAAAAGCCGACGATTTTTAATTTTTAACTGAGAACTGCAGAAATGGTCAACTTCATAACGCCCAGTTCTGAAGTTTCATAATAATGGAAGGTTTGGAGTCGAACGGAGGCTCTCCTGTCACGGTTAAGTGGAGGGCAGACGGGAGGCGGTAGGTACTGACTGGAGAGCAGCGAGCAAAGGGGGGAGCATGTGGCAGCAAACTGGCAGGTGACGGCAGCAGAGCGGAGGGTGAAGCTGAAACAACTGCGCTGGGATGCTGACATGGCTGAGGAGGCTGGCATGCAGCAAGACAATAACAAGCCGGGGTGGAGTGTGGAGTATAACGATACTTTTGAATACTACAGTAAGGAGAAGCCAAGGAGGGAGATGCAGATTATCGAATATATTTCCAGTTTTCATCCATGTTGAGCTGAATCTTTCCCTTTTATTTTTCTCAAAATATTCTCCACTTTTTTTCACCTCATTAGTTTATTCCTGCACGCACAACCTTAATGTGTGGTAAAGCGGTCCTTGTTGCTCCTTCATCTCGGATGGTCCCCTGAACACATGCTTTACATCATCCAGACGAGCTGTCTGTGTTGAAAAACGGTTTCGCCTCGGGCACCGTCGGCTGGCATCTGACAAAACCCACCGCGCAGGCTGAAGCGGCAAACAATCAGCGTGCAGAGAACTGATGAAACACAGAAGACGACTGTTCGTTTTCATGGAGGAGCTCCTATTGAGAGCGCGTCGGCTTCGGGATCAATTTTGCCTTATTGAGTTTTCCTTATTGAGTGGTAAATGGACACCAATTTGGTGTCGCTTTCAAGCTGCATACAGCAACCAAAGTGCTTTACAGTGTGTTGTCATAGCATAGTCGCCCCATTCACACACCGGTGGACGGTGCTGCCATGCAAGACGCTCACACCTACCACTGGGACTTTTTTCTTGGTTTGACTTGAAATCTTAAGTTTCCATCACACTTGTCAGGTGATCAAGAAAATGAAAAAAGCTCGGTCAAAAACCAGAAGATGGCCACAGAATCTTATTCCTGCGTGAGTTCCCTCTGGTTCACGACGGGCCTTTTTTCTTGCCAGCCTCTCCTGCTCAGCCATGCTTTGCCGCTGCTTCAGCAGCACTAATGCGTGTCTGACACTTAAACTCACCCCTGTGTTCTCTCCGTCCCTCAGAGCTGCTCCCCGTCTCAGAGCTTTGTCCCCCACGTCTTAGCTGTTGAACATTTCTATCACTGTCCGCTCCAGTGTGCTCGCTGTTCGGATCCCAAACTAATACAACAACTATTAGGTATGTTTTAAGCGATAGATGCTGTTCTAAAGGGTTTCCTTGTGTTTCAAGTACAATGAGGCATTTAGCACTTTGCTGCAAAACATTTAGTGCTTTTAAAGATCACACAATTCAACTGGCAAGGCACAAAGTGCTTGTTTACGCTTGCAAGTCTGTTCACGCAAAACAGGCATCCTATTAATTTGGGCTCTGCATGTTCACATCCAACAGCTCCACGTTTACAATCTGAGTCCAGTACAAGAGCTCTGTTGATTTAACCTTCTCACAAGTCACACCGAACAGCATATAAGACTGAAAGTTTTGTGTAATGTAACTATTGTACATCAGAATCTAGATTAGAAAGGTCTCATATTGAAATTGTACAAGTAGACGCAATGAAGAAGTGAATGCTGGACTTACTAGCTGGCATTCTTCCTTTGGTGCAAACCTCTATGCATCACACGCCGAGCTGTCAGCTGTGACAGGGATCGTCACGGCCTGCTGAAGACAAACTCGTATTTTCAGTATTTACGGTGCCGCAATAAAACAGGGCGCCGCAGTATTTTTTGTGCCTGTTGGCACTGACTTGGTATCAAAGCATTAGTTCTGGTGACAGTGTTGATCTGGATCCATTATCGACCACAATTGGCTGGTTGTCGGATATCTGCGAGGCGCTCGTCTCAGCTTTTGGTTGTGATTATCCGGCAGCACCCGGAGAACTTATCATCCAGGAGTTTGACTCGCCATGTTCCTACACCCCCCCCCCCCCCGACTGCCTGCATCCGTCTTGCAGGCTGGCATTTCAGGGCCTCGTGGCGCGTGTTGTGGCTTCACAATGCGTGCAAAGAAGTTGGCCAGAGCTTGACGCTACAGTTTGGTCACCTTGCGGACAAGGCTGGAGACGGAAGTGCGATCCGAGTGACAGATTTGCTTTCCCGGTGCGCAGTAAATCCTCGTTTTAACCACGCTGACGCGACATCTCGTTTGTTATAGATATAAATTGCGAAGACGAGGCAAGTTGGCATGTGACTCACTTCCACGAGGCTGTTTTTATGGAAACATACATGATGGTTCTTTTATTTATTTATTTTTTTCTTTCCCTGCAAGTGAATGTACTTTCACATGCCGCAGACGCTTGTCAGACCGACATGGCAGCATCGGTTCGTTCTGATGTAGACGATAACTGCTTGTCTTTTTGCTATCATGAGAAAGCAGGCGGTGAAAACAAACAGTTGGACGAGGCTCTGCACACAGACTCGGATCATTTCCATTTCAAACGTGCATTACATACACGCATACATACATTTTTTCCTCTGAAGTATTGAACGGCAGACAAACTCCCAAACACAACATGGTCCCCTCACTGTTTGCGATGCATTTAATGCTCTTCATCCTGCCGCGCGCCAAGACGATTCCCACGCCACTTCTAGGAGATTCATCTCGTATTTCAGGGCCGCGCGCGCATGATTTAGGAATTACGTCGGCAATCCCGCGGAATTGGAAGCAAAAGCGCTCCGTTGTCTGCGGCAGGAGAGAGGCATCCATCACCCTCAGAGCAGAATAAAGGGCAGCAATGGGAGTGATTATCTGTGGTAAAAGACAATGATGTGTGACTCTGTGGAAGAACCTCACAAGCAAAAAACACCGAGCCAAGCGACGACTCCTCCAACTGCGCATTTACATAAATCACGCGTGACGTGGGGGGAAACCAAGGTTTGGAAAACAAAAGGCCCCTTTTGTCTCCGAACTTTTTGGTTCCTTTTACACATTTACCACAGAGATTAAAAGCTAATGAGTACGTAATGGCTGCCTCATCAATTTCAGAATCAAACACAGACCTGACTACTTGTATGCATGAATTACATTGAATGAATAATGGATAGATGTGCTTCCATGCATATTTCACTTGCAGTACCCTAAAGGGTATTTGCATTTCTTGCTGTGTTGGTGCAACATATGTACTCTGCATTGCAATAATATTAATTT
>JAUESF010000006.1:9286538-9302345 GCA_032274765.1 Malacoctenus tetranemus
CAAGTGAGTGCAAATGTTTTAAAAATGTAGCCAAGTAGAAGTCGCAGGCTCAAAAAATACTCCAGTAAAGTACAGATACTTCAAAATTAGACTCAGGTACTGTACTTAAGTATCGATACTTAATTACCATACAACACTAGAGGATACCATAAACTTGTCTCATAATAACTTACCTTGAGTATCACTTCTTGGAAGAGCGGCTATATATCTTGTTGACTCGAGATCCTGCGAATGGCAATTGGCTCCCCAGCTCTGTCCAGTAGCGTATTCAGTACGAAGAATAAAGGTTTTAATAATACATTCGATTCGACTGCACCTTTCAGGGCACTCGAGGTCATCGCACAAAGAAAATGTGTATGCGTGTACATTAACTTGCAGAACGCATCCGCTTCAAGAACAAAAGGTCCACCTCCTGCCACTAGGTGCCACGGTGACGGGCATTGTCGGTGTTCGCTTCGCCTGTCAGCTGTCACATTGTTGTGGCTGATTGATATACAAACAGAACAAGTGTCGAGTTTATGGGTGGTGTGTTTGAAGTGACATGTTCTTCAACATCCAGGCCGGGATGCAGTTTTTTTTTTTTTTTAAGGGGCCCACTGAAGGACAGGTTCAGCCTGCGTTCTCCGCTCGCTGGCTCTCTGTCAGGCCTCGCCAATGTTGCATGTTGTCAGTGATGGACAGTGCCTCATACAGGTAGACTGCTCTTTGCCTCCTGACAGCATGTCATCAGAGCTGGAGTAATCCATTGGCTTTCCAAAATAGACTTGTCGGCTGGGATATCCGACTGCTTCAGCTGCCAGTTGAAGGAGAGGAAGCGAAAACCTTTTTTCCCCGACATTGTTCCTCTGTTTTTTTTTCCCGCCCACTGTCAATTAAAACATCCATTGACAAAGACAGAATGTTTACAAGCATCGGAGAGGTACAGTTTGGTAAATGCAAAAACAGAAAGGTGAAAATAATCCTTTTTAATGTGTGAAATTAGAAACTGAGTTTCTTTTGCTGTCGAAATCTCAAGGGGAACAAAGGAATGAAGGCATTCAAACCATTTTTCCTTTCATTGCTTTTAAAGAAGAAAGTCATCTGCATACACTGCAACAAACACCTTGAAATAAACAGAAAGATGCTCATCTTTCAGTTGACCATGTCTTATTCAAAGTAAAAAAAGATAGTTTTGATCTGAAATAAGTTAGATCCAATTGGGAAGATGTTTTTTGGGGCTATAGACCCAAAGACTTTCATGAGAAAACGACATGCAGACAGAAAAACTTGTTTTGGTTGCTGTTCTTGTATTCACGTTAATTCATACAAACAGTCTCTCGCAGGTGTCAAGCATGTGTGTGGAAAGGCATCGCGGCTCTGATGGACGATGAAATCAATACTCCCTCCTCCTCAAGTGAAGACGCTGCCCTTAACCACTTCTTCAGCCGCCTTCTCACTCAAAGGGTGAGCTCTGCACCACGCATACACTAATACAAAGGCCCTTTAACTCCACCAGGCAAGACAAACCACGAGAAAGGTCAATACATGAAAGTCTGCGCATCAGGTCAGAGTGTCAGGGTGGAGCGCACGGAGCTGCTTATATCAAGAAATGTACCTTCTCGATATGACTACGTTTTAACATCATTCCAGTGCCTGAGGTGTTCGCCATGAGGTGTTCCAATGAATAAGTGATATTGGCAGCCGTAATAACTGAAGGGCTTTCAGAAACTTGTCTGATCTCGTCCACCTTCCCACTGAAAATGCTGAATCCCCCGATCACATGCAGGCCCCAAATACACGGGCGGGTGAGACGGTCTTCATGCAGAATCGGTTATGGGATCTTCTTTGGGTGTTTGGGAGTTTCACAGTCCAAAAAAAAAAAAAAATCTATGATTGTGAAACTCAACATGAGCCTGGAGTCCCTCGCTCTCCTCCGCATGCTGAAGTTTCCTGAAAGCTAACCCCAAACAGAACCGGGAGTGCCACCTCGCTCGTTATTGTCTTGAACACGGGAACCAAATCGAGCCGTCAATCTCAACCCTGCTCACACACTCGGGGGGGAAAAAAGGTCAAAATATGAGATACTGATTCTGAATTTGAGCAGAAAATCACTTGAAAGCAATAAAAACATCCGTTACTTGATCATAAATCTTGAATTCAAATCCAAGAGTGTGTTGATTCCATTTTGTGATAAAGCACTTTGACCAAGAATAACAGAAAAATGACTTGGTAAGACTTTGTTTGCAGTGTGTGTACAAGACTATTCCTAATAAAACATTTATGGATGCAACATAATGTATAGACTGCTGCAGCAACACCAAGACAGAGCTCAACTTTTTGTGTTTTTTGGAAAGTCACTGAGATCTTATACTTCCGATCAATCATTCCCAACAATACTTCTTGGTGCTGGAGAACACTACAGCTGAAAATGCTGCCTTCTACGTTAGTTTCAAATACCGGTAGATTTATATCCTTCTCAAGAAGGGGCTTGTTTCTAATGCGTCACTTTGAATCCATCGCAAGCCGCTCCTGGCTTTCGGCGTGAGGAAGGGAGAACAATGGTTGCCAAGTTGTCCTCGTACATTGCGTCCGTGTTGATAAACATAATCGTTTGAGAGATTTGCCACCCCTAATTGATTTACTACGCTTGGAAATTAGTCTCAGCTACTTGGCAGAAAATGTGCTCTCGCCACCAATATTGTCTGTTACTTTATTTTGACATCTCTCTCACTTAGCGAGGGCGTGCAGAGTTTGGTGAAGAGATGTTATTATATTAATAGACAAAGACTGCTGAGAGGCTTAATTATTGGAGGGGGAACATGTGCTGTGCTTCTTTTTTTCATCCCCAAAACTAAACACTCAGCAGAGGTGCGACTGACCCCTCTTTGTCTCCCAATGTGGTGGTTTCTGTCAGTAAAATGGTCTGTTTCCTCTCTGGCACCCAATTAACTCATTTCTTTAAGTAGATACGGGAAAACAACTCCAATGATTAATTATTCCTGCTACCACCGAGCGATGAACAAGCAACATTTCATCGCACGACTGTGTCAAAGACCTACTGTAGTACCTGCACTGTGCATTCAGAGCTATAGCCGTACATGCACGCAAGCTGCTGTGAGTCCCTTGATTTTTCCTTTGCTGTAACCTATTTATAGTATTAGCACCAAGGCCAGTTGCATAATTTCACACTTGCTGTCACTCCTCGCACTGTGCTGCTGTGGATGTCGTCAAAACACTGACAGTATTTCCATTTTTGGAGGAGCTCGCAGCTATTAGTACCCTGCGAGTTCTCCTCGGGGAATCGGGGGCCCCTTTGAAGACTGAACTAATAATTGAAAGCATCTGCACCATTTCATGTTGCCTTACCTCGCCGTCCTGCCGTTTCCCCGGCCGCTGTCATCGATGTATAAATATATAGTTAAGTACATGTATATATGCATATCAAGCAGTCTGTCTGTTTGGTTTTTTTTTTCTTTTTGGCGTGAGTTGAACTCGCTCCGTCTCCAGGTGTCTGCACAGATGCTCTGTGGGACTTTGATTGTCAGACACCTGCACGGTTTTGTCTCTGCTGTTTGCCCGGGGTTGTTCTGCTTAAAGGTGACGAGCAGCCTTCTGCAGCGGCATTCTCATTACGGAACCAACGCTTCTCCCCCCGCCCGTGAGACACTAACTGCCGCATTGATTTCAACCACACCTGTACGACATGGAAGCAGGAAAAAGTCCTTGAGGGACATTGGCTAAGACAAATCCCAATTATCGAGTGAGGCGTGAGAATGGAGGCTACTTGATCTGTGCCTCACGCGACAGACGTGAGCAACACGAGGATGGTTAAGTGAGGATAATGGCAGTCTGATGTCCAGCTAATGCACACGACCGTGGTGTCTGACGTGGGATTCAGATGGTAGGCGACCAACACCTGCTGTGCATCAAGCACCAGCACATTTAACAGCCTGAGTCACACCTCCTCTGTAAGAAATTGTGTAAGGCTATTAGTGCAAAGGAAAATGCAAATACTTGCAGCTCATTTTTTCTCCCAGACTGCACATTAGTTTTTGTTTGTCGTTAATTCCATTTGTTTCCCCATTTGCATTCACACGTTCCGACTAGCGCAGCCTTACCTTAATGCTACATTAATTTCTGGAATCGGAACATTTATTCCAGCCTATTCAGCAGTGGGAAGTACAGACGTGCGCCTAAAAGATGGCAGAAAAAAGCTGAACTCGGTCATCAATCAATTCATTGGTGAGCTGATATTTTCAAAAGACCCACCGTGTTCTTTTGTGAGACGAGAGCATTTGTCAGTGAGTTAGTATGAGGCTCTGACAGCTGAATTACACCTTCAGAGACGTGTTGGCGGCTTCACTCTCCCTTTCAGAACGCTCCCACAAAGGATCGCGTGTTTTTTTTCCGACACCATTTATAATGCATTACGTGTATGTAACACTGTTTTGTAAACTCTTGCCGTCTTGTCTTTGCGTCTCTCGACATCTGCTTTAGATGCTCTGGAAGAATTTCTCTTTAAATGATAGGGGGGTTGTGTTTGGCCTGTGTTGCGTGAAGTCTTTCAGCTGAGCACAGAAGCGGTGCGTTTTCCTTCTTCGTGGTGGGTGTTCACACATTTTGCCAACAAATGTCCACCGACAACCAGCGATCTTACTCAAAGATGCTAATTAGCGAAATCAGCTGGTGTAACATTTGGTTGGAATTTAACCTGCGGTAATTATAGAGAGGGCCAAGTCAACGCTTCCCTAAAGAGAGCGCTCCTCCTCAGACATCTCGGGAGCGAGGGAGCAGAGGCATGACGAAGCGACTTCGCGGTTTGAAATCGCAAATCATGCCATTAATTAAGCCACGCAGGTGTCTCCTGCACCTGCTTTTTCGGCTCTCGCGCGCTCTGTCTTCCTGTGGTTACATAGCAGATTTTTTTTCTCCTAAATAATCCTCAAGCTTTCCTTGTTGTGCTTGGTAACCACACCACCTCAGACGGGAGCTCCATCTTGAACGGTTGTAGTCCGAACACCTACTTCCCAGAGGGCAGTGGGGTTATTAACAGGGGGCAAAGCCAGCAGCAAGCACGACCCTCATATCACCTTTTTTTTTTTTGCTCTTTTTTTATTTGATTTTTTTTCTGCGTAAACGACACAAATATCTGTCTTCAAGCTCAAAAACAGCGAGTCGTCGACGCTTGATGAAGATATTTCAACAACATTCCAACAGCGAGCCGTCGTCGGATGGAAAGAGACTTAATAAAGACCGTGAAAGTCAAATTAAATTGAAGTTTTGGGTTAATTAAATGCATTAATTAAAGGTTAAAAGCTCCCAGCTCTGCCAACACAACTCCCGACATCTTTATGACTGGATATATAAAGTGAAGGCTTTAAAGGTTACTTCGGTATGAAAAACAGATTTGTAAGCTGTGAAAATGCTTGTGAGGCCTTTTGTCAAACTGGGTACATATTTTTCTCTAAAATAATACAAGCTGAGTTGTCGGTCTTGTTTACATTTATTTGAAAAGGTTTATCTGTGAGTGATATTTTCAGATTTTCTGTTCACGGACAAGCATGAAAGTACAGTATAAATTATAGAGTGGCAGAAAATGCAAAAAATCTCAGTCGCTTCCTTTTAAAACAACCTTCGCTTTCCCCCCCCAAAAAAATGCTAAACTAAACCATAATGCCACCAAAGATCTCCTGAGACTCTAACAGCGTTCAGTCTCTAACAAGAAACAGAAGGATCAATCTGTTCCCCTGTTCACCAATGAAGTCATGTACACCATATAAATAAAGCACCTGCTCGCCCGTGCACCCTTCGGGAATACATTCATCAGAAATCAATAGTTCCCTCAGAGAGACGCATTGAGTTTATGCAGCAGTTTGTTTTCACTTCAGTTTGTTGGAGACTTTCCCGCTCCCACAGAGACGCGGAAAGTTCTTCCCACCGCGGCTTTAGGGGCACGCGTGGAAAGGCGGGGAGGTTAATAAGGTGTGGGAGCGCCCCACTGACTGCTGCTGTATCCTGTCCCGGCATTTATTTCTTTATTTAACCTCTTTCTTACAACAAACGGCAAGATCACACATCTTTAAAAATTCACTTTTTCCTCTCCTTTAATAGTCTTTCTTCACACGCATGCAGTCTTACGTACAAACACGCGTCACTTTATGTTAATATACACACATTTTAACACCTTTTCCTCCACATAGATGTATAAGTATCTGTCGGTCTGCTCCTGTGAATGTGTTCAGTTCGTTCGGGAGGACATTGACAGCCCCGTTGCCATCGCTGTAAGGCTTGTTAATCTAAATTTATATCTTTTCACTGAAGCATTTCTTCAAATATTTTAGCAGCAGATGTCAAAGCAGCATTTCATACCTCGGATTATTTAATATATTCATTAATTTCAATCAACTCTTTTCTAATAAGCCCCCTACCAATGAGTAGACAAAGTTGAACCGTGTCTCTTCCTCCTTGTGCAAACCTGCTCGCAGTTTACGGTCCTGTGAGGATAAATCAGCGGAGGCAATCAAGTGTTTTCCTCGCAGTAATCTCTCTTTTCAGGCTTTAAGCTCTCCCAAATAACCAAATGATTTGCGACCACAACACTGGTCGAGACGCTGTCTCTCTCAATTGCCAATTAACCTGTCCTTGGCCTAAACTTTTGAACAAACCAACTGCCATTGTCGCGTCAAACAAATGATCCCCGTCCAGATCAGTCGGGTGGGAAGCCGAGTCTGCGGAGAAGCGATGTCCAGCGTGTGCAGTCTGTTTTTCTAACCATTTACTTATTTAAAATGACACTTTGTTGGACATAAAAACGGACTTTACCAGCTTTAGCAACAGAAATCGACAGCACGTGGGGTTCAGCTTTTTGAATGCATGTCTAATTGCTGTCTATGGCGGAGGTCATCATCGAGCAAAGAGTGGCGGCTGTGAACTAATTAAAGTAGCCAAGACAAAACTTCTCAAGTACATTTTTACTCAACATTTGCATTTGAAGTGAAATTGTACTGTATGTTGCACTCCACACTGGGCTTCCCCGTGTCCAAAGGGCATCTCCATCCACTAATTAATCAGCTTAACTGCGCCCTGTGAGGCAAAGGAGCAGCAGCTCCACAGTGCTGCGGTTCTTCACAGAGGCACCATGCGTGTGAAACATTAGCAAGAAAACCCTTTTTTTCCCTATCTTGTATAAAAAGGATTTAAGTGACTCCTCCAGACACGCAGGAATAAATAATAGGGAAGGACACTGTGCAAACAATGCAACCAAAAGATAAATGTTATTTTTCTCTGCATTTATTTAGGTATTTGTAATATATACAGTGCCAAAGTCATCAGTGCAAACTCCATAAATGTAAATGAGGCTGAAAATAGTAGCTTATTATCCATGAACGCAGATTTCCATCCACCAATTCGTCCTCCTTTATCATCACAACAATGTGCACAAACTGTCTCAAAGTGAACCAGCTGGCAGATCAATTCAAAGTAACTTTCGGAAACTTTCCCCAAACAAAAAAAGGGACCGTCACTCTTTAAAACACTCCCTCTGAATGACAGTTGCAGGCATAAAAATGCTAAGTGAACACGCTTCAGGTGTTGGTGATGGTTTGACATTCTGTAATGGAAGAAAATGTGGCGACCGTCTCTCGGGGGCCGGACACGTTCTAGGTGGGTTTTTTTTTGTCAGACGTACAAAAACAGGAACGGCAGGTTCAGTTCGCATTGGATGATTCTCAGACTTCTCCGACCACTTTCTTGTCCACTTTTTTTCTCGTGTTGCGCAGTGGAATGGCCTTTTCTCCTTGACAGAGTTTTTCCAGTGGGCCTGACGAGTGAAAATATGTCTTGAAGTCCTCTCCAACATGTTCACACGGACCGTACCGTCGGAGCGAGCCTCCCTGTTGCTGCGACTTTCTGTCTGACGACAATGTGCGCAGATTCCTCAGCGAGCGCCAGCCAGGAACCTTTGAACCTTTTGCTTTCAGCTCGGGGGAAGCTGTTTAACCGACCGAGGCTTTTAAAATCGGTCAACTTTGACATCTCGTTTTGATGCTCCGCAGTAATTTTTCACAATTTATTTTCAGGGCACATAGCGACAGTTCCCTGATTATCTGAAAACCCTGCACTGTGCAGAATATCACAGAGCCATGGTTCTGTTCAAGGGTTCTACCTTTGTTTATTCATGTTGTTTGTCACTTCCTTGAAATTTAGCACATCTCCTACTTTAATGAGTTGATTAAGCAAAAGCTTATGTTTGCAAAAACTCACCACACCCTCATTTTTTATCTGTCTTACAGCTCCATTTCTCAAAAAACACAAATATTTTCCACCTCATACTTCTCAACAGACCTTGCATCCAAGATTATGTGTTGCTAGAGATGCAGTAGAAAACAGTGAATTGGTAATACAAGTAGTGACAGGATCAGCAAGAGGTCATTGGACTCTCCCACAAAAATATTGTTGTCAAAGGCGGAGAAGACCGACGGCAAACCTCGTGCAAAAAATGTGAGATGACGCTTTAAATAACTGCAGCACAACCGGCCACCCGACCCCGTCCTGCAGCCAGGCTGTTCCTCTCGAGCATGATCGATTCCAAGCCTCTCGTGTGTCCCTCATCAGATCGCCCGGATGGCTCCCGCTCCGCAGTTACTAATGCAGAGTGATACCTGAATGACCATTACCAAGGCATTAATCTCCATTCAATTGGCTTCCGGGAAGTGGAGCCCGGCGATAAGTTACTGAAATGACCGCTTTTATCAGACGATGGTAATTCGCTGTGTACGCAGGCTGTCACATACCTGGTCGGGGGCATTCGATCACATCTAAGGAACAGTTTGGAGTCTAGACGTGATAACGGAACGTATGAATGAGGAACAGCCAGACTTGGAGGTGGGAAATAGAGATGCAGGTAATGTAAAAATAAAACAAAAAAAACCCACCAAAGGAGTTGGAATAAACTTGCTAAAATTATCTGAAAAGAAGCATCTGAATTGGCCTTTTTTGGAGCAGAGACATTTCAACAAAACAAAAGTGTCATTTTTCTGTTTTGGTGATTAAATTGGGAAATTGTAGGACTTAGAAACAAAAGCATAAATGAAAAAATACATATTTTGTCTTATTTCCACCTTCAACATGTCTGAATCATGTGAAAAAACCTGCTATTGCTCACCAGTTCAGACATGATATTCTACAGTGTTCTTGTCAGAGGTTTCTCCTCAGGCAAACTGTTTTTAAAGTATTTTTCATTTAATACTGTTGATGAATGTTTGGAACCCAGGATGCAGAAAAAAAAGGTGTTCGCAACACTGCGACGAAGCCGACGCTGTCGGCTTTAAAAAGCTCATTGTTGTGATGTTTGCTCAGCGGAAGACGAATACGAAACTGTCAGCTCGGCTCCAGCACGACTGCAGCTTTTTCCGGTTTTTATGTGGTAGTTTTCAATTAACTTTCTTTCTACTGTGCCATAAGACGCGATCGACGGGAAAGAAAAGGGAGACAACCATCTGCCGGAGTCTTTCGTGAAACGCGCGATTCTTTTTTAGATTTCTCGATGGAACAGATGCTTTTTTGCAAGCTGGCTGGTTTTTCCTTCAGACACTTAAATCGGCCCTTTGCCTCCTCACTTTTTGAAGAAGCTGAATCATTGATGCATCCAAAAATAACTTTTCCCTACTGTGCCTGGATTCAAATGTGAGAGATATCATTTATATGTAATCCAGAAACTTTACTTTTGTGGAGGCGTCGTTAATGTCGCGTTCGGCCTTCGTGACACTTGGGGTACATCTTTGCTCTGCTAACACGTGCAGCATTTGTGTTGTTTAAACCCGAAAAACATAAAAATTGGCGAGCTTTCTGATAACTGTTGCATTGGGGGCTGTAAAATAAAATGCACGACAAAAAAAAAAACAGAGTGAAGAAGAGGAAAATATCAGGACAGCTGGAGGGGAAAGCAGCTCAACACAGGAGGTATAAAACAAAGTGTGAAGGTCATGAGCATCGCGGCAGTCAAACTAATGAGAGCGGCAAGAGGCCACATAAACAGTCTTTGTGCTCATACATCTTCAGATGGCAATTAGCGCTCTTCGGGACACTGTTTTGAGATAACTGGCGCATTTTTTAACCAAAACAATATGTACACTTCTCGGGTACAAGCGAGTAACTTTTTGCAATGTCACTTTTTTATTTTTCTCAAATCTGAAACATCGTATGAGACACGTACATACGTTCGGATGTATTTCTAATGTGTTTTTACTGGAGCCACATATTCGACTCATGAACCTCCTGGCCTCTATTACAGTGCAGCTGCAAGAGTCTCCCACATTATGTCTTCTTCAATATCATTCCAATATCAGCACAATGATGAGGGGGGGAATCAGACACTATTAAATAATATATATTTGTTCTGCTCGTTCAGGTAATCTCGGGATAAAATGTAATAACCGATAATTCAATCTCAATTTACAGCCCCTATGAAATCCCATTCTGCCGTAGTATTGAAAGAACACTGTCACGTTCATAGAGGAAAATTAAACACTTTGTAAGGCCTTGAGTTATTATAATACCCTCTGTGTCCTGACCAAGGAGGCACTAATTCAAAAGAGGAATAATTTTGCGTAGAAGTAATTGATGGATTTTCCTTTTTCTGGCACAACTTAGAAATGAATGATTTTCTCACAGCGTGAGGGAACTTTGACAGAATAATTTGGGATTACTTTGTGAAAATGGCTCCAATTACGCTTATTTAAAGGAGATTTGAGCGAGCGGGAGGGGCTGCGTGGCGTTGGAGTGGTTCGCACTCCTGCCCCTACAGTGAGAAGGGGGCCGGTTTTGCTGTCAGGGTGGGGCGTTTCTGTATAGAGCTCGAGGTTATAGTCTGCATCTGTATCTGGTGTAGAAGAGATTGGCTCAAAACACAGAATCAACCACTTTACGACAAACAGCTGAACCTGCGTCTGCAGTGATCACTTCACACCAAGCTCCACCAGGTTTCACTTTGTAGAAAACTGAGGCTCTGTGGCTTTTCCTCTGTTGCTGCCAACTGCGATAATGTGTCACTGTTGGTGTCCTCCAATTAATCTAAGATACAGTGTGTGCATTTGTAGTAATTATTGTGATATCAGTGTTTGGGTTTTTTTCCGGCTGGTAGGCACTGACAGTTGAGACTGCTCACTTTTCTCCTGCTGGTTTGGAGCATCACCAGCAGGGACCCCCCGTCACCTGAAATGAGTGGAAACATTGTGTCCTGATTTTGAGAGCTAATTTTAAATGCTTGTTGTGTTTGTGTGTTTTTATTATTACAATTCAGTTAAGTGGTTGATAACACAATTGTCTGTGCATGAAGTCGGAACACGTTTCTTTATAAATAATACATAATACGTTGGTTAAGATCATGCTGGATCACCAAAACCTTATGAGATGCAAATTGTTCCCCTTCCTGACTTCTTTGCAAAATGTCTAAATCCTATTATAAAAACAGTCATGATGAGTTTGCATTAAATCTCTCCAAAACTAATACATCTCCATAAAATCTGCCTCGCATCACACTCCCTCTCAGGGTGGATTGCAATCATTTTGATGATCTAACATTTGGATGTGACTCGAACTAACTCTGCTAAATATTGGGCCTCAGAGAGCTGCTTCTGCAGGCTCTTGGTCTTGTCCTGAAATCAACCGCAGCACGTTTGCTTCAGAAATCTCTGCCTGCCAAATGTTTCCTGATGCTCAACACAGCTGACGTTTCTTTGGCAGAGGAATGTGCGACCTTGTATGGCCTTTAACCTCCACTCCAGCATCTCTGATTGTTCATCACTTCTATTGGTCAGTTGTCTTCACTGATGTTTAGTGTTTTGAGGAACATCTCTGTATGGATTACTGACTGCTGGTTCTGAAAACATAGTAGATCCAGATCTTCTCCCGTTCCTGTAAACGTCTCAACTAAAGGCTCTTTATTTCTCACTGCCCTTCGGCGTGAGACTAATTGGATGACTCGGTTTGAAATGCTGTCCAATGATGCCTTATGTTGTTCCAATCGTAAGTATTCAGTTAAAAAGCTGACTTTATCAGTTTGATCTCTGCGTTTTGGATCAATGAATTCCCCGCTGACATAATTCCCTCGACCCTGACGTCAATTATCAGTAAGGAGAAGCTGCAAAACTACTCAAAATAAGCCCCACAAATATATAGCTCTACTGCGAGTACAGAGCTGCTCAGGGAGACCAAGCAAAGGTCGGGGTTTGTTTAGTATTTGATAGATCACTTTCTCTAGAAGGGATTTTATGGATTTATTTGAAGAGATGTAATTAAGAAGTGGATTTTTCACTCCCTAAAAGATCGTGATACTGTAATTAATACATCAGAATGGTGTGTGGAAAGGAAAAGTGTCTATAAATGGAATAAAGGTTCATATTTGAGGACTATGAACAGCATGACTGATCAAAATGTGATCCTTGAGGACAGAGGAAAGCTAAAGAAAAAAAAGCTGGAAGAAAGGATGAGAAAATAGATGTGATCATTATCTCGAAGAAAGACGAAATGCTTATTCATGCTGGGATGGCTGCGTATCTCCTCAGTGATCTGGTGTGACTTTGAACAATCTTTGCCGACAGTTTTTCAGGCCGAACCGGAGGGACATTGTAATCCAGGTCACGATACTGCTGCACTTTCACTCTGTTTCCAAAGTGTTTTCTAGCTCTGAGTCACAGCTAACCTGACTAATCAAAGGAGACATGAAAGTGTTGCTCCTTTTGAACCGCAGTCATTAGCGGCGGCAACCTTGGGGACTCGGCGTCATTGTGAACGGTGCCCTGCCTAATCACAGGGATAACAGCCAGATTCAGCAGAAATCAACAGGAGGCTGACAGTTGTGTGAAGTTTTGCGCACGTTTGGTTTTTTTTGTTGTAGTGCTCTGTGTGGCTTCTTGATGCCCCCCAGTTAGACAGATGTCTCTCACGTTCAAATAGGGGAATCTCCTCTGATTGGATCTCTTGGTAATTGCTGGGGACAGGTAATAGTGACCACGACGTCTGCTGGACACACATCGATCAGAAAGGTTGACTGTTATTACACTTTAAGCTTAGAAAGAGATGTAATGAAGTTGCAATGGAAAACTTAGCAAACATATTCTGCATTTAAGGGTTTTTGGCAGTGATCAGGTGCCTGTTGTGCCACAATTAAGGTCAGTGGTGTTTTAATGGGCTCATTCGTCAGTACATTGTTTTGTCTTTCATAAAAAAAAAAGACTTTTGTAGAGCTGCTGCCTCTGTTGTTTCAAGTCTGTTGTTTTATTGGTTGCCATTTCATCAAGCCCCTGTTTACTTGAGACTAATAACATGAGACTAAGGCTAATATACCAGTTTGCTGATTGAATCTGGCATATCTGAGGCCCAGATTCTGGGTTTTCTGGTGAAGCCTCGACTTCTGGTTCTGGCAAAAAAAGGGCAAATAGATTATTCAGCTTGCCAGAAATATTTCACACTTTTGCGTGATAAGTGGAGTAAGTAATCAGTTTTGTACCGAAGTCATCTTTCTGTTTCAAATCTAAAAATTGATTTGCTAATATGAGTCTTCTTTTGGCTACTAACAGCACCTCCAGCAGTATTCATGAAAAAGCTTTGCAGGGGGTTTGCTTTTTCAGCTGAGTAGTTTTCAGTTAATTAAATGTTCCTCTAAAAAGTCCAGGACATCCTTCATAGCGAGTAGTCATCATGACAATGTTCCTGTACTTCATTTCTCGGCAATCATTATTTTTTCCATTCAACACAGATCAGTACAGACGGCTATTTGAGTGTGACTCCCATTCAATTAGCGACAAGGGGTTTGTGTAATTTGCCATTATTCCTCTCGCCTTCCCCTTGTTATTGGGCTTTCAGATGGAAATCATTTTCCTGCCAGTGTGATGACACACCATTTTAACCAGGTCAGAAGAGTTCCTGTAATTATGTAAATCATCATGGTTGGGATTTGGGAGTTCAGGTTGGTCAGGAGGTTTGAGAAGGGAGCTCCCGGGGACGGCTGCGGTTCAAGGTACTGTCAATGCCAAGTTTTTGAATATGCATATCAGTGCGCGCGGATGTGACTTGGTGTGGAAATGATACGCTCAGGTCTTTGTCTCCAGGTGATGCCACAGAGAAAAGCGGTGTGCCAAACAAAGCATATTTTAAATTATGTATTCGGCTTCTGAGAATTTGAAAGCACATTTATTTGACTGTGATATGAATCTATCTTTCATGGGAAAGTATTTGAAGGAAGGGACGATTGGTCGAATTTTATCTGGGGACGGTTAACCTCTCAAAGCTACAATAGATTAAAAATAGTGTACTGAAATTACCTTCGAAGATCTGACTGCGGTGAGAAATTACAGTTAATAGATATGCAAATTTCTTTTAACTGGCCACCTTCACTCCAGCAACTGCCGATGGGTTTTACTGGTGGGTACATCTCCGTGCAGGGTTGGGCAGCGCGAGGGGCTGCTGTGTAAAGTCAAAAAGGATCGGTCCTTAAAGGCATCTCATAATCTCTCATAATTCATACGGAGACATCTGGCGACCGGCGAGCTCCAGAGACGAGCTGAATCGCGGCCCGGCCCGTCCGTGTGTTTGTCGTGCAGCCCAAACAATCCACTCTGCGGGGACGGCCTTTGTCCCCCTTCTCCAAACAAAGTGCTGCGACTCTGCACCGAAGACTTTCATAACTCGATATGACCCCTCTCTGCCTATACCTGGTCCCAAACTTTTAATTGATGATTCAGCCCATTAATTTAGGAGGTCAAAATGGCAATAAACTCTAAAATATTGCTCAAAAACTTATGATGGCTAAAAAAAGAGGACGACATACTGAGGGTTGTCCTTCCGATCTCTTTTGTTTTGGGGAGGAAAAACATCTTCCTTTGGCGTAAGTAATTTTTTATTCATCAGTTACACGTTTAATGCATGGGTTTGATTTTCTGTGGCTGGATACCTGCACATTAGACAGAAACAGCTTACTTTGTTCTTGTGCTCTGTAATTGCTGCTGCCTTACTCTGGCCAGGAATCACTTGAGGTTTTATTCTCAATGGGATCTCTATATATTTTAAATAGGCCCTGGAATTGGTCACAAAGGGGCAGAGAAAACAGAAAGGTAACTGTTAACTTGGCAAACAAAACCACCTACAAATGCAGTAAAGGTAATTAAGCCAGGATGAATAGGTTGGTGATGATGATGCTGCAAACAGAAGAAATGCAAACTATTCACCGACTGCATTAACTTTTTCTGAACCTCAGAACAGCGTTTCGCATTTTCGAGCTGACCTCTTTAACTGAAAAATAAGAGGCTGCTTTTTGTTCTGCGCGGACAGCTGTCACCTGGGTGAGTGTTTATAGCAAAACGAAGAGTCTGAATCTCAAGAAGCCTTCAGAGTTCAGCCTCTGCTTCCCTGGAGCGCTGACCCCTGATGGATCTCACCAAGAAAAATATAGAGCGAGCAACCTCCTGGGTTTTTGAATGTCTCGATTCAGCAATAAAAAAAAGGGAAAAAAAAGTGGATGTATGAGACTCCATGATGTGTAGATATTATCTTGATCTCTCTGGCCTTTTTCTCTCTCAACGTTGTCTCTCACTTTCAGCCAGAATATAAAAACATGAGGAGCTCCGTGGTGGCATTTATAGTCTAAAAAATGAAAAAAAAAAGGCTGTGAGAATGTTGTCAGCGACCTTGTCGTCTCTGATCTGGCTGACACGCAGACGAAACCACAGTCCGCCGTGTGTTTTCCCAGGTTTGACACAGTGTTCGCTGCCTAAGCAGACCGACATTTGGATCTTCTTTCTGTCGCTCACTCTTCATGCTGGATTGTCATTT
>JAUESF010000006.1:9302445-9314242 GCA_032274765.1 Malacoctenus tetranemus
CACAGTGTTCGCTGCCTAAGCAGACCGACATTTGGATCTTCTTTCTGTCGCTCACTCTTCATGCTGGATTGTCATTTTGTAGTCGCTGTTTGTCCAAACCCACGCCGTCAAAAAAGAACGACTTTGAAGAGGCTGAGATGCTCATTTCAAAGCCAATAATAAACTTACTCCGATCTTCAATACTCGTAAAGAAACTACTGAAACGTCTCTTTGGGCAGCGTTGGTTGTTTGTCAAGTAAATTTGTAACAGGAGGGTCACTGGTTCGAGTCCGAAAAAACAACAAACGAGATGATTCGAATGTCAAAAGCTATATCTTGTTGAATTACCCTTGTACAGAAGCCATAACATTGAAGTTGATTCTAATCTGATCTGTGGTCAGTTGCACCACCTGAGCACATCAGTTCAAGTTAATTGCCTTCGTCTGCCTGTCTAAGTGATACAATCTGAAGCAAACATGGTTTGTGGTTGAGGACTCACTTGCCTTTTACACAGTTGTGATAATAAACGAGGTGTCTAAATAATTTTTCCTGTCTAAAGGTCAAAGAACATATACAACATATTGAAATACAGCATATTCTCTGAGATCGTAGCTGAGAAAAGCAAGTCTTCTTTGTGAGATGTTGTTTTCATTTGCATGTTGTTCATTTATTCATTGATATGAATTATAATTAAAACTCAAAATGAGGACCTTTTTTTTATACGAGCCTTTGGAAGCGTCGCACGACGGCGACATTTTGTGTTTGTCGCACGGCGTGCATCCTTTAAGCCTGCTGGAAATGGTGATGCACTCTGTTTATTACAGGTTATGGATCATTGATCTGTGCAGCCGTGTTCGAAATAACAGAAAATGACTGGTTTCCTTGCCCTGGAGCACAGCCACGAAGCGCGCGTCGCGCTACTTTCATACCGTTCCCAGAGAGGTGAACTAACGGTCATTGTTTTTGCCATTTCCTCCCGACCTGCTGCACACATGTTCTACATGTTCCTTTTTTTTTCTTTTCTTTGTGTTGTGCATTCACTCGCCACAGCAAGGAGACTGTAATTATTGCAACATGTACAAGCCCATAATGTCCACATTTGAAGTAATAGTGCACCTTTGCATGGTAATTTACTCTCGTGCTGTTCCACATAATCCACTGAAAACAAAAAAAAAAGGTGAGAGCTTTACAGGCTTCATCTTGAACAATAATAAAATCCTCATGTATGGACAGTCGGTCAGGGGTCAAGTCCATTAACTTCACACCAGATTTCAAATCTCAGAGGTGGTACTTTTGTGCCAAATGGTGGAATGGAGAGACGAAAGGAGTGAAGAGGTGGGAAATAAAATGAAAGGGGCATGACGGGAGGGGAGGTGAGAACGGAGGACTGGAGGGCAGAGCGGCGAGCGAACGGGAATGGAGGGAGCGAGAGAGGCGGCAGGGAAGCTGAGGGGGGCTGTGAAAGCGAGCGCGAGGAGAACCGGAGCGGTGATGGACTGGAGGAGTGAAACGAGGAGGGAGGGGAAGGGAGGCGCCCAAGTCGATGTTGCTATGGATTTCTCCATGTTAACAGAACACCTTGTCATGTATCGCCTGTCCGAGGGCTACAATCGAAGGGATCTATAATCTATCTTCAGCGGCAGACGCCGGTGCCGATAATGCTGCCGGTGGTGGCTGCAGCCTCATTGAGGCAGTTTGTGATCTGCGGAAGTGAAATAATTGTTTTCTGCAAAATGATTTCAGAAAAATGCTCCTTTTGATTTATTTTTAGTCCACAGTTGAATGTCTGCATTCAAAAAATACACTACGATGACCAGAAAACAAATGCAAAGTTGCTTTTCCTCTTTGCGGAATGAGTCATATCAACTCCATCGGTTGGAAAGTAATAATCAACACTTGACTGAAACTGACAGTGTCAGCAAAACGGGAAGAAATAAGATTTATATGATTTATATCACGGTCGCAGAACTTCATAACAGGATTGTAGCGATTTGTGTGGATGCTGTGTGCTTCAGGCGGCGTCAGCAGCAAAACCATTAACTGCTGGGATCTAAATGACTCTGTTCACCAGCAGCACTGAACTGTTGATACAGGATGGGGTGGATCTTTGCTCCCATTTCATTTGAACTTTTTCTTGACTGTCTTCCTTTAATGTTGCAACAGGGCTGGAGACGGGTCACAGTGGTCATTATTGTTTGTTCCTCCTGTTGTCCAGTTTTGCTGAACCCCTTCAAACTTTCGCCTTTCGAGTTCCTGTTTTCTTTTGAGGCACGTGTTCAAAATCCTGCCACGCTTTTGGCTTTGGGAGTTGGACTCCGGCGCTCCCTGATGGTGATCGGTCCAATCCACCAAACGGCAGAAACACGAGGCGATGGCAGAATAAGCTGTTTGGCTTTGGCAAGGGAGGTTTTGGCAATTTTTTTTTTATTGGGTGCAACTGACATCCTCGGTTCTGCTGCTCATGCTTCAAATTCAATTTCATTTAAAAATGATGCACCATTGGGGAAAAAGAAAATCAACAGTCTTTCCAGTGGTATAAAATCCAAAGCTGAAATCTACACAACACTAAAAATCCTTACTTTTTGTGGGCTGTTTAGATTAAAGCTCATAATCTTAGTTCATAGTTCATCCACCGAGTTTTACAAAGCTGTTGGAACTGCAAAGTGGTACATTTGCAAATAATTCCCACTGGTGTATGATATTAACCAAGACAGTAAGCAGGACTTTTCATGCTTTTCTCTAAGAATTATTAATTTCAGACTTTATTTCATGAATTAGACTCGTGGGTTTAATTAACTCCATTGATAAATCACGCGTTTCATTTGAACGGCGCAATGACTGTCAATCATATTCATCTCTCTTTCATCGGCGAATGTCACCGGCGCCAGAGCTGCTAGGATTTCTTATTCTGATCACAGCCCGGCTCTGCTGTGGGCCGAGGTGCGAGCGGCGGAGGTGTCTGCATTTCATAGCCGTATAACTAGCCTAGCCAAGCTCCTTAAAGCAGCTAATTAGCACTAAGATGAATGCCCACTGGGGAGCGGGCCAAGGTTAGACCCCATCTGGACCTCTTTCACACGGACAACTGGAAAAAGGTCTTCGTTCTCAACTCAGTATAGAAGTCACCTATACGCCTGACCCGGGTGTGTGTACATAGTGTTTGCTTTTACAGCATGTTGCTTTTCTTTTGCCAACATGGGAATTTTGTGTACCGATGTGATGCAACGTTGTTTAAGTTAAGTGTCGGGAAGGGGTTGCATGCCTCTGTTTTTTCAGCTAATGGGAGACCCTAATTGTAAATGCTACTTACCTGAATTGACTACAAAGTGGCATTGAGTAACCGCACCATCTGGATACAAGCAACTGCATGAGCACTCGAACACAAAGCTCCACGTTGTCCCTGCATGCAAATTCCCTGTTTTCCATGATTTAAAAAAACAGGGTCTCCTCTTTGAACACATCAACAATATCCAATACGACATCTTTTATCAGAAATTTATGGCCGTATTCTGTAAATGCTTGTCTGGCTAACATGAATTAAACAAGCTGGACAGGCTATTTGACTGGCTGCTGGAATATAAAAGGAGATGGCAAAAAGAAAAAAAAACAGAACCCCCCCCCCCCAAAAAAAACACCCCGACCGAGACGGCGTCCAAGTGACCGTGACAAATACGCAATCTGTAAAACAAGAAGAGCGGAGGTTCCTTTACGGCGGGTGTTCGAACAGGGTGGGTGAAAGCACATTTGCGTCCCCGCCAGCAGGGACTCGAGTTCTCACAGAGCCAGATGGCTGGTGCTCGTCTTGATGCGCCTATCTGGGGCAGCTAAAATAGATAATTACACACCTTGGTGCCAGAAACGGGCTCCTACACATCAGTTCAAGTGGGTGAGTGTTGCTGCTACACACCGGTGGCGGACTAAATGAGATGTGTAGCTGAACTGGAAATGTTTTTAAGTAAATATGTTTCGTTTTTATGTCCCCTCAACAACCAAAAAGGTATTTTCTCTATGACCACAGACATGTAGTCGCCCTTTAACGTTTATTCCTGTGTGCAGCTCATGCTCATATTGTAAATTTGTAGAGAAATCTTAACATCATTAAGGCTCATTTGATAAAAACTTTATTTTTAATCTTTCTTTGTTGTTTTTTTTGCACCTTAAGTACCAGCTATCGTAATTTCTGCATGATGACAACACAATTGTTCTCATACTGTTTATATTTGTTTTCACAAAGTGTTTTTAATCCAAATAATGTGCAGGTCCTCAAACCCTCCAGACATCCAGTATGGAAAACATACATGTCTGTCGAGCCAAACATACATGCTGTCCTGTATTGTTTCCTAATTCTCAGAGCGGCAATGATCAAAAATACCTCCAAAACCTTCAATAGAGACATAGGGGGAAACATTTACAATGCATCGCCTTAGGCTTGAGGGGGTGCAGGGGGGGAGCACTGAACTGTCAGACAGCACATTATGCCTCTGCAGGTGTGCTCTTGAAATGAAAAACATGTGTATTGGAAGTAAACGCAGTTTTGTGGGTTTTTTTGTTTTTTCCATCTATTCTTACCGTGACAAAGGACTTGCGTTATTTTCCCATTTTCCAGCATGTTTACTTGAGCTCTACATTCCTCCGACCGCAGCCCTCTTGGTGGCCTGCCCGCATACTGTCGGCTCTGCAAAGCTAAATCAGGCTGCGGGTCAGGGAGGTCTCTCTCCAGCTCTCCCCCGTTGTCTCCCGCGGAGACAACGGGGGAGAGCCTAATAAATGGCCTCTAGGCATGCATACCCTCTCTGTTATTACTCTGGATCAGAGGCTTCTTTTCAGGAGGACAAACCACTGAGCCAAAATGAGCTGCAGGTCGGGAGGTGTTGGGCACAGTTCCCCAGTGGGACACGGCGCAGGATTTAATAAATGGCTTGTTAACAAAAGGAGGAATCGTATTAAAAGGAAGGAGGAGGAGAAGTCCAGGTTCCTGGCAGAGGTGGTTCAAAGATCAGGATGTGTGTTGATAATAGCCCGTCTGTGAACATCTAAAATGCCAAATTGCACGTTGTGCTGCATTAACAAGTAAACGAATAAATCCTCTTTCCGGCTTCCAGACAAGAAAATTAGAGTTAAACTTAAACAGCTTGATGGTCCTCGTATCTTTTTTATTGCTAGTGTATTCCGGCAGCAGGCCAGGAAGCGCTTCCTGAGCCGCCTGAGAAATAGTCGGCCAGTCTTCGTCGCCGCAGCTTCGCAGGTTAAGGCTTAACTTCCTCACCTCTCCGTGACACGGCGACTGACAAATCACTGCTGGACCCTCTGCTCCGCCTCAGTTATGAGTGCGTCCCAGGTGAAGCCCCCAGAAAGGGGACGGAGGGCAGCCACGCCGCCCTTCCCCGCTCGCACATCTGTCTTTCCAGGTGTGACACTTACTGCCTCTTTATTTTGAGCCTCTTCGGGACTAGCGCGGCTAATTGATAAGGCCTCTGAGCTTCAGCACTCCCCACATCTCGGTGGGCTGTTCTCGGTGTTTAGAAGCATTTCACCTGTTAGTGAAGCAGCAAAGCACAGCGAGCGTGTGATTAATTAGTCGGTGAGTCAACGGTATATTACAGCACGTCTGAACACACAGGCAGGCTTGAATCAACTCTTGTCTTCTCAACAAGCTCATTTAGCCAGATTTTAAATGATCAATAAATTATGACACCAAAACAAATATTTCCTAAAATGTAAATCCTTTGTTTTTTCTGCTTCCTGCAGGGGTTGTGTAAAAGTCATCAAATACCGTGACACCTTTTATTCATTATTTTTCCTCCGTTTTTATATGAGCTCCTGATAGATGGTTATCCAATTGTTCCAATTTCGGCTGACAGCCGTCCACAGTCAACAATGTTAACTCCCTCAAGGCGAAATTTGTTTTTGCCCAGGAATGAAATGAGAAGCATTGTGCAGTCCCGCTCTCCTGTCTCTCTCCCTCTCTTTTTTTTTTTGCTCCCCTCCCGCAACTTATTGGTGACATTTCTAATTCATGTACCATGCTGCAGCCTCCCCGAGGACATCTCTCTTTCTCTCCTTTATTGATATTTATGGGGTGATGCTGTCTGGGTGCGGGGACTGTGACAGCTCACTCTCCAAAGCAGCACTTGGATTGTTTGCTGCTGTGCGCGAAGCAATAATGTATTTGTCACCCACTGCCAAACGCCATACACTCCGCCGTTCATCTTTTTGTGTTCCATTTTCTGTACAACAAAGCAAAAATATGTCCTACTTTCCCCTGGCAGGTAAGGTGCAGCGGAGGAGTTAAAATCTGAAATGTTTGGTAAAACTGGTGTGTTTTGGGGGGGGGGGGGGACAGGTAGCCCACTGGCACCTTTTAGGTTCCCGATTAAAGCATTGAATTTTGAGACACAGCAACTTGGATGTTTAAAAAAAAGTCTTGCTTTTCTCAGAGAACGTTTCCCTTTGTTACTTATTTTTCTATTTTGTTATGTTTATTTGAATGGCTTTTGGATAAAGTGAACAGTTTTAATACAAGTCAACGCGTTATTAAAAACTTGTACATTGGTAAAAACAAACGCAAAAAAAGCATTTTGTGTACTAAAATCCTCTCTACTTCCACTTACAAGTACCCTGTGATCCACTTCCACTGACAAGTACTCTGAGATTTACTTCCACTTGCAAGTATTCCGTATTTGTAGGAGGTTTTGAGCTGAATGTGCTTGCTGAAGCTGTCAGGATTCATTCCCTCTGAGCGGTCCTGTGTCTTCCGCAGCCTTTGCTGAGAGGCATCTGGTTCGAAGCAAATCTATCCGAAGTAAATCTATGAAATCTTGGATAGATGAAGCGGAGGGTTATTTTTAGAGTGCTGTATTAGAGGGGGGGTGCTGTTCTGTGGGTGCCACGGCGCATTGGTCTCTGACAATGGTTGAGAGGAGTGGATTTGCCCGAGCAGAAAGATTGGGACTTCCTCTGAAAAGGACTTCAGAGCTGTGACAATGATGTCACAGCACTGACCCCGGCGTTTGGACGTGGATTGCGGAGTTTAGCCTCGTTAGAGATAGTTTCCTCCTTCGAAAAGCGAAGCCCTGTCAACAGAAGCGGCTGTCCCGTCCGATCCCGTCTCTTCAGGGCGTGGACTTAATCGGTGAATACATTACATGTGAACGCCGGGACTTGGCACAGATGCATCTTACCTCCCGCACTTCTCATTCCTGCTACGACCGAGCCAATTTAATTGGATGGATGAAAGGCAGAGCTCTGCCACGGTGGCCCCCGATCGTTAGCGCTATTATGTCCGATTTGTCACCCAGTGGCAGCAAAAAAAGCATCACATGTCGGAGGTGCCTCGGGTCGGTTTACAGAAAATAGGAAAAAAAAAGAAAAACATAAAAAGTTGTCGTTTATGTTCTGTCGCGGTTTCACTGAAGGCAGCGCTGCGACTGAACGGGGTGAACTCAGAGGCAGAGTGTGATGGTTTAGTGGCGCGTCAGGCCATTCGACTCAAATCAGAAACATGCATTTTTAATGTGGTGTGAACACAGAAATCAGTAAATGTACCAGACTCACCAAACACTTGAAGCTGTTTTTTTTTTGCAGTTTTTTAATTCCAGTTGCACTGTGGCGAAAGATGAGCAAGTCAAACAATTTAACTGTTCAAACAGCAACTCTCGGGGCACTTTCCTCCCACTTTCCTTCAACTTTTTCCATTTTCTGTCTCAGGTGTTGTAATTTTGAGTCACCTTATGGTTTTTATTTCAGAATAGCCAGTGGGAAAAGTCTCATAAGACTTCACATCTGCTTCATGGATTTGACTGCCGTATTTCTCGTTAATACTGCAAGAAATACTTGTTAGCCTTCCTTTTAAATTCATATGGTCAACACAGCAATGGCGAAAAGTACATATTTCAAAAATTGCAAGTTTTGTTTGGTGGATACAATCCAATTTTACAATCGTGCGCTGAATGTGAACATTGCATTTTTAATGTATCTGGCTGAGATAAGAACAAAAAACAAAGTTTGCTCTGTCAACAACATTTCACAACTTCACAAGAAGCTGGAGTGCGGCGCTCTCAGGGGAAGAACTACTTCTTCCCTTTGACCAGCTCCTAATTAAAACGATTGATTTCTGTCCACGCCGGCAGAAAAGCTCCATCGACCACGCCCACTGGCAACTTCTGACAAATCGCACGATAGTTGTCGGACACCACTCGAGAGAGAGGTCCCACCCAAATGTGTGTGGACAACACGCAGCAAGGAATGTGCTTGAGAAGACGCGATTACACATTCAAGCTTACAGAATAGAAGGGGGGCCAGAGTGCTCAAGTCGCCTTGGTAATTTGTAGCATTAAGCACAGTTTAGAGTGTCATATTTAATTAAAAGTCCCAAATAAAAATGGGGGGATTCCTTTCTTGCCTCACATTGCCAAGGGAAATTAAGGCATCATACATTATGTATATATTAAGTAATACGACTTGAAACTCTGCGAGACTGTTTCCATAAAGCGAATGCAAATTGATAACTTGATACAGAAATGCAGACGACTCGCAGGCGAGAAGTGAGAGAGTTCTTGCACTGGGAATTTCATAGATGAAAGAGGGGAAGTATTGAAGTCTGTTTTGATTGGCTTGGCATCGCCTCCAAATTTCAATAATTGAGATTGTCAGAAACTATTTCGAACCAAAAAAGTGTCTCTTTCTTTTACTTTTTTACCAACTTAATATTTAAAAATAAAGTGAAAACAGACACCTGACTGACGGTGGCTGACAGGAAGCATTCACCACGTGAAACACAGTTCCCACTTTAACTGAAAAATCAGTTGTATCAGATGTGCTGAAGATTGCACAAGTGGAGAGAGATGATATTGCTTTCAGGTTATAATCAAAAAAAAAGTTGCTGCACCGTAAGCGCAGCACAGCAATTTCAACATACTACGGGTCCCTCCTGGTTCTGTTGAAGCCTTTTGATTTACTGTTTATTGTAATGTGAAGGAAAACAAGCATTCAAGCTGTGATTGTAATTTGTAGGAATTTGAGCCGACATCAATTTTGGATTTCCTACCACGATATTACAGGTTAGGGAATGAGCTTGACTAATAAGCGCTCGGTATGAAAAAGTAACTCATTTGTCTGCTCGCGCCCGTTTGCCCTAAGCTGCTGACCCCAGTTTGATGCTCGGGGAGTTGAGTGTCTCTTATTCTCAACAGCACTCACCTTGCCAACCTAACACAGACCTCTCACAATCTCCGTGGAGCCACGCTGAGCTTTCAGGTTTCGTACACGATAATAACCGGACTGCAGCGTTAGCAGGCTTCAGCGTTCATCACCATTAAAAGCAGCGGTGGCCTCGTTGGCGGCAGTTTACACATGTCGACACAGAAGAGAGGCTGCTACCCGAGTCACCTTGATTCACAGCTGCTGCTGGTGGACAACTGTTTCTCTTCTTCCTTCACTGGTTGGATTCGAGAGATGAAAACATTCTTCTCTGCAGTTTTTCTTTCTGGCATCATCATATACACCTGCTGGCTGTGAAAAGCAGCCATAATAATGTGTAATGTAAAGAGGATGTGTAGTGAGAGGGAGTTGTTGGCGCTCTCTTCTGACTGCAAGCTGTTTGTTGTCTGACTTCACCCACTGTTGCTACACCTCGTCATCTGCCAAGTGCTTTTATTTTGAAAGGCCCTTACTTTTTCTTGCATTTTGTGTTGGTTTATTTTTTTATTTTGTTTTGTTTGGTTCCACTGTAACAATTACCAGCAAACCCTTCAGCTGTTTTTTCTGACTCCTCATTATTTTCCCCACAAAAAGATCAAATTAATATTTTTACAAGTACAAATTGAGTAAAAAAATAAGTCCAGCAAATTACTTTATTAATTGGCTGTAGTTATGCAATTAAGTAAAAAAAAACAAAGCAAAAAAAAAACACATAACGTTGAAAGAAAATAAAGTAAAAAAAGAAACACTGGGGAGTTCAACGTCACCGATCCACCGTGATTTATCGAGTGGAACACGTCTGTACTCTTCTGTGTGATACTGTATTTGTTCTCCAGCCATGCCATGCGTTGCACAATTAATTACAGCGCTTGTATTAATGAGCATCCTCTATTAATTCGTCGGAGGGTTACATAAATAGCACCAGGCTCGCAGCGTAGCTAACAGGGTCTGATCTCAATGTGTACAACTAATGCTAAATTTATCTTACAGTAACGCGCATATGTGGTGATGGTGAGACACTTTATAAATGTGAGCGTGCACAGACCTTGAGCTAAGAGATGGTGATTTTGCACCAAGTAGATGAAGCATGGTAAGAATCTATTCCCAGAAGGCACTTTAATTAACACATTAAATATTACAACATAGTTTAATATTAATATCTCACACATAATGCCTCTCGCTCCCGTACCGAGGTATGCAAAAAAAGGCTGTCAGCCATGTGTAAGTGTGTTTATATGTGTGAAATATCTGTTTGCTGGTGCGTTTGTGTACAGCATGAGCAGCTTTTGTGGGTTTCTGTCTCAGTTTGAACAAATGAGATGTTGGAAACGTGTCTCATGCACTCACAGTCAACTGCCAAAGGGGCTGCAGTAATCAGGGGGTCTGATTTTTTTTGGTTGTTTTATATTATTTTGGCCTTTGTTGAATCTGGCGTTCTGTCTCAGGATTTAATATTAGCTGGTCCTGGAATAACAATGCAGTTCAAACTCCAGGACCTTCAAATGGTGCTAATGATTGTTTTTCCTTTGTCTGACTGAGCCGTCAGTAGCTGATGGCCTTCATCGCTCTGCTATCAGCCGCAAAGCTGCACAAGCTGTTGATGGGGAGAAACAGCCAAATGTTCTGAGTCAATAGATCTAAAAATAAATCAGGTCAACACTGGGATAAAAATAGATGCTGGTATTTGAGAGGGACCGAAAGTAATAATGAAAAAATATAAAGACAGAGTGCGCTCCCAGTGGCTTTCATTTGCTCTCATCTGTGGTACATTGATAAACCTCTTTCTTGGCCTACATTTCCCTCCGCTGTAATAGGAGACGTTGGGCAATAAATTATTGTGACACAGTTGACAAAGTTGTGAAACTCTATTTGCTTGCCGAAATGGACTCATATAATTTATTAGTTTACCAACTCAACAGTTTTTAATATGCATTTATGCGATATGCCCGCAGGGCATTCGGTATCAAATGGCTTTTGTGTAATCGGTGCGTCTACTGTAATTTAAAGTTACTTGTACAGACGCCTGACGGACCTGAAACTTTTCCCCTTCGAATATAAGACATTATTTTTTGATCTTCATTCAACATGCATATGGCCGCTCCGAGCACAACAATTAAGTTAAGTGATTTCTTTGTTTTGGCCCCCTGTCCAAGCTCAGAGTAATGTGTTGATGTAATACCTCTATTTTTGTCAGAAACACCCCGGCAACCGATTATCGCCACGAAAACACGATCACAGTTAAGATAACAAAGATTTTCTGTAGTTTTTGTGGAGCATAAAGGATGCTGGTGGAGTGGTAAAAGGCAGCACAATGTGACACAGAGGCCGAGTGGTCTCCTAAAGCTTTGTGCTGCACCAGCGTATGAAGCTGGAGCCGTTCTGTAGTGTGCTTCATCACATTGTGGAGCACAAGTCTCACAGAATGACATTCAGACCGATGAGCACAACAACAAACTGGCTGATTGTTATAGCTCACTGTCCTGAGGAGAACGTTAACAACCACTGCGTTGCCTAGCAAGGCAGCGCCAGGCGTCTGTGTGTGCGTGTGTGTGTGTGTGTGTGTGCGTGTGTGTGTGTGTGTGTGTGTGTGTGTGTGTGTGTGTGTGTGTGTGTGTGTGTG
>JAUESF010000006.1:9315226-9330770 GCA_032274765.1 Malacoctenus tetranemus
TGTGTGTGTGTGTGTGTGTGTGTGTGTGTGTGTGTGTGTGTGTGTGTGTGTGTGTGTGTGTGTGTGTGTGCTGCGCGGCTCTCTTTTTACTGTGTGTGGGCTGCAGCTGCTGTGGAGTATTATTTATGTGTCTCTCTGTTGTCTGCCAGAGATGCTTTATTCTGCTATAATGTGTTAATACAATAAAAAGTGGCAGTGAGTGTTTGATGTAGTGCATCATAAAAAGCTTAGAACAACTCGCTGCAAACGGCCTAATGATGACCGTGCCCCTCCACCCCTGTGATGTTTATCCCGAGGGCATTTCGACTGACCTTCCTTTTGACTTTTATCATCCTAAATGTTGATGCTCGTCATTCAGCTTCAGAGTAAACCTTGTTTTCAGGGCGGCAGTACTTTGAATTGAGTATAATCATCTATTACTTTTGCGTAGAGGGCAGGGATGATGGGAAGCAGACTCACCTCCGTCGCTTTACTCCATTCAAATGACTAAATACAAGTACACATAATCTTCTTAGTCCACTACCGGAGCGCAGCAAATGCTTTTAACATTTACACTCCTGACCTTGAAATGTGCACAAAGTGAGGTTAATGGACCGAGGTTGTGACTTGTATTAATGCAAATAATCAGTTACAACAGCAAGTGGTGTATTGGCCATTATCAGAAGTAACACTTTTAAATGGCCGTCCTCCGTGTTTTTGAAATGTGACCCATTCTCATGACTGATGTTATGCAGTCTGTAGTGATGAGATGTCGAAATTTAAATGATTTATTCTGTGCTGATTGGAAATTAGATTAATTAATACTGCATGAAACTGCGTATTTCCAATTTATTTACTCAAAAGATCCTAATACTTTCATTGTTGCAGTTTTATATTTGTATGCTGATGACACTGCGTTATTCATCAGGATAAAAAATTTGGGAGAAACCATTTCATTTCGAGGTAAGCTGATCAATCTTCTCATCACTTTGCAGGCTGCAGTGATGAGATGTTGAATAATTGCATGATATTTTCCAGTGGTGATTAGGAATTAGATTAATTAATTTAGCATCAAATCATGCTTTTTATCCAAGAAAGATCTGAATCCTACATTATTCTGATTTTCAATTGATACGCTGATGACGCTGCTTTATTCATCAGGTTAGGATAATGATAATATCATTAATGAATATTATAACCAACATAGCTGTACCGCGGAAGCACTGTAAAGGGGCTCTTAAATTATATTGTCCCATTGCATCTATTTATATTGCATGTCTGCAATATTGTGTTTTAAAATTCATTGGTCACAGTTAATGTTTATAGTCTCCGCCTTTTATCACTTTCTGTGTTATTGCAGTTTTCAATCTGAAGATGCCTGAATGGCGTCTCCACTGAAAGTGAAATCTGCCCCCTACAGAGCAGCGACGGGGGCTTTTTCTTTGGCAAACCGTCGCGTCTGGCTGTTATCTGCGTCTTTGCCTCACTTCTGTTTCCTCTTTGTGTTTCCATGTGTTCCTCTGAGATATATCCCAATAGTGACCAAGTGCCAGTCTGCGAGGAGAGGAAACAAACAGATTAAGCGACACATCCAATTCGCAAAATACTTCATGGATTCATCCCTGTCGTCTGTTTTTAATAAGCATTTTTCAGTCTGCCCTTCAGTTCAGCCAAATTAAAAAAAAAACAGCACTTGTGTATGTTTATAATAAAAAATTATCTTCCTCCTGCGTTTTTTAATCATGTGCCCTAAATCAGGAGCTGTGCCTCTAATGTTTGGACAGCGTGTAGCATGGGAGGGACATGTAATAACAAACAAGAGCCCCACAGTGGACTTAGAAAAAAGTCTATTAAAAGCTCCCTGTGGACTTGACTTGTAAACAAACCCTGTTTTTTTTCCACAGTCAGGCTTCCGTCACAGGTCTATTGTTGAAAGTTGCGATGCTCACGAACATTTCTTTTCTGTCCCACACGACATTTGCGACACTGCTTGATGAAATACTTGGCAACCTGCTTTGTTTGCATTCACAGTTCTCTCTTTTTTTCCTGCTTTGTGTCGGTACAATGTTCACGCTAAACAACACCAAGCAATCTGAAACCCACATATTTGCATCAGCACTGCAGCGTTTGGCCGTATTCAAATAAATAGATAATGAATGCCGCAATAAAATCAAACAACTTTCAACAGTCAAATAAATATTTATTTAAAGGGAAAGATGTGGCCTTTTGGAGAAAATACCAAACAGCATCGTTTGTTCTCCAGTGGTGTTGAGGGACTTGCTGGTGTTCAGATTTGAATGACAGCTTAGCCAGCAGCCGGCTGAGCCCCGGCGGGGGCACCGAGGCACAAAGTGAGCAAATAAAGCTTACAAATGGTGGGAGGACAGCATTCTGTTACCATTCATACAGAGCAGGAAGTGCCACCCCAGTATTTAAAAATCCCCAAGCAGTCCCGTGCTCTGTGTGTGTGTCTACACTGACGTTAACATGAGGTTTTCTCTGGTGGGGGCTTGTTTGGTCAATCAGTAACAAGGCGTCTCTTTGTATTGAACATGGGTAGTGATAGTCGAGATCCTCTGGGAGAGCAGACTTTCTCTGATGAAGCAGCACAATAAATGTGTTCTAGATGGAGCCAATAAAAAGCAGTATCACAACACGATGACCCCAATGAAGGTACATGACAGATAGGGCCCCCCCCTCCCCAGAGTCTTAACACCGGCGGTGGTGCTGAGTGGTGGATGGCTACAGGGGAGTGTTTGACAGAATCCCCGAGCTTTCTGTATGATGGAGCGGTGATGGGGAGGAGATGTATGGCGCCTACAGTGTACTGAGTTGCAGGAAATGGGGACTGAAGCCTGCGGTGTAACGGTTAGCACCGTCAGTCAGGAAGGATCCGGTTTGATCCTCGATCTCAGCCTCACTGTGTGGTGTTTGCATGTTCTCTCTGTGCAGGTTTAGTGCAAATACCCACATCTTTTCTGAGATCTTGGTCTAAGAAGAAGCTGTGACATGTGAAGCGACTGACTTAGCTGTATAAGCCAGCTTGCTCAGTTTAGTTTTGCACACATTAGTAGCAGTTGTACAAGTGTGAGCTGATTCAATGTTAGCAGAACTAAATTTTGTACAAAATAAAAAGAAAATTTGAATCTGTTGACCAAAAAGTTAGCTTTGTTAATTAGCCATTTGCAGAAACTTTGCAACCACTTATCATGAATAAGACTAGCTACACGTGAAGAAGAGAACAATGAATAACTTCTTGAAATCAGCGTAGTTTCTCATTGATCAATATGTATGATTCAGCATAAAAATGAAGTACATTGTCCTTACGGCTGGAAAACTGAAAATTCACAATGTCACAAACACAAGTGTTCAGAAAACACTTTATTGTTGGTTTTTTTTGCGTTCTGACACATAAAAGAGGAAGTAGCTGTGTAAATCAATAGATGACTGAAGACCACGGATGAATCGCTCCTAAATCTTGCAATTCTTCCTGTTATAATTGCTGCTGTTAGCTCTTTACCGACATGCCCGCCGTATAATAACAAGCTTGCCGTACCTTTTGTGCGACTTCTATTTCACAGGGAGACCTCGAGTAATGTTTGGCTTAGTTCAGTTCAGCGGAGAAAAAAAGCGCGAACGCATTAAATGTCCTCTTACTAATCTTGTCAATGTGATTGTGGCTCCAGGACACAAGCTGAAGCTGGATCAGCCTTTTGTGCACAAAGGCTTGTACCATTGTTTGCTCCACAATGCCTGGCAGTATGCATCATTCAGCTGTGTTGCTGAGAAAATCATCCCGGCTGGTGGCAACAATGGCGATACACGCGGCTGATCTGATTGCAGTGCAGGAGCGCTCGCTTTCATCCGTAATGCTGGGAAACAGATCATGTAGCCGCAGCTCTTATCTCGGAGATGGATGCTGACAGCCAACACAGACTCTGTGAGCTTCCACCTGTTATTTTTTTTTCTACCTCTTAATCTTTTATTTCCCCTTACTCACCTCCGTGCCTGCTCCTGATGCTCTTTTTTGCTCACTGTTTTTTTTTCCTCCTCCACCTGTCTCCACACCTGCCTCCGAACGGCTTCATGCCCTCTCTTTTGCTGCGAAGTTTCTTTTCTTAATTATTTCCATACCTCATGTGTTATTTTTTTCCCCTCCAGCCTTCCTCTCATTTCTTCCACCCCTCCATCCAACCTCCATCACCCCGACCTCCCCGTGCCACCGTTCTCACCTTCTAATTCAATACCTTTCCCCTCTTTCAGCACCTCCCCCGTCACCTCTCGCTGGCACTCCTCTCCACACCCTTCATCCCTCCATTTCCTCCTTTATCAGTCCCTTCATCACAGGCTCAGGCCACATGCAACCCTCCCCATTCCTTGATCTTGAGAAGATAGCTGATCCCACTGATGCTATTTTAAGCCTGTCATGCAAACTCTCTCTCCTCCTCCTCCTCCTCCTCTTCCCTTCCATGGAGAGCTGGCAGCTACAAAGACAGACATAAAACATGCATTCTTCCCTCACAACCAGACTCTCTCTCCCTGATTGTGACTTTGAAATCAGTATAATTAACTGTATTGTCCGGGGATGAGCGAGTCTGGCAGAAATAGCAGATTTCTCCCCATATGTCGCCGCTAAATAGATGATTTAATTGTCTTGAAGTTTCGTCAGAGGGCTTGGGCACAAGTGGAAGACGAGCTTTTAATAGATGGTGGGGATATTTTTTCCTTTTTCACCAGCGTGTATTTGCGTCATTCACTGCAAAAAAAAAAAAGGTCATTGCGATAGCTGCCTTGTTCTCGTCTTCTGTTACTGATGACTTTCTGGTCAAGTTTCGGAGGCCGCCCTGAGATCTAAATCCCCCACAAACAGACATTATCTGCATGAGGGTTGAACTCTTTCATAGAGCGACGTGGTTTTCTTTCTTGGGGAGATTTTGACATTGTGTTTTTGTTTTTTTACACCCTTTCCTCTTCTCGTGAACATGCATCACTGTCATGTTTGGAATAGGTTCGATTTGACCCCTTAACTTCCTGTTTACCAACTTGATCGAGCGAATGAGAATGAGAAATATGTCGAGTACCACAAAATCACAAATACTCATTTGCTCCACCAAATGGGCAAAAACAGGGTGGTAAAGGGTTAATGTGTTCCTGCTTCCACTTACTCCCTAAGTCGATCTTGATCATATTCAGGCCTTCCCTTTGTACCAACAGTCCCCTCTTCCAAATCTTTTTTTTGGAATACTTCTTTCTGTTTTCTGTCTTTTTTCCAGAATTTCTGACTTCCCTTGTTGACATGGGAATGCTGTGAATTTCCGGAGGACTGCAGTCTTACACAACATGTGTTTTTTTTAAAAAAAGAAAGCGCCAAAAAAAAAAAAAACTATCGCCAAGAACTGTTTATTTTCGGAGTGGAACAATCCTGTGCCTAATTGGACTCTGCAACATTGGGATGGGGCCTCCGAGTCCCCATCCCTGGCGACACAAACACGACTAATTTTAAATCATTTTCACAGGGTTCGGAGTATGCGAGGAGTTCACACTGGGAAATGGTTGAATTAAGATTATCAGAGGAGCCAGCAAGTGCACGAAATTTGTTTGATATGTTTGAACTTGGTTGGTGCTTGCGTGCACTGCAGAGACACTGTGGTAAATAGTCAAACACAGCGTGAAATCTGTAGGTGATTGGTCTTTCTGCATTCAGTACTCGTGCAAAGAGAAGCCACGTTTAATTGACGATCCTTGGTTGAAGTACACAAATGCGCTTGTGCATTCGTTTAAAAAAACAACAACACAAGTATCAAATTCTAAGTAAAGTTTGGAGCTTTTGTGGTTTTTATTTAAGGTTTAGTCTTCCTGTGTAGATGTTTACTTCACTTGCCTGTCATTTAAATTCCTGCTTAGCTCACCTTCCCCGCAGACAGCATTGTCGAGCTTTTTCCTCCTGCAGATCACCTGCACGCCTCTGAAGCTGCATCAAGTTTCCTCATTAGCTTCTCGGCACAGATATACCGGAGCTGTTTACGTCTGTTGTTTGTCAAGCCTGCCGGAGCACTTTAACTGATGACTCCTCCCCTGATTACCCGCTCTCGCCTTACTCTCCGAGTCAGAAGTTTCCCTCCCTGTCAGCCTTTTGTTTGTTTGCTCTTTTTCACTGTCAGCCCGTTTCCACCTGACCTTTCCGTGAAGGCCCCTAACTGTACCTTGTGTTATCTTGACAGCTGGCTCGTGGGCCCGCATTTCGCGGAGGCCCGTGACAGAAGCCGAGTGTGATGACAAACACTGTCATTCACGATAAAGTTCACAGCATTTGTCTTCCAAGTGAAAGCGCTGGAATGACGCTGCGTTACGAGAAACAGCTTTCCACCAGCTGCAGAAAGTGGAGGAGTTTTGTGTGTGTGTGCGTTAAAATCAAGATTTGAGGCATTTTGCTGGATTATTTTCTGAAGAATCGACTTCTACAACAGCACTTTTGAGATTAAGATTGTTGTTGTAGTTTGCATATATATACTATTTCTAGTATTTCTAATGCTGAATAGTATTTTCTTACCCAAAAATAGTCATGAATGAAATGGTGAATATTATCTCAAGTTGTCTCATTCATTTGAATCTTGGTACAATTCACTGGCTCATCTTCTTTGCCCTTTACTCCTGAGCGTTGCTGGATCACATGTATGTGTGAACCAAAGACATTTTTCTGACAGTCTGTGCATTAAGAAGAATGATTTGTCATGATTTTCTTTAAAAATATATGTACTGTGTATAGATTTATAGAGCGATGGATCCTTTTTACAGACAGGCCAGCATGTCACACTTTCCCCTTTTTTCCACTCGCAATGAAAGATCTGATGGGCAAGACACGGAACGCCAAGTCTCTATGAATGTTGAACGAGCGCCTTGGGCAGTCCTGTTGTTGTTGTCAATGTGTCTGTCAGCAAGTAAATCTGAGGCTCGTGCGAACCTCTGAAGCATTGAAATCTGAGCTTCATGGGTGAATTCAATTTAGTATTCTTGAAAAATCGGCTAAAAACATCCCTCACTGATGGTATTGGACTCGTGCACAAAGATGTGACCGTTTTGAAATAAGGTCCGATGTTGTCAGATCTCATCATCGTTTCGACATCAGTTCTTTGTGGCCCTGTAATTAAAACAGCTACCATAATGGGGCCCTCTGACCCCTCACACGAATGTAACAGGAGCCCTTAATCTTTCACATTTACTTTGACTCGCAGAATCACTCAGTGCCAACACATTTCCATCCCCGGAGACTCCGCTGGCCTTGAGAGGCGCATCAGCAGTAAATTAAAAGTTTCCTGACTTTGAACGAAGCAAAAAAGTTCGCTCCGACGTCCTACAAATACACTTGTTTCTACAGTGTGAGGTGAATCAGTGCATTGCGGAGGGCCTCTGATTTAGTTAAGGAAATCCACCCGGGGTGCGGTCGACACCAAACTCATCCATGAAACATTATTCTCGAATGAATAATAAATAGTTTTGGAAAACTTGGCTGCCATTTTCAATGATGTTCACACCCCAGAAGTGCTGTAAAGTCGCGGCACCAACAGACGAGAATGCGTCGTGTGGAAAAAAAACAACTCGTATCATCTTGTATTGAGCATTAATGCAACTCACAGGTCGCTGTACAGAATGTCTCTTTTATTGGATGTACTCATACATTTTCAAAATTACTATATGCCTCGTATCTAAAGACTCTCAGATGAATTGTTCTGTCTCTAAAGGCAGACACAGTCACATGATGTCACGCCTCGAATACAGAGCAGCTCTCACTCCACCTGCTCGACGGTTCACATTCAGTGGAGCTCAGGCTCGTCGTCTTTTAAAGATCAAACTAAATCATTCTCAGACTTCCCAAAGTTTTTCCACACAAAGTGCAAAAAGTAAGGAAGTTATTGTTTGGTCGGTGACTTGTTTGTTGGACCAATTCCTCCTGGCAGTAAATAATGTAGCTGCCCACAGAAAGGCTTTTTGGTGCCGCATTTTGAAGAAACGTGCATTTGTGGGATGAGCAATTGAGTTTTGCTCAAAGAAAATGCTTGAATCCAGTTGTGTTTGAACGTCCCGAACAAAATTTTCATACTTTTTGCGCATTGTCTGTAACGGCGCTTTGTAAAAGTATCTCGAGCACAATTTGTGGTCCGGGAGCTGCCCGCCTTCAGTGAGAGCTGCTGTGTTTTGCAGGAGCTTCATGACACTGCAGAGTTGACTTCTTATCTGATAATGTTATACACCTGTGGAGGAACAGCAGACACTATCAACACATTTGTGCTTCTCTTTTTTTCTTTTTTGTCGCGTTTTTTTTTCCTGTCAAATATCAGTTTTTAACATAATCTTTTTCACGAGAACAGACTAAGTTAAATCTGTTACATTTGTATACCAACATGCTCACAATGTTTTTGAACATTTTTTTGTAATGTTTTTTTTTTTTTTCCTTTTTTGTATTTTTTTTTTCTTGGGTGTGTGTGAGTGTCAGAACAACATACATCAAAACAGACGCCCCCTTCGCTCCAAACAGCATGTGCCAGGTCGACTGTGGTGTTATCGGAGTTACGTGATTCTCTTTGTGGCCGGCAGGCTCATTAAAGGCAGGAGGAAAATAACGAGGACCGCAGTTACGTCCGCAGGCTTCACTCGCAGGGCATGACGGTAACTCCAGGAAAGAAAAAAAAAATCACAAATTTCAGCAAGGGGCACTTTGAAAAAAAAAAAAAAAAAGCAACAACACAAATCGACAAACGTAACATCAGTCCAGTTTCTCTCTCTTTTTTTTTTGTTCATACATAACATTTGACTCTAAATGCAATCATTCCTTCACAATAAAATTTACATCATCTGTTGTCAATGTCACACACTCAGAAGGTGGTTGGCTTATTCTACAAAACAACATGCTTCAATTGTGACAGACTTGTTAGTTGTGGCTGTGTTGTGCATGTAAAGTGATTAACAGATTTATCTCTTCAAATACTTTTCTCGTTTGTGTTTCCGTTTTACCCTTCATATAATGTGCAAAAACAGCTGTAATCTACTCTAGAAGGCCACCGTGTGTCTTGGTATTTATTGTCACTCTGTGTCTGTTCAACGGCATTTTTTAATCCAAAGCTCATGAAAAAACCAAAAAACCATCTGTGCTGGAAATGCTTTCTGAGAGATTTTAATGACTGATCGACCTTGTTGAATCATCTGAAAGCAAACAAATCCGGAGAGCACTTTTTTTGAAAAAATAACAGGCACAGTCGAGCAAACAATGTCTCTAAAATCAACTGAGTTTCTCACTTCAATCTGAGCTTAATATGAGCAACATGACTATTGCAAAGAAAAAGTCCCAAAAGATCTGTGCAAAAAATCAAACAAACCCGAGATTCTTCACCTGTCACATGTATAAAGTTTATAATTGTACTTTAGTCTGATAATGACTGTACCAGAAATGGAAAACAGACTTTTCAGTTTAAAGGAAAAAGAATTTTTGTCATTAACCGGTAGATTTCATGAGAAAAGAAACCCAACTAGAGGCGCACTTGTGTTTGACCTCTGTGTTTCTTACGTTTGGTGCAGACTGAGTAAACGAGCCAGGAACGCAACATCCCTGTACGAAGATTCATATATGCTGCAGTCATGTTTTGCAGGGACTTGGCTTTGAAACTGAGATATGAAAATGAAAATGCAGCGAAGCAAAGAGCTGAAGGTTTAAGGTTCAGCTTCCAGTTGTTTAATTCCAGCTGAAGTGAAAAGTGAAGAGTTGTCCAGGAAGTCACAAAGGGGACATGTGGCTTTTTTCTGCTCTGGTGCTGTCAAAGAGATAAAGAAACTTTCTAGAACCTGTGAAAAAGCCCTGTGCTTTTATTTTGAAAGCCCTAGCTTGTGTGCTAGCCTCTGTTGAGAAGATGGGTGGGCAGTATTCTGGCCCCCAGAGAAAATTTTGCCAACTGTGCATTTAAAAAAAGGACCCCAATCCTTTGGATTTAAACCAGGGTCAAATAACTTTGTGTGAACTTCTCCTGTATGTGAGTAATCATCTGCAAGCTTTTGCAGAAGTTGTATTCATTGCTCGGCTTGTTGCTTGTGCTGCGTTTTTGTCCTTTTGAGACATTTCTTGACTTCAGCAGTAAAGAATATATCAACCTGGATCCCCACGAGTTTCACATAATGTATTTTAACTGGAGGGAAAGAACCAATTCACTGTTCAGCCAGAATGAACGTGAAGGCATGTAAACACTGTAAAAAATGAAGTACAGGTTGTTTTTTTTTTTAAACCCACGTCAGTTGTTTAATTTCAAATCTGAAGTTTTCATGTCCAGAGCCAAATCAGCAAGAACATATGACAATGCTAACACTGCACTGTACGCTGAAAAGAAAATCCACAACAGCTGTTATACTTTTAACTTTGAAACTGTTTTTTAAAGCGTAATTTTGATCTCCAAACTACTTTTTTTTTTTTTTTTTTTTTTAAGGCCGTTTGCTGCATTGTCTTTTGTCACCAGAGACGGCGTCTGTCTGTGGCGCCGTGAAACAAAGTTGCTGACAGTCCATTTGTGACACTGCTGTCTCAAAACCAAAAAAAAGACTGGCGTACCATTTGTTATAGTTATATATGTTATATATTAAAGGTGTGTATAATATCTGCCTTTGTCCCTGATGGCTTGGTGCTAAATGAAAACAAGAATGGCTGTATCACATTAGCGTCAGTCTACTGCATCACTAAGAACAGAGTAGCAGGAAAGCGGCATGGATTTGCATGTTATATACAGAGACTATAATACATTATTCTGGTTGGGTGTGATTTATGGTGTTTATTTACATGTGATGTGGAGGCCGGATTAACGTACTTCAACTTCGATTGCTGAGATAAACGGCTTCAAAATGAAAATGTAATATTCTCGCAATGTAGAAAAATAAGTCATAGTCACTGTATTGACATGAGCAGAATGGCTGGGTCGTATGTAGCACCTATTGCAACCATTTTTTACTGTATACTATGATGAAGTCGAGCAGATGTGCGGGCACCGCTGGATATAACGAGCTTCATAGGAAATACATCTTATGGGCAACATAGGGGCTTTTGATAATATGTTAAATAAAAGTCTTTACATAGAAAAATAAGTCTAATAAATCAGTTTAATTCTTATTAACATATCAGGGATAATCTCAATAAACTAATTTCTGAATAACATCTGAATATGCATATTTTATTTTTTCCTCTTGTGTGCTTTCAAAGTTGCTTTTGCGAAAAGCTGTGATTGTTTCAACATCGCTCTCCTCTGCTTTTTTCGTGACTTTAAATGACTTTTTTCTGTCTTGATCTGTTTTTGCTTTTCTTGTACTTCTACAAAAGGTCACTCTGCACTTCGATCAAGATAAACAAATTCAGTATTTTTCCCCCCCGTCTAATTTCCATGTTTAATTAATCACAGGTGTCGGGAAGGCTTTTCATAAACACCATGATTTTTCACCTGAAGCTGAGAGTCGCAAACACAATTGCACACGATTAAAATCCTTAGAAATGTTTCTCAGAAGGAAATTAAAAATCAACACGATAATCTGCTCTGTGTTTGATCTGATGCCTTTCATGGCAAATAATTCATAAAATTTGTCATTCTTTAGGTACAAAGTTAAAAGTTTTAATTTTATTTCTCTTCATGATGATTAAATGCTCTTTTCTTTACTATATCAACAGTCATACAATGTATTTACTCCTTTCCAAGAATCTCTTTAGTATCTCTTTTCACTATATCCCCATAAACAGGTTTGTGACTTGAATGACTTGAATGACAATAACTATGAATAATCTTTTTTTATCCGGCAAATATTTTTGTCACAAAAATAATTCTTAAATGTATCGTTGTGATTTGAATAAATAATATATAAATATAAATGAATATCTAATGACTTCCACATTAGTGCATGTTTTGTGTACCTTGGCTAGGCCAGCCAATGATTTTCCTCGCATCCTGAAATCATTTGTGAATCGTTCTGGCTCTAGCATGTAATCCATCAAGCACTTTAATTTTCTCGGCCTGTTCGTTGTCCCCTCATTCAAACAGTGCCCTTGTGCTGTGCTTCTGTGTGCCATCTTTTGTCTCTGTAACGACGCTGCGACACTCGTCTCGGACCGAGTGAGGAGTACGTAAACGACTAAATGAATGATGGCTAATTTTTATTGAATACTCGAGCTGTTTGTCTCTGTCAGTGACCAGGGAGCTTCATTAGTAACTGTAAACGTGAGCCACATCCATCAGCTCCATAACCGGACCCTATCATCAATAACTATTGATTATCTTATCAGGAGTCAGTGTGGAAGGCATCTGTCTGCAGTGACAGGGTTAACACATGCAGCAGGGCCTCCTCTGTATTCACTGTGGGTGCCATGGCTTTGAAAACACACCGACTCGTCCGCTCGGTGTGTGAGTGTGTGTGGTGGTTTGCTTACTTTGATGGTGCGAATAAAGTTAAATGTATTCTGAGTGTTTGCGAGGTCTTTCCTGAACTTCAATAAACTTCTGTATCCCCCCCACAATTTCACGATCCAATTGAATCTTGCGCTTCTCGGCGTATCCTTCACACAGTAACCTGGGTATTGCTCTACACCGAGCCAACACGGGGGAAAAAAAGAAAATCAATGCAAAGCGGTGCAGTTTGACTCACTCGGGGTACGTTTGCAACATAGCTGATATTTGAAGAAGGGAGTTAATTGGGATGCTGATGACATTCAACCTCCTCCTGCCTCAGAAGTCCCCAAATGTTGCCTAAAATTAAAGTAACCAACCCAGCTGTTTACGCCACAGTGGCAGCAGAGATCTCTGGGTGTATTTATAGTGAGAGCACTGTCGGAACGGCATGAATTATTAATGGGTCCCGATGCAGATTTATCTGTGACCTCTAGGCCACCTGGGTGCAAACACACACACATATAAACACACACATTCACATACTAAATCACCGCTTGTCGTTTTTTGGACTGAAACTGTGGCTGCTGTGATGGGATTTTGTTCTGAGGTGGCGGAAACGATGACAGATTACTTTGCGCGTGCGTTGTCCGGTTGTCATCATTAACCCCGAATGTGGCCGTTGGCGAGCCTTCAGTCCGACCAAGTCTTTAGTCCGCTTGCGTTGGTCCGTTAAGGATAAATTATTCAAAGCTCCGGAGCATTCAGCAAGTTACAACACGTGCCCACGGTACATACAGTGGGCCTAAACTACATACGCACACATACATACTACATACGTCAAGAAGAGAACTGTCCTTCAAACTCTTTCCAGCTTCGGTGTAGACCTTCAACCTACAGGCATGAAGCGAAAGTTTGATTTGAGTCTGCGTTCTCTCGTCTGTCTTGCAAAAGTCATGATCAAAAAAATACGTAAACTGATCCTTGGCCTCGTGTGTTTTGCTGCTCTGTTCCGGTTCTCCCGGCTCAGAGGCGGTACTTTCTCAGCAGGTCGGCCTGCCACATGTACTTCCTCTCAGGGAACCTCTCCGGGATCTTGATCTTGCGGAAGTCTTGAATGCACTTCTCCAGCTCCTCCTCCACCGTCAGCTTCTCCTTCGCCGGCCTCTTCTTGCAGGTGCTGGTGTCGCGCGAGCTGGCCGTGAGCGTGCGCAGCAGGTCGCTCTTCCGCCGCTGCTCGGACTGCTGCAGCATGGCGACGGGGCCCTTTTTCAGCGGTCTGTCCAGGGTCTGCACGTTGGCGTGGGGGTGGGACTGCCGGCTGACGGGGCCGCAGATGACCGTTCCCTGGGGGGAGCTGGCCTCCGACTGACTCTCGGAGCTGGAGGTGGAGAGCTCGTTGAAGGAGGTGCCGCTCTCGCCCTCGCCGTCGCCTTTGTGGTTCTTGCAGCAGCAGTCGCATGGAGGGGAGGACCAACGGGACGGACCACCTGGGAAGACAAGACGAGCCCAATGAAATCAAACGGCGCACCTTTACCCCTCCCCCCTTCCTCCTCCCACCACCTTTCCCCTCTATCTGAACCAAAGGGAAGAGTCTTGACAGCCGCACAAAGAAAGGAACAAATTACTCAGCGAGGAGAAGAAAGCCAGAGTGAGCAACACATAAGACGAACAATGAGGACAAGCCAACCGATGCCAAATGGCTATCACCCAGAACAAAGTGACGTGACATCGGGGACAACCGGCATGCCTCCAGTCTAATCCTCAAAGTAAGCTGGCTGACTGCGAGGCGAACCCCGCATTGTTCTGAAAACAGCCCTCATAGATCCGCGCTGCCACATAAAACAAGTGCAAGAGCCTAAACTTGTCCAAAACAGGCAGTGATAGTCCAGATTTACTTGTTTCCACAGGAAAAGATTTATTGCACTTTAACTTACTGGTGGTGTGGCCACTAAAAAACCACAGTGTTGCATTTCCTTTTCTCATGTTGAGCGGGAACAAATGCACAGTGGAAATCTGTCAATCTGTCTGTCAATTTCGACTCGAACAAATCTCCAACTGTGCAAATACGTGTAGTTTGATTTTCCTGCAGCCCGCTGTCATATTCTCCAGTCAACATCCTGTAATATCTCAGCAAGAGCCTTAAAGCGAGGAACAGTTCATTCTTATGATTCGATCAAACACTGCAAACCGCTTTTAAAGCTGGAGGATTTAGACCAGGCTGATTGGGGTTGTCATTCAGCGGGAACGGGCTCAAAATACCGAGGTAAGACTGAGAGGTAAAAGTGTGGAACATTTACTGCACATTTTTGGTAATCTTTAATATAATCACTGCTCAAATAGTTTGCTGCTTGTTTGTTTGACTTTTTACTCTTGCTGCCTTCAGTCTGATGCATCATCTGTCTCGTTTACAGTTGCCTGGTCAAAATCAGATCTAAATGCTGACAGTTTTTAATGATCTATGGGACATATAATTTATTTGAATCACCAATCCTACTGAAAATAAAGGAACAATCACAAATTGACCAGCCTCCCTGAAGTGGGTCGTATTCAGCTTTAGCTGACATTGCTTGTCCACTAAACATCCACCTCTAAAACCAGTAATGGCTACTTCGCTTCATGTGATCTCCTACGAACGCCTCTCGTTGGATCCTCCACAGTCTTTAGAAAACACTCTAAGCTGAAGTGTTTGGGGGTCGTTGAGAGTTTATGTACACCGTTCCTCCTCACACAGCATCACAACCCGTAACGCTGCTGTTTCGCCGCACTTTGAGCTCCAGCTGACCGGCAATTTGTGTCAAGAAAGTCATGTAGTGTGCCGGCGTGGATGGAGCCAAAGCAGCAGTCAAACAGTGGCGCTCGTGGCCGGTAACAAAGGCAAAAGCAGTGATCCGCAATGACTGCTGGGGGGGGGGGCTTGCCCACTCTCACCACCTCTGTTGCGAGCAAACAGTCGGCTGGAAGACTCGGGAGCCAGAGCGAGAACCACACCTCTCACTGCAGGAAGCGGCCATTTATTTTTCATGCTAACCTCCTGAATAATTGAAGAGGTATCTGTTGCTGATGGACTCCTCTCTGTTTAGCAAGGGGAAAGATCAAAACCTGCCATGCAAACGTGGGGGGGGGGGGGGGGGGGGGGGGGGGGGGGGGGGGGGGGGGGGGGGGGG